>JARFIW010001531.1:0-378854 GCA_036346225.1 Platerodrilus igneus | reverse complement strand
TTTATAATATAGTTTTCATTTATCGATGCACATGTGTTATGTTGCACGGTAATGTTTATATTCAGTTTATTCAATCTTTTTAATAAATACACAGTCCACTATAATCGATTTATTTTTCAAGCTTTTTATTTAATCAAGCACAACTCAAATATGGTGAGTACGAGCCTATGGAGTCGCTAAATTGAGTGATAAGAAGTCGTGTTTATCAACCTGTAGTATATAATACTGAGTAGTCGATTTTAATTATAGGTTTGTTAATGGTACACCCCTGGTGACTTGAGTTTTTTTAACTATATTTAGTAAACGTAGCGCTTGAGAAGTTGATTATTTGTCATATGCGGTGTACAAGGGCTGTCAAATGTTGGTCAAAAGTCGTAAAATGTTGTTAAATATCTGGCAAATGTTCAAATGTCGCTCAAATGTTTCAGATGTCAAATAAATGTACACGATTTTTGTAAGTAATCAACCCCTCGGTAGCGCTTCAAGTGATTTGTATGAAACATTTTAATGTCTACATTCTTCTAATATTATAGGCAATATTATTTTAAATACCACATTCAAAATATAGGTAACATATTTATATTGTGAAGTATTAAATACAAGAGGTATTTAAAATTTAATATGACACTAGGAATTGGCGCCATGGCGATGCTACTTCTGTTTGATCGAGTACAAAAGCGTTAAAAAATGTTACGCATTCTAGTCTCTAGGAAATATTTAGACTTCTTATATGTTGTAACATTTTGTCTGGCAGAAGAGAGTTCTACAACCATATTAGACAATAAATAATTTGTTGACAATTTATAGAGAGAATAACCAGTGACTTTTCTCGACAAATAAAAAAGCCCTTCCAGCCAAGGCGAAAAAGATTTGTAAGTTTTTCTGGAGTCTTACATGAGTGAACTCTGCGAATCGCCGTTCAACGTGAATGCCGAGTTCAAACTTATAGAAGATGCTAAGATAATAAACATATTCCTTACAAATCTTTAATGGACATTTTAGCTCTGTGCAATAAAAATATGTTTCCCAATATATTTATTATGCTGAAAATCATTACAATAATACTCGTATCCACAGCTACAACTGAAATTTCGCTCTACTTTAAAGATAATAAAAACCAGCTCAGAAATTCTACCGGTTTAAATTGGCTAAATGGATTGGCAATGTTATCTGTAGGGAGTTGCAAGTGAGCATGGAGGAAGTTAAGAATAAGCTGGCAAAAACTTCGAAAAGTAGATTTTGTTCTGTAATTCGTAACATTGCAAATAAATATAAATTTCAAGAAAATTGTCTGTGCTGTTTTAACTTTTAACAGGCTGTATAAATTAGTCTTCTAGATAATCACGCAGTAAGTAAGGTAGAGATGATGGATTTATTCATGCGGCGATTTATAAATTGTCAACAAATCATTTTTTGTCTAATATGCTTGTAGAACTTTCTTCTGCGAGAGAAAATGTTACTATTTTTGATAGAGGCACTTATTCTCTGACGGCCAACCTCCCTATTAGCATTACGTGTAGTCCTTTCTTAGAAAGTCCGCTAATGTTGTAGGGTAATAGGTCATTATTAATTTTCATTCTTATGTTTCTTAGCAAAGCGATAATAATAACTTTCTGTTTCAACAAATAATTCTTGGGAGGGGGTGAGGGTGGTTTAAGAACGGCTGAGAAGATTAATTTTGGTGGAACACAAGGGTGCATTGCTTTCTAAAAACGGTGGTATGTTTTAATTTTTATTTTGAAGCGTCGGCCGGCTAGGGTCACGCAGTTTAATTTTATCAATAAGTCCTTAACCAAATGGGTGTAAAAAATGCGAGGTGAGTGCTAGATGGTGCTTAATGAGCGTATTCTGTATGTAAATGTTTTAATAAAATTTTCAAAAAATAAAATTTTGGAAGGGGGGTGAGGGTGGTTGAAGAAAGGACGGGAAGATTAATTTTGCTGGAGCACAAGGGTGTATTGCTTTCTAAAAACGGTAGTATGTAACAAGTTTTATTTTGAAGTGTCGGCCGGTTAGGGTCACGTGACCCTGGCCGCACACTATAAATTTGTCAATAAATATTTAACTGAAGAGATGCAATAAAATATGAGGTTGGTGCATCAGGGATGCAATGTTCCTGTATCATTTTTTAATTTTGGGGTGGGCCGGTTGGGGTCACGGAGCCGAATATTTTACCTATACTTTCAATTGGGCATAATATTAGGCGGATATAGACATTAAAATGTTTCATACAAACAACTTGAAGCGCTACCGAGGGGTTGATCACTTGCAAAAATTGTGTATACTTGCTTGACGTTTGAAACATTTGAGCGACATTTGAAAATTTCCAGACATTTAACAACATTTGACGACATTTGACCAACATATAACGACCCTTGCACATCCATTTGCCAAGTAATTAACCCCTGGAGCGGTGTGTTAACTAAATAGAGATAAAAAACGTTAGTCACCAGGGGCGTACCATTAACAAACCTAACATTAAAATCGATTATCCGGTATTTATGCTACAGGTCCAATGGAACGTAATACTTAAACATACCATGTCCACGAGGCATCGGCAATGCCGATTCAGCACAGGGACGTTTTGGCACTATTTTCGCACATGTACTTAATCCATAAGTTTCTATTAGTAGTAAAATTTTTCTACGACTAACCTAAGTTGAAACCTTCACACTATTTTTGCCACAACACTGCAGATATGCACAATATTGCAATATGGACAAATAGCAAGCAATTTTGCACGTCGAAACATTTTTGCGCCGAAACGTCCTTGCGCCGACACGTCTCTGCGACGAATCTGCCGTGCCGAAACGACGATGTCAATTCGTCCCATTTCGTTAATAAACATCTTCTACAATAGAAGTTTGATACGAATCATGTTACGCCTCTGAAAAATTAAAGTAATAAATTTTGATTTTTAATTTCAACTAGTATCTATAGTAATAAAGCAGACAAGATTTCTAAATAATCAAAACATTTGTGTTTAGCATATTGAACATAAACCCCTTTCTACAATGAATGTTTAAGTAAAATGTATGCCGACCTTGGTTCACCTATGAGTACTAATCCCCCAAGGTCCCGTGTTTGAGTCCCAACACGGACCGCTTAAAAAATGTTAAGCAAGCATATTTCATAAAAATATGCCCTCGTTCGGATGAGAGGTAAAGTGTTAGTCCCGTGTGTAAAAACAACCAATGCAGTATCTTTGGGAGAAGCATTTAAAAAATCAAATGTACGGCTACCCCGACCCCGCAAATTTGTTTTGAATGTTTTTCGTTATAAGCAAATAAGCACAATTGAAACAAACACCAGCACAATGGAGCACAAAACGAGCACAATTGGTGAGAAAGAAAACAAATTAAAACTGAAAGTAGGGGGGCCACCTTGACCCACCTCTCTTAGATGGTTTGTTCAGGCTTACGGATGGGCGGATTTTTAGAAATCAAATTACACTGGGCCAAATGTACACCATCTCCATCCTTGCAAGATTTTAAAATTTAGTCATAGCAAATTGTTCGTTTGGAGTTTGTTTAGGATTGTTTTGCCATTTTGGAGGTCCGTTTAGGCCTACAGATGCACGGATTTTTAAAAATAAAATTGGGTGTGGCCAAATCCGCACCAAGCCCGTCCTAGCAAGATTTAAAATTTTTGTCGTTGCAAAGGGATTATTTTACTATTTTGGAGGTTTGTTGAGATCTACAGATGCGCGGGTTTTTAAAAATATAATTGCATGGGGGCCATATTCGCACCAACTCCGTCCTTACAAGATTTTAAAATTTTGTCTAGGCGAATCGTTTGTTTGGGATTGTTTCACTATTTCAATGACAAAATTTTAAAATATTGTATGGACGCGGTTGATGCGAATTTGATTTTTAAAAATCCGCCATCTGCAGGTCTAAACAAACTTCCAAAATGGCAAACCAATCCTAAACAAACGATTTACAATGACAAAATGTTAAAATCTTGCAAGGACGGAGTTGGTGCCAATAAGGCCCCATGCAATTTGATTTACAAAAGTCCGCGCATCTGTAGGCCTAAACAAACCTTCAAAATGGCAAAACAATCACAAACAAATGGTAAGCAAATGATTTGAAATGACAAAATTTTAAAATCTTGCAAGGACGCGGTTAGTGCCCATTTGGCCACATCTAATTTATTTTTTCAAAATCCGCTCATCTGTACGCCTTAACAAACGTCAAAAATGGCAAAACAAACCTAAACAAACGATCTGCATCGACAAAATTTCAAAATCTTGCATGTGTGGGTGTGGTGTGAACATGTCCCCATCCAATTTATTTTTTTTCAAAATCCGCGCATCTGTAGGCCTAAACAAACGTCGAAAATGGCAAAACAAACCTAAACAAATGATTTGGAATGACAAAATTTTTTATTTTGCATGAACGCGGTTAGTGCCAATTTGGCCCCATCCAATTAATTTTTTTCGAAATCCACTCATCTGTAGGCCTAAACAAACGTCAAAAATGGCAAAGCAAACCTAAACAAACGATCTGCATCGACAAAATTTCAAAATCTTGCATGGGCGGGGTTGGTGTGAAGTTATTCCCATCCAATTTATTTTTTTCAAAACCCGCTCGTGTAGGTGTAAATAAACGTGGAAATGGGAAAACAAACGTAAACAAACGATCTGCATCGACAAAATTTCAAAATCTTGCATGTGTGGGTGTGGTGTGAACATGTCCCCATCCAATTTATTTTTTTTCAAAATCCGCGCATCTGTAGGCCTAAACAAACGTCGAAAATGGCAAAACAAACCTAAACAAATGATTTGGAATGACAAAATTTTTTATTTTGCATGAACGCGGTTAGTGCCAATTTGGCCCCATCCAATTAATTTTTTCGAAATCCACTCATCTGTAGGCCTAAACAAACGTCAAAAATGGCAAAGCAAACCTAAACAAACGATCTGCATCGACAAAATTTCAAAATCTTGCATGGGCGGGGTTGGTGTGAAGTTATTCCCATCCAATTTATTTTTTTCAAAACCCGCTCGTGTAGGTGTAAATAAACGTGGAAATGGGAAAACAAACGTAAACAAACGATCTGCATCGACAAAATTTCAAAATCTTGCATGTGTGGGTGTGGTGTGAACATGTCCCCATCCAATTTATTTTTTTTCAAAATCCGCGCATCTGTAGGCCTAAACAAACGTCGAAAATGGCAAAACAAACCTAAACAAATGATTTGGAATGACAAAATTTTTTATTTTGCATGAACGCGGTTAGTGCCAATTTGGCCCCATCCAATTAATTTTTTTCGAAATCCACTCATCTGTAGGCCTAAACAAACGTCAAAAATGGCAAAGCAAACCTAAACAAACGATCTGCATCGACAAAATTTCAAAAGCTTGCATGAGCGTGGTTGGTGTGAACATGTCTCCATCCAATTAATTTTTTTTCAAAATCCGCACATATGTAGGCCTAAACAAACGTCAAAAATGACAAAACAAACCTAAACAAACAATCTGCATCGACAAAATTTCAAAATCTTGCATGGGCGGAGTTGGGAAGTTATTCCCATCCAATTTATTTTTTTCAAAACCCGCTCGTGTAGGTGTAAATAAACGTGGAAATGGGAAAACAAACGTAAACAAACGATCTGCATCGAAAAAATTTTAAAATCTTGTAATGTTCAGTGTTGGTGTGAAGTTGGCTCCGCCCAATTTGTTTTTTAAAATCCGCTTGTGTAGGCCTAAACAAACGTCGAAAATAGCAAAACAAACCTAAATAAACGATCTGCATCGACAAAATTTTTAAATCTTGCATGGGCGGGGTTGATGTGAACATGTCCCCATCCAATTAATTTTTTTTAAAATCCGCGCATCTGTAGGCCTAAACAAACGTCGAAAATGCCAAAACAAACCTAAACAAATGATTTGCAATGACAATTTTTTTTTATTTTGCATGAACGCGGTTAGTGCCAATTTGGCCCCATCCAATTAATTTTTTTCAAAATCCACTCATCTGTAGGCCTAAACAAACGTTAAAAATGGCAAAACAAACCTAAACAAACGCTAAACAAACGATCTGCATCGACAAAATTTTAAAATCTTGCAATGTTCAGTGTTGGTGTGAAGTTGGCCCCGCCAAATTTGATTTTAAAAAATCCGCTCCTATAGGCCTAAATGGCAAAACAAACCTAAACAAACGCTAAGCAAACGATCTACAGGGACAAAATTTTGAAATCTTGCATAGACGGGGCCAACTTCATAGACGTAACATTATTGCGGAAACACGTTTAAGTTCGGTCTGCTCTGCACAAAAATGTTTGGATATTTAGAAATCTTGTTGGCGTTATTACTATAGGTACTAGTTGAGATTGAAAATCTAACTTTATTATTTACTTTAATTTTTTAGAGGCGTAACATGAATCGTATCATACTTCTGTTGTAGTAAATGTTTATTTACGGAATGGGACGTTTCGGCGCGGTCGCTTCGGCACGGTCAATTCGGCGCGGCCGTTTCGGCGCAGGGACGTGTCAGCGCAAGGACGTTTCAACGCAAGGGCGTTTCGGTGTAGAAATGTTTCGATACGTAAAATAGCTTGCTATTTGTCCATATCGTGACAATGTGCAAATCCGCAGGTTGTGCCAAAAAAATGTGATGGGGTTTCAATTTAGGTTAGTAGTAGAAATGTTTTACTACTAAGAGGTAATTATCGACTTCTCTATCGAGAGCATTTAGTTTAAAATGAATACAATGCTGGGTTAATTGGTATCGCTTATTGGTGTTGGTAAGATTCACTATTGAAAACGTCATTGTTGGAAAAGAGCGCAATATTAAGTACCAGCTTCTTATGATAGAATTATTAGCTTCAACACGAAAGCGCAACTCCCTACATTTAATTTTCCAATGCTCCAACGGAAAGTACTACATTGGCCAGGAAGCGAGTTTTTACTTGGAAATTTTGCATTTTGCCGAACCCTTGCTGTTGCAAGCAACGTGCGTGACAACACTCACACACGGGACCTCCATTTAACTTCTCATCCGAACGAGGGTGTATTTTTTTGAAAAATGCTCGCCTAACATTTTTCAAGCGGACCGTGTCGGGATTTGGACCCCGGATCTTGGGCACAGTAGTCACACGCATACCAACTACACCACGGAACCGCGAATTTTGTTCTTATGACAATAGTACCAGCACGAATGAAAAAACAAATTCTATGGAATGCTGATTCTTAGGGACAAGAGTTAATCCCCCTACATGTAATTTTCCAATGCTCCACCCGAAGGTACTACATTGGCCAGGAAGCGAGTTTTTTACCTAAAAAATTTTGAATTTTGCCGAACCCTTGCTGTTCCAAGCAAGGTAGTGATCTTCAACGTGCGTGATAACACACGCACGGGACCTTCATTTTACCTCTCATCCGAATGAGGGTGTATTTTTGTGTAAAATGCTCACCTAACATTTTTCAAACGGGCCGGTCGGGATTCGAACCCGGGACCTTGAGCGTAGTAGTCACACGCATAGAAAGGTTGATCTCAGGGTATCAAATTTAACAGAAATTAAATCTAACCTGCCGGCTTTTGAAGAATTTCACATCACACGTTGGAAACATTTTTGGGGCGGAGTACCGATATTGGGGATGAACGGTAGGCTTTAATAAAAATATTTTACCAAAAATGAAATCTAGGCTTTTGGGTTTTGGAAAATGATACGTCACGTGCTACAAACATTGGGGGGGGGGGGCTAATACTCCAAATCTGTGCAACATAGGGGTAGTCCGTTTAAAATAAAAACTACACCTCTGGATCTTAAAAATTGATATGACACGTGCATAAATCGTTTTTGGGGATGGGTTTTAAAATTTGACGGGCTCAAGGGGTCCTTAATTCTATTAGAAATAAAACCCAAGTTTTGGATTTTGATCGCTGATACGTCACGCATTAAATTATTTTTGGGTATGGACTTCACAATTTTAAAGGTGTAATGAAATTTCTTAAATCTAAAATTTTTCCAGAAATAAAATCTAGGCTGTTGGACATGTGAGAATTGATAACCCACGTGCATATCGTTTTGGGGTTCGTTTCTTAATTTTAGGGGTCGAAGAAGTAATCCTAAATTAGAAACTTTTCCAAAAATGAAATCTAGGCTTTTGGATTTTGAGAAATGATACCTCATGTGCATAAGTTATTTTTGGGAATGGGCTTTTAATTTTAGGGATTGAAGAGATGATTCTAAATTAAAAATTACCGAAAAGATATTTAAGCTTTTTGATTTTGAGAATTGGTACTTTACGTACATAAATCATTTTTGAGATTTTTTTTAATTGTAGGAATTGAAGGGAGGATAATAAATTAACCGTTCTTCCAGAAACGAAATCTAGGCATTTGGATTTGGAGAAATGATACCTCACATGCATAAGTCATTTTTGGGGGTGGCTTTTTAATTGTAGGGGTTAAAGGGATGATGCTAGATTAAAATTCTTCCCAAAATTATATCTAAGCTTTTGGATTTTGAGAATCGGTACTTCACATGCACGAATAATTTTTGGGTAGGGTTTTGTTAATTGTAGGAATTGAAGGGATGATCCTAAATTAAAGGTTTTTCCAAAAATGAAATCTAGGCATTTGGGTTTTAAGAAATGATACCTCACTTGCATAAGTCATTTTTGAAGATGGCTTTCTAATTTTAGTGGTTGAAGGGATGATCTTAAATTAAAAGTTCTTCCAGAAATAAAATCTAGGCATTTGGATTTTGAGGAATGATACCTCACATGTATGTCATTTTTGGGGATGGCTTTTTAATTTTAGGGGTTGAAGGAATGATCCTAAATTAAAAGTTTTTCCAGAAATAAAATCTAGGCATTTGGATTTTGAGAAATGATACCTCACATACATGTCATTTTTGGGGGTGGATTTTTAATTGTAGAGATTGAAGGGATGATGCTGGTTTAAAAATTCTTCCTAAATTTATACATAAGCTTTTGGATTTTGAGAGTCGGTACTTCACGTGCATGAATCATTTTTGGGTAGGGTTTTGTTAATTGTAGGAATTGTAGGGATGATCCTAAATTAAAAGTTCTTCTAAAAATTAAATCTAGGCATTTGGGTTTTAAGAAATGATACCTCACACGCATAAGTCATTTTTGGCGATGGCTTTTTAATTTTAGGGGTTGAAGGAATGATCCTAAATTAAAAGTTTCTCTAGAAATAAAATCTAGGCATTTGGATTTTGAGAATTGATACCTCACATACATAAGTCAGTTTTGGGGGTGACTTTTTAATTGTAGGAGTTGAAAGGATGATCCTAAATTAAAAATTTTTCCCAAAATTATATCTAAGCTTTTGGTTTTTGAGAATCAGCACTTCACGTGCATGAATCATTTTGGGTAGGGTTTTGTTATTTGTAGGAATTGAAGGGATGATCCTAAATTAAAAGTTTTTCCAAAAATGAAATCCAAGCATTTGGGTTTTAAGAAATGATACCTCGCATGCATAAGTCATTTTTGGGGATGGTTTTTTAATTTTAGGGAATGAAGGGATGATCCTTAATTAAAAGTTCTTTCAGAAATAAAATCTAGCATTTGAATTTTGAGAAATGATACCTCACATGCATAAGACATTTTTGGGGGTGGCTTTTTGATTTTAGAGGTTAAACAGGTGACCGTAAATTAAAAATTTATCCAGAAATGAACTCTATGCTTTTGGGTTTTGAAAATTTATATTTTATTTGCAGAAGTCAATTTTGGGGTGGGTTTTTTAATTTTATGGACGTCTTTGTATTTCTAGTATGATCGAAAAAACACCAATAAACCATGAACTGCAGTTTTGAGCCCAGTTCGCAGATCTATAAAAATTCACAAATGTTCTTGGAAAATGATTCATCAGTAAGTGCACAATCAACGGTTTAAATTATATGCATCCAACAGATGACATCATATCCTAAATAACATTCAGATAACGTATTATGCAGGTATAAGCATATTTAGTAAAAGTTGCATAATTTGTTGTTCAGCATTTATTGCTATTCTATCGGGAACATTATATTACCTCAGATTCTCTAAATTAATAATGCGGTACCAGAGTTTGTGACATTTTTAAAATAAATAATTACCACTCGTGGCCTGTCAACAAATAAACATATTTGCAGATTCATCATATTTCCATAGTTACCCAACCACCAACACTCATAAATATATGGATCAGTTCAATGATCCCAATGCTTACAGGAAATGGACTATAGTAAAAAATTACCAAGTGTAAAACAACAATGCCCTTACACCTCTAAACTGTAGAAACAACGTTATATCAAAGGGAATTCAATCAGCTAACTATAAATAGTATTATTCGGGAAATAATATACATTTACCTAGAAATAAGTAAACATGTGTTTTATAATATTATTCTCATATTTTAGAAAAGTAGTAATGATTATGACTACCGCTCCTTACAAATTCGTAAAATGCATACTTTGAGGACCATTTCTCACGGCATGATACTCCTTGTTACTATCTAAACGTGTGAGAAACCGTGTTTATTTTGGGACACCGATTATTGAGACACATTAACTCCACAACTAATACTTAAGGCTCCATCTATTATACAAGCAAATAAACCAGGACGACCCGAAAGTATGCAAATTTATATATATATATATATATATATATATATATATATATATATATATATATATAGAATGTACTCAAACTATCTATTGTATATAGGATCTCTTTGAGACCAGACCCCAAAGTATACAAAAGTCCTTAAATGATGCGCCCGCTTGAGAAGTCGTCCCCAAACAATGCCTTACACATAGCTATATATATATAATAACATTTGGCAAATAAATCGTTTTATTTCCATAATGCAAAGCAAGCCTTGCGCATGTTTTTCCAACAAGAACACATAAACGCGTAGACGTGTACTACCAAACAAAGGAAACTGACAAAGGGTCAAAATACACACGTTTCCACCTAAGACATTCCGTTTGAAAAACAACTCTTTTCAACAAAAATACCACCTTTTCACATTTCAGTAGATCTTGCAAGAAAAATCCGCTAAATACAACAGCAGCGTTCTTCATGAACAATTTTTGAACATACCTGCATACGTATTTTTCGCGGCAGTTAGTCTTTAAATTAAGGCTTAAAAACTCCTCACATTTACCTAAATTACTGCATATTCTTTTTTTACACACAGGCTTACCATCTAACACACTATAAATTGCGCTTCGGCGGCCCCTCTTTAAATTAAGCTTACAAGCTGATCACATTCATCTAAGCGCAGGCCTACCATCCAACGCAAAACGGCAAACAAGCGGCCTGACAGAAGCGCGACCACAGTGGCGCTACAAAAAGATAATGATCTTAACTCCAAAAAGAAACCACCTTCCCATCTCCATAAAGAATTTCTAACATACTTCATTGCAGATTTTCTCATGTCGGCTGAACGTTTAATTGCATTTACTGAATGTCAACGAATCTATAGATTGCATTGATTAAACGGGGTCGATCAATCTGTATAATTATACTACTCCTACCCGCACGAAAATTTTATTTTGATCAAAAGAATATACTACAAAGGCATCTTGTAGGGCTACTGTTTTTTTGTACCAATCAAATTGTGTGATTTTATTAACCAAACGTTCAATGGGGTACATAGAAATGGAAATGTTTTTTCTTTATAATTTCATTAGTAACATAAATTAGAACCGAATTCATTTAAACACTATAGAGTTTCTTGAAGTATGTAAATTAAATTATTAACGAAGAGTGTTTGAACCTCTACGACCCTCCAGCGTAGTTAGTTTTGATTAATATGATGTTCTTAATGTAATTCTTATATCAAGGAACTAAAGAAAAATCGCTGTTTTTTATATTATTAGAATAGATAACAATATTCGACACACGAAAATTGTTCTATCAGTTAATTTTATCAAGAAAAAGTGTTTAATAATAGGCAAAATCCCACACATACGTAATTACTTTGCATTAACACTATCTGTGCTTACTAAATTACACTTATATCACTTTACATGTAAATGAGTCCTTAACAAATTATACTAAAAAAAAAGATTTCCACGTTTAATTTTTAGTTAATATTGCTAAGTGAGACATTACTGCTTCCTGTTTTTTTTAGTGCTACAAAAATGAAAATAAATTTCCAGTTGTTACCAATTAAGGCTCATTATTTCTTATGGCATGCAGGTAAATAATAATTCTTTACTACTGGATTGCTCTAGTTTTTTAATCTTTGTAAAGTTATAAACTGCCAGGTACATGTCTGTTCGATTTCTCTTATATATAAATATATATATATATATATATATATATATATATATAATATACAAATACACCAATGATCAACATACCATTTTAATCATCTAGCCGCTAAAAACATTGGAAACCTTTTATCGCCCGGAACAAAATTTATTTTTACTATCTTCATATATTTATATTTCAATTTTACACTTTACATTTATTAATCGTTTAATAATTATTTACTAACTTTTGATTGATTATCAGTGAGAGTGGTATTCTATTCATAGAAACAGAATTAATATATATATATATATATATATATATATATATATATAAAGGCAAGTTATTTGCAGTCCGCAATAAGAAATTGTGTAGAACAATATATAAAATAAGATGTATCTGTAAACAAACTCTTATGAAAATAATAAGAGCTTATTGACGAATACAAATCGGGCTAGTAGTTATATAACCATTAACAAAACATTAGCTTATTACTTCACAGGGGAGGAAACATCCACTGACCGACGGTTTCGGCTTTGTTACGCCTCATCAGAGCGAATTAGTTTCCAACCCTATGAGGTAGTCGAAGCTATTATACTGATATAATTTCGAACCAATCTCTGTACTATGGCAAAAGTAAATATAACCGCTATCAAGTAATAAAATACCAACACTACTAAGTGTGGAAGTACAGAATTGAATCGAAACTACATAGTAGATTCTATATGTGGCTATAAAAGTACGTCTGGCCTTTGAGATTTGTGGAATGTTACAGCAAAATTTATTTGCAAATGTAACAAACCTTCTCGTGGTGATACCCGGGTTCATGCCCCAAAGGCAATTCAAATAATAAAAGACAAGTTATTTGCAGTCCGCAATAAGAAATTGCTATGATAATAGGGTTATTTAGGGGTATATAGGGTTGTACACTCCATGTAAACGATACCAAAGTCTAAAAAATTTAACATTTTTATCATAAAGAGTACGCAATTTGCCAATGATACAAAAAGCAAATATCAAACACACTGTATAATATTCAGTATAAAGGGAGAGATGCATTGTTTCAAAGTGGTGCCATTCGGATTATCTTCGAATTCTACAGCGTTGGCTAGGACGATGCAGGAGTTTGAACATTTGTGCACGCACTATGTCGATCACATTCTAGTCTTTTCTAGCAGCCAGGAAGAACACTTGGTACATTTGCAAAAGGTAATAGAAAAATTAGTTCACGGGGGGAGGGTATAATTAAACGCGAGGAAATGCGAATTTTTCAAAAAGAACGCGAAATACTTAGGGTTCATAGTTAGTAATCAATAAGTGAAAATATGTGAAAAGCTATTAGAAGAATTAAAGAATTTATCTCAAATGGGAAACTTGGAAATACTCAAGGGTTTTTTATGAGTTTTAACTATTATAAGAGGTATGTACCGATATATTCAGAGATGTGCGTGCCGTTGTTAGAATTGTCGCGGAAGTTTTATAAAGAGTTGTTGCTAATGCATCCGAATTTTAAAGATAGGTTCATACTACGTACAGATGCGTCAGGATATGCAGTTGGATCAGAGCTGGTGCAGGTTCGAAAAGATAAAGAGATGCCAGTTTGTTTTATATCCAGAGTTTTGTAGGAGTGCGAGACAAAGTATTTAGT
Source organism: Platerodrilus igneus (assembly GCA_036346225.1). Taxonomy (NCBI): domain Eukaryota; kingdom Metazoa; phylum Arthropoda; class Insecta; order Coleoptera; family Lycidae; genus Platerodrilus; species Platerodrilus igneus. The sequence continues at coordinate 364,986 of JARFIW010001531.1, read as the reverse complement.
TGCAGAGAAAATGTTGGCAACTGTATATGCTCTCAAGAAATTACGTTTTTATTTGTTAGGAAATAGCTTTTTAATTGAAACTGATTATGTAGGGGGCTGCTTTTTTAAAGAAGGAGTTTTTAAACAGTAGGTTGTACAAGTGGGCGTTGTTTCTACAAAAATACTACTTTGAAATTCGGCATAAACCCGAAAAAGATCACGTGACGGCGCATTATTTAAGTAGGAAGGATAGAGATTTTGAGACTGGAAGTAGAAAATATTATGTAGTAGCGGTCCAGCTACAGTTCATAGCACTTTTATAGGCGCCCAACGTAGGACATCTTCAGCTCCAGCTATATACGTATCACCATCATTAGGTCTTCAGTCTTGGAACTGGTTAGACGCGTACCTCCATCGTTTCCTATTCTAAGCTAATCTACATATTACCCTAAAATTCCCACAGTCTACCTCTTTCACTGACTGCGTGCAATAGTCTGACCTAGGTATACTTCTAACTCCCGCTTTTCCCATTTCTGTTTGTAATATATCCTACACTAATTTTCAAATGTCTTAGAACGTGTCCAGTCCAATTTTCCCTAATTTTTGTTTGTTTTCACCGATATCCTTTTTCCCCTACTATTTCCAGAACGTCTTTATTATTAAATTTGACTTTTCATGTTATCATCACCATACATCTGAAAAACCACATTTGAAAAGACTTCTGCCTTTTTCCTGTCTGCTTCTGCTACTATCCCTATTTCATAGCCGTACAGAGCTGTGCACCACACATTTGTTTTCAACAGTTCTTTCCTTGTTTCCGTGTTTGTTGTTTTTGAAATAGCAGCTGCTCCTTCTTGCTGCATACAGCTCGGTTCCCTTTCTATTGTTTTCTAAATATATATCCTATTTCACCGATATTCAGCGGTACGTGAAGGAGGTTAAGCAACCTGCGGCTACCAAGATCCCTGTAAAAGCCGCTAAATAAGCAGCAACAGAACGTCTCTTCCAACTTGTAGGCTATATGTATGAGACAGACGAGATACCCAAAGATTTCAAACGTAACATCATAAACACTATACCACGAAAGAGAGGCGCTGATAGATGTGAAAATTTTTGAACAATAAGTTTGGCAGCACACGTGTCAAAAGTATTAACTAGAATTATACAAAGACGGATGGAAAAACGAGCTGAAGGAATACTAGGGGAAAATCGATTTGGGTTTAGGCAAAACAGGGGAGCACGGGAGGCTATTTTAGCTCTAAGGGTGATAACGAAGAAGACAATAGAAAGAAAGAAAGCGTGTGTATAGGGTTAGTAGATATGGAAAAAGCATTTGACAATGTAAAATGGAAACAAATGTTCGGGATACTCAAAAAGATTGGAGTAAATTATACGGATAGACGAATAGTGAAGAAAGAAATATGTGGAAAACAGTAAAAAATAGGAGTGATAGGTTGATAGGTATGATAGGCATGATGCAATAGTGCAGAATATATTAGAAGCAGAGATAAAAAAAAAAGAGAAGTAGAGTTAGACCTAGATTAGACTATTGCACACAGATTGTCAAAGATGTAGACTTTTGGGAGTTTCAAGAAAATGTATAAGCTAGCTCAGAATAGAAATCAATGATGGTTCGTTCATGTCCAAGCAGTACCGAAACGGAAAACCTAATGATGAAAAAAAGTTGTACTTAAACCTGATAATTATTATAAGCAACTACAGGTGTTGGTTTTGTAATATTCTCAACTAATGTTGATTGTGTGAAAGGATTTATTGGAAAACCATTAATTCGGCAAATGTCTAAGTGTTGGGAGGATCTTGATAGCCGCAGGTTGCTTAACCTCCTTCAAGTACCGCTGAATATCGGTGAAATAGGATATATATTTAGAAAACAATAGAAAGGGTGCAGAGCTGTATGTAAGAAGAAAGAGCAACTGCTATGTTCGAAAACAACAAACACGGAACAAGGAAAGAATTGTTGAAAACATATGTGTTGGGCACAGCACTGTACGGCTATGAAATAGGGACAGTAGTAGAAGCAGACAGGAAAAAGGCAGAAGTTTTTTGGAATGTGGTGCTTCAGATGTATGATGACAACATGAAAAGACAAACCTAATAATACAAAGGTTCTAGAAGTAGTAGGGGAAGAAGGATATCGGTGAAAACAAAAAAAAAAGAGAAATAAGGCTGAACGTGTTCTAATACATTTCAAAATTAGTGCAGGATATGTTACAAGCAGAAATAGAGAAAAGGGAATTAGCGGTATACGTAGGTCAGACTATTGCACGCAGTTAGTGAAGGAGGTAGACTGTGGGAATTTTAGGGCAATATGTAGGTTAGCTGAGAATAGGAAACGATGGAGGCACGTGTCTAACCAGTTCCAGTACTGAAGACCTAATGATGATGATATGTATATACCTGTAGCTAAAGATATCCTACGTTGGACGTCAATAAAAGTGCTATGAACTGTAGCTGTACCGCTGCTACATAACACTTTCTATTTCCAGTATCAAAATCTCTATCCTTCCTACTCAAATAATCCGCCGTCACATGATCTTTTCCGGGTTTATGCCGAATTTCAAAGTAGTATTTTTGTAGAAACACCGCCCACTTGTACAACCTACCGTTTAAAAACTCCTTTAAAAGAGCAATCCATACATAATCAGTTTCGATTAAAAAGTTATTTCCTAACAAATAAAAACGAAATTTTTTCAGAGCATATACAGTCGCCAACACCTTCTCTGCAACCGAATACCTTGTCTCGCACTCGTACAAAACTCTCGTTTTAAAACAAACTGGCATCTCTTTATCTTTTCGAACCTGCACCAACTCTGCTCCAACTGCATATCCTGACGCATCTGTACATAATATGAACCTATCTTCAAAATTCGGATGCATTAGTAACAGCTCTTTATAAAACTGCCCCGAATCATGGAACGCCTGTTCTCTCTCTCTCTCTCTCTGGATCAATTCCATCTCTCGTTCTTCCGCAACAATTGTAACAACGGCACACACATCTCTGAATATCTAGGTACAAACCTTTTATAATAGTTAGAACTCCTAGAAAACTACTGAGTATTTTCAGATTTCTGGGTTGAGCTAAAGTCTTTCATTCTTCTAATCGCTTTTCTTGATTACTAATTATGACCCCAAGTATTTCGCGCTTTCTCTGAAAAATTCGAATTTCCCTCACGTTTAATTATAACCCCCCGTGAAGTAATCTTTCTATGACCTCTTGCAAATATGCCAAATGTTTCTTCTGGCTCCTAGAAAAGACTAGAATGTGATCAACATAGTGCGTGCACAAATGTTCAAACTCCTTCTGCATCGTCCTAGCCAACGCTGTAGAATTCGAAGATAATCCGAATGACACCACTTTGAAACAGTACACCTCTCCCTCTATACTGAAGAACCCTGTATATTTTCCACTGTCCTTATCTAACGCTATCAACCAAAAAGAATTTTTAAGGTCTAATTTACTGAAATCTTTCATGTCACTTATTTTATATAATAAATTACCGATTGATTGCGGCTGTTCATATTCTAATTTTGTAATTGCATTTAATTTTCTCGCATCTAAACATAAGTGAATATCTGATTTTTCCGCTTTAGGTACTACAACAATCGGATTTACATATGACCTTATCGTTGAAGCATATCTTTGATTTCTGTTTTTACTCGCTCACATTATGAAAATGGTATCGGATAAACTCTCGTATAAAATCTCCTCTGTTCATCGACATCTAACTTATGTGTGTATTGTTGTGCACTTCTCGGCTTCTCGTTAAACAACCCCACATTTTCATCAAATATAATCCCTTTCTCTTTAATTGTTTATCATTTGTGCCCATCTAGTGATCCTCAAAGACTTTCTCAAACAAACTACCAATTATTATGGCCCTATCTTCAACCTTATCGTCCATAATATCCAATCCAATTTCTAACTGTCTATCAAAATCACATCCCTTATGCGAACTCAAATCCGGAACCACCCCATGTCCTTTTCTGACCAAAAATAACCACACTATTATCGTAACTGCTAATTTTCATAGCGAATCTCTTAATGAAATCTATGCCAATAGTAAAATCTACATATAAATCCTTTACAATCAAAAATTCCGCATCACTAGCATCTTATCTCCAACTGACATCCGAAAACAAGCCGCCTGACTGATTGTTGATAACTTCTTTTTCAACGCCGACCACAAATTAATTCTGTTTATATTACAAATTAGGTCCTTCAATATTTCGACTTGCTTAAAAACAAATTCTTGTTTCACTAGCGATCTCTCTCCCAGTATCTATTAACGCAGAATATAACTAACTTAAAGTAATAGATGGTAACACTCCTTTATTATCAAATTTATAATGATATACAACATCAAAAACATTAACACTAACAGTACTGAAACCTAACATTTTAACACAAACTAAAATTGACGTTTTCTTAATCTTCGGACTTATGGATCTCTGTTATTTCGATTTTGTCTAGGCGGTCTTTCTCCTTTGCTACCGTTGCCGTTACATGTTGAACCGTCACGTTTGCATGTCAATTTTCCGCCTTTTCCCAGTTCCGACCCATTTTCATATTGTCAATCCGGTCTATATCACTTGCGGCCGTGTATTCTCTCTGTGTTGTCATTCCTATTTTCAAAATATACCCGGTTTCCTCGTTCGTATACATCTTGTCGTACGTTGCCGTTCCGATATTTTCTATAATCGTTTCCGCACTGATAGTCGTCATATCTATTGTACCCTGGTCTAAAATTTCTCATTGCAGGCGAAAAATTATGATGATCGTTCCAGTTCCAAATACGCCGCTGTGTAAATCTATTTGTCCCGCCTGAATTTACCTCATAATTTCCGTTGTACGCGTTCCGATTGTCATGCCTGTCACTATTCAATTTGGCCCCTGTCTTTATCAACCACACCACATCATAATTCAGCATAATTTCAAGGAAGTCTTTTAGTGATTTTATGTTGATATGGCAACTGCACATATAACTTCGTTCTCCATGTGCCGCGGTAGTGATAGGATAATCTCATTGTTACGGTATTCCGTGCAGACAAGGAAGAAAACCGTAAAGTAAGTAAAGAAAATCGCCCACAGCGAATACCGCAACAAAATAGTGAGAAGGGTAGAATAGAAATCCAAAAGAATTAGATTTTGGGCTAGCTCAAAATGTCGTAGAGTTGGATGGTCATACAAAAAATAAATGGAAAATTCAGTTAGCGAATTTATTACAAACCTTTAGTTAAACATACATTCCCAGAAAGGATTATTTACAAAAGTAAAAAAAACGCACATTTACGTAATCGTCCTGATGCGAACAAATCATCAATTTGCACATAATACAATATAAACATAAACATTTACGCACATATCGACAATGAAGTCTTATAATCTAAATAACAGGTGCATAAATGAATACTTACACAATGTGTCCAGCCCTAAGTATATTCAAGAAAAGAAGTAGACATAATATATACAGTAATTTTTATCTACTTTGTGAAGTGCACTTCGTAAATCAAAAACGTTGTTGTAGATTATTTAATCTTCGAATAAAATTTAAATTATTTATACTTGAAATTTATTTTCACTTGTACAAAATTTAGTTTGAAAACATAATATGATAATAATAATGTTTTAGGATCCACTAATTACAGCGACAACTGCTTTTATGACTGCTGAAAACGAAGTCGTTCTGTTTAGAAACCGGATATTGAACGGGATCAGTCGGTTGACCATCCCCACTTGTAGATATTCACAGAACGTGCATTTCTTTGTAGAACTTAACTTTAACGTTAAATGCACTGCTTACAGGATGATACATACAAACAAACACTAAATCCAATAATATTCGACAATTGTAACAGTCACTTGTTATGTTACAATGACTTTCCTTGTATATTACTTATTTTGTATGTTGGACGTAATAAATTATTTCTAAACGATAACTGCTTCTATTCAGGGTTAAGTGCTATGAATTAAATACACTGCGATATCGTCTTCGCAGCAGGTGTGTTATTAAAATTGATGAACTTGAATGCTATCATAGAGATTAATTGAACAGTTGTTCGGTTCTACACACTTTTGTATTTAGGCTTTTGACCTACACGTATCGTTACCAAAGTAGTAACGAGTATTATAATATACCCTAGCTACATTTGCAGGATCTATTTTGTAACAAGGCATTGAGAAGCTGCAGATAGAGTGTACTGGTATATAAATTATTGCAACTATGGTTCAGATTTGAATATTTATAGGTTGGCCACTTTTACAATAATGTAAGTAGACGTGTATCTTGGGACACAATTATGTCATGTTTGACGTATAAATGTTACCCTTACCTTGAAAATATTTATAATCTACAAAACTACTAATGTCAATATAAACAATACAATTTTGTAATATACACTTTAGACTTCCAGTATCTTGATTAATTTAATTTTTGCAATAAATAAATATTTGCATCGAATTCTAGAATAGGTTACTTATGTTTACCAACAATATAAATCAGCAATATGAAATTTATTGGGCAATTAGCTACTGCTGCAAATGAAGAACATACGAAATACTGTAAAATGAGATTGATCTAAACGTTTAAAAACTTCACAAAACTTGTTTGTCTAATGAACATTCTTTAAATATTTATCGGTCAAAAAATTAACAAGTTAAGAAATCCTGCTAAAATATTATTCGTACAGTACTTTATTAGTGATTTGCTTTTAGCATTACCGTAACGGTTACTCTCTAATATCAAACAAACTTAAAGTTAAAAGTGTAGTATGGGTATGTTATGATTTAGTTATACCATAAAATTAGGTATCATAATTAAACTAGTAAATACAGATTCCAAACTAAAGTTAAATATAGTAAAATCTCTTAACCAATATCTCTAGTACGCAGACTACCCCTTTCAGCAGACGAACTTTGATGTCACAATGTATTACATATTATACATATATTTTGTTTTTATATGGACACCTTTCTGGAGAGGATACTTTTTAAGGGTTTCTGAGTTGTTCGTCCTGGATATATTTCCCTGTATCAAGAATTGAGGCTATGTGCAAATTTAGAAAAATTAAGAAATATATACGCACAATGAAAATACATTTATTTAAATATAGAACATACCACTAAAATATTAAATATAATACATATTGTAATATACAGAACAGTGTAAACATTCAAAGCTGAGCATAGGGAAAGAACAGAGAGTTCACTCATTTGCAGTTTGCTGTTCTTCAGTTTTATCTACAAGAACAGTAATGGTATCTATTGAATGAGAATTATTTTCTGAATCTCCTAAATACTGAATAGTTATTTAATGAACACGTGTAATAATAGAGACGATTAATAGTCGAGATGTCTTAACGAACGAGCTGAGCGATTTCGTTTATTATCGAGACTATTAATCGCATATTAATATTCGAGTTTGTTACAACTTACGAAATTGAGAAATTACAATTTTGTTTTTAAAGTTGAATTATTAACACTTTCTAACTTGACTTGTGACTTTCTTGCGTGTCAAATCTTTGGAGACCCAGTTTTCCGATCCTGTGTGGGCTAGGAGTGTACAATTTAGAACACATGTCGCAATGAGTTTACATTTGAATGTATAAAATTGTGGTGAAAATCATATGGCCAACCCCCCTAAAAATTGGCAACCACTAGCACCGCTATTAAATGCAATGTAATGAGACTAAAAAGTAAAATATATTTAAATTACTTTTTTATAATCAAAAAAGCTAGTTCTTAAGAAGTTTTTGGTGATAGGAGACAAAGAAAATAATACTCTTTCAGTAGATAAAACTGGCAAGCAGTAAACTGCAAATAAGTGATTTACAGTGCTGTTCCCTATGATCCGCTTTGAAAGTTTACACACGGTATATGGGGTAGTTATTTTTTCTTTTTCACTAATGCTTTTTCTCCGCTCCTCTACATACTTTTGATAAATTCTTTCTCCAGTTATTATCAACATGCCATGTACACAGCAGTCTATTGGCAACAGATGACATTACACAAGACCAAGCCTTGTAAAACGCTGGTGTATCATCTGACATAAATACATTTGCCTGGATGATTTCCACTTTTAATTTGATGTCAAAAAAACATTAAAAATTATTTCTTCAGTCCTATTTGCTAAACAAAATGCTACAGGAGATCTTGAACCATATTCATCAACTGTCATTAATGTATATAACTGAAAATCATAGTTATTTGTTCCTTGAGTTCCATCTATACATAATTTTATCATGGCCAAATCGAAACAATTGTTTAGCTTGAAAAGTTTTAATTATTATTAAAGTAAAGTCATTGACATCTAAAATCCCCAAATCACATTCAGCACCTTGTTCTTTATGAAAAAATACTGGATGCTCATCTCCTAAATTTTTCATTTCTTCTATCCATAATTTAATCTTAATTGCATCATTGTTATGACGTTTTGTATTGTGGTCTATTTGAAAATCTCGTGTGATATTGTGCAGATCTTTCTTCTCTAAAAGTAAAATTCTCTGTGAATCCACGTTCGTTAAACTAGCATCATGAATATCGTCTACTATGCGTTCAAAAGTTATACCTTCTTATAATTTACCTGGAACCCAAAAAGTCAACATTATTAATTATAAATCAACATATGTAGAAATTGAATACCTGCAATTTCTGTTCTTGCTTCCTTGCTTAAAAAATACGACCATTGTCAAGAGAATGACCTATATGAGTCGTCCAATATTTCACCAGAACACTTCCCACGCTGATGTTGGTTACTACTTCCATTCTTGAAGGGCACACTTTTCCAATTTTGTTTGTCCCTTTATATTTGTAAATCTTTCAACTTTTCCCCTGGGAACTTAGACATTAGAACGATGACAGTTGTAGTATTGCTTTTTATTTCCATTGGTCAACATTATTGATGAAGTGTGAAGAACATACACCGACAAACGGCGTTCTTGAATTTTGTCTTTCCACTGGTGAAAAGCTGCTATGTATATATTACATTTATACGCACATAAGGAGTACATGAATAATTCTAGTGTTATTTAGGTACTGACTATTACATTATAAGTATACAAAGATAACCTTGCGGTTTGCAGAGTACCTCGCAATGACTAATAACGATAAATTAATTCATTCAACCCACATTTGTTTTCCTTTCATTGCAAAAAAGATACTTCCTTTTATATTGATCTAGTTTAAATAAGTTCTTATAAATCGTAGTCATCTGGAAGAATAACAAGTCCTCCCAGTTATACGGTTTTACAAAAATCACATAAAACCACCTAGTATCATAAATACACTATTTGTACATCACAGAACGTATGAAAAAAACCTTCCTGCAGACGATTCAAACGGAAATGCATTACACTCGATTTCAAGATTATGCACACTAAATAAATGTGTTTTTAGGAGCTCATAAGTTTTATATTTTCAACACAATCTTGATATGGACAAACCATATGCACATGCTTTTTATGGGTTTGGTTTCAGAAGTAACTCCATGTATTTGCTTTAGGTGGTAAGAAAAGTTATATTTGCTACCAAACTGCTGACCACATATGTAGCAAATTTCTTTAACAGTCGCTTTATGTATTATGGGATCAGTATCATGAATTTTTCTTTGATGGGAATATAAATTCTTTTTCTTGTAAATATAGAATTGCACTCTTCTCAAATAATTTCCTCTTCCATAATACTTATTAACAAAACTTATTGTCTAATCCTAGTTATAATAATTCTATGCAAAGTTAAAACAAATAAAAATGAAATTCAAAACCTATATGGAGCGGTGCGGCTATGTTTTATACAGATCTATAAAATATAAGTGGAAGAGGCGTTTTAGCAAAGATTCCATTACCGTTCAAATTAAAAGATATATACTATTATAGGTAGTTCAGTCAATCAGACAAGACATTTAATATGTTACCTTGGTCAGTAACCATTTTTTAACGGATAATTTGAATATGAGTTTAAACTGAAACATCAAAGTTGACCTTGAAATGCCAAAAATAATTGTGTCCCGAGACACGCGTCGTAATTAAATGTGCGGCGACTGCGATTATTTAAACTTGTATTTCTAGAAAGTCCTTAAGATGAAACTTGAAATATAGCGTTGGTACAAAATATTATTAAACCCTTACGCTTGGCGTAGAAGGTTAGATAAAATTACTATTTGAGCACGATTTAACCTTTTGTTTTTAGGGTTTTTTCTTTCCTTTTCTTTTCGTTTGCTTTGGTGCAGTGTATCACTTACTTGTTTTGTTCAGCTGTTATTGAATTTGGATGTTATTCTGTTGGTTATTCCTACACGAGACATTTATTTACACATCCACAGTTTATTTAATTTTGGGAAATTTTACTGCACATGGAAGAAAACTCCGCCCTAGCAATAAATGTATCTTTTTTAATCTAGGTAGCATGAGGATTCTCAGCAGGTTATAAAGCACAACTCTTGCGGACTTAGTTGCTTACTTTGCAATTGTCAGTCTCAGATGTAAATATTATTTTGTTTCACATTTTTACTGTTAAGGTAGTTGAAAACGCCTAGTCAGGTAACTTCACTATACATACAAGGTGTTGTTTTGCACAAACCCACCCTTTCAAATAAAGGTAAATATTTATGCAACTGATATATAAAGTTGCAGATGCAATCAGCTGCTTCCCGTTGTACATACATTATTGTAATTATTGCTTTACCTCACCTTGTTAGTGGATGTTGTTTAATATATAAATATTTGTAGAGTGTGCCCTGTAATAGTGTTTCTCATAAACTCGAAAGCAAATTAATTAATATTGGTTTCTGTATCCTGAATTAGCCAATTAGGCAGATAAGATTAGTCTGCACGAAGCCCGCCTTGTCGCTCAACAAATAATACTTGGTATCATCTCTTTTTTCCAGACTCTGACCCCTTGTGCTTCTGTCTAGCCGCCGAACAGATGCACAACGTTTCATTAGGTTCTAGACCTTGGTGCACCTCTCTATGGCACCGAAACCAAGGTACACATAACAAAATTGTTGCTACCTTGATACAAAAACTTAGCGCCAACGTGTGACATGCTGATATTTTGTTCATGGGAGATGTTTTAATTTAACTTAAAAGAATCAGGTGTTCACTTACTCTAATTTAAAATTTGGTAAGCAAGTTGTTGAGATTAACCAACATGTACAAACAAAAAGGGAACGGTAAGAAGTGCTCTAACTCAAGCTTTGGTTTAACTAATTGTGACTTGCAGAATAATTACACAATTACTCGTATACTATGCACGTAACTATGTAACGTGCAATTTGTAATTTATTGGATGATCATGAGTACAAAACTACAGAACCAGCAAAAGAAGTACTATCTTCTACAACACCATCAAAAGAAAAGTAAACAGCATAACTGTACCTTATTAGAACCAGTTGCCTGCCTCTCTGATACCATCTTAAAGAATTTGGAAATGAGGGCTGCACTCGTCGATGGATTGAACACTGAATCAACCAACTCAACTAGATTAGAACTATAAGTACAAAAACCAACTCAACATCGCGACTCACATTTATTTTCGCTAAAAGGATGTTGTTTCGAATAGACCGCTTTCAAAAGCTTACTTGCATTTATATTGGATTGACCAACGAGGGAAAGTAACATAAAACAATTTTTATCGAGAATGTGTGAAATATACCTAGAAGAATAGTCAATTAACACAACAAGCATACTATAATGATTTCCACTGAACTTTGGTGTTCACATGGAAAAGCAACGTCTATTAAAATGATCCGATAAGTTAGCAACTACCCAGCAACGGAATGGTGAGAAATGTATAGCAGGTTGCCTAAATGTTATAACAACGAATGCAATTTGTTATATTATCAACCGGGAATACCGTGAGTGGAATAAGGGGGGCGATTTTATTACCCATAAAACTTGAGCGAGCTGAACACGTGTAGATAACGACATAGGATTTCTCAGTACCATTAAAAGCGTTCATATTTTTACAATACAGCTGTTTAGAACGTGTTTCAAAGAATAAACTATTGGAAATAATAAGCCGCTCCTGGCTTATTTCCATGAATTTATATAGATGTTGTTTAACGCTAAGCAAATGTTTCAGAGAATTTATAAACGCGGTTATAGAATATATTCTTCGTACTAGTACACTTAAGGAATTTTTATAAATAGTTTTATATATTTATTTTCAATTGGGAGACAATGGAACTGGTTAAATGAAAGTTTGTATAATTTGAGTATAACATACAAACGTGCAGTCGTTTAGACATTTTAAGAGGCGCTTAATCAAGGTAGTTGGGAATTAATGCAGAAATCAATCGCTTTCAGAAATTTAACGTAACATTCTCTTTTTGTAATTTAGGTGTCAAATATTGGACTTGGTTAAATTTTTCAATCACATACTGTTCCCTTGATCTATATTTCTGTTCGTATTTTCCGGATGTTCAATTAATTCGTTCGTTTGATTGGTGTGTATTTCACCAGTATTGGTCAATAAACATTTTTTTAAATTCCCCGTAATTCCGATAGTATTTTCGAGCTATGCAATGTCATTTTTCAACATGCCCCCCTTAGTACTACGTTAATCAATTACAACTTTACCTATTGAGATTTCCTAACTTCGTCTAACTTGTCTAAAAACTTTATGGGTTGCTCCCATTTTTGTTCGTCAAATTTCGGTAGCGTTTTTTTCCAAATTTAAGAATATTGACCATGTCCAAATCGACCACATCTCATTTGCTCAAAATTACACATTTTTTCATTTAGGTCTGAACATTTTCGTCAAACCTCGTCAAAACCAAAACTCGCCTGTGTTTTCAACATGCTTGGGTTGATTTCTATATCATTTGTCCTAATTTCATTCGTATTAATTTTGCCACACATCTCTTATCTAATTTTCTTGCCGTTTTCTTGCTCAAAACCAACAGTTCTCTTAAATTCGCATAAATTTACGTGTGTTCCACGTACATCTGGTTTACTTCTTTTCTAATGTCATTGATTTCAGTTCTTGTCATGTTTTCACGGTCTAAAATTCTTCTGTCTACGTCCTGACCGATTTCCATTTTATGTCTCAACATTTCTTGAAACATTATTTTTACGCTGGTTATAATGTTGGTCTCAATTTGTATTTCCATCCGGATCATGACCTTATATTTCTTCCTGGTTTGCTTCCAATTTACCATCCGTCCTAGCTTGATTTGCTTCTATTTTTGCCTGATTTTCTTTTGTATTTGACTGCTTTTTAAGTAAAATTTTCAATATATTGGCAGTTTTGTCTACTTTTACATTTCGTTCTTCAACTCGCTATCCCATCTCCAAAATGAGTACCTCTGGTACAACATGAATCTGTTCGTGCAGGTTTCTACATTCATTTCCATGTTAATATGCTTTTCCAGATCTCAACTGCCTTTTTTCCTCATCCGCCATTTCTGAAATACAGTAAATTACTAAAAATTCTGTGTCTTTATTTGTAACAACTTTCCCCACACTTCACGTTACACTAGCACCATTTGAACCTTACATATCTCCTTATGTGATATTCTTCTTTTCAGTCTTACCCCACGTTGGAATTCACCATTTGCAACAATCCTATATAACTCAGCCACCCCGCTGAGCAATCCTCTCTGACGGAGTAATACCGTTGTTTGATATTTAGACTGATGCTAGTCCCAGTTTATTCCTTACTACCACGGCTCTACTATTACCTCAGGGTCTCCAAATACTAACAAACGATGGTTCAGATGTGTACGCCAAGGTTCAGTAACCCACGTATTCTGCAAATATCGCCGCCATAACTTACGCTAATAGCACTTTTTCGAAAAAATTTTAATTGATTATTAAATAACTATCAAATTGAATGAAATTTCCAAAAACTAAACTTTTCTTTTTTTAACTTACCCAAATTGCTTTATATCAATGAATACCTTACGGTTCCTAATACTTAGAAGAGTCATTTACAGTTATATTTTGATACCATCTATTTAAACGTCAAAATGAAACTACTCTTATAAATCCAACAAAAGCACCAATGATGATTTCATACCAAATACCATCTTCAGATAAATTATACACTCCTTTGCCTTGCTGTCCAAATTACTTATTTCCTGCTTCCTAAATTATACCTATACCAAATCCTTCTTCTAATCAATAATTCCATGCAAAATATTCTGCTACTACGATAATCTTTTTACCTTCAACAACAATTAAACCTCTTCACTGGTGTAATGACTATTTTATTTCAATATTTTTAAATAATCTTTTACGGGTCCAAGTTTTCAACTGTTCAATACAAAACCAAAATCAGATTTAATTTCAATCAACAAACTTGTTTTATCACTATAACTATCCACCCCAATTTCAATTACTCTTATTTTTTAGTCCAGAACACACTCTTTAAACTCCAATTTTAACTCTTATCAAAACACCCAACCCAACTAAAACATCCCTATGATGGTTAACGTATTTACATATTTCAAAACCTTTTACAACTCAGACATAACTATTACTACCAAAACACAACTTAGAGACTACCCAACCCTTATTTAAATGAAACTAACTCACCTATCATCTTCAATAAAACCCTAGAACCACTATAACCCTTGCGAAGCTAGACCAGGTGTAAACAAAATTTATAGCACGTATCCAAAAGCAGCTATTTGTGTCCACCCAAAAGACAACCAATTTAATTGTGCCTAAATACATAATTTTGACCCCATTTTCTTCAAATCATAGTCCACCCCACAATTTCCAAGAAGATTCAGACAAAGAAATTATCCTTTTAAATTTTTATTTCCCACATGACGTAACCCTTGTATTAACCAAATGTAGCTTCCTGCCACTCGTTCAGTGCAATATACAATCTTAGGGAAACGCGGAACAATTAGACATTAAGGGATAAGTGGTTGCAATTTAAATTCGCTACTTTAACTTGTTGCAGGAATAACATCATCACTTCCTTTCATGGCAGTTTACGCAAAGCAACTAGGATTTTCAGGTTTTGCAGTTGGCATTATTTACACAACTGCAGCAGTTTGCAAAATCTTCTTAAATCCACTACTGGGATATATAGCCGATAAATACAAAAACCAGAAGACACTATTTCTAGTAGTGCAATTTGTTGCAGCATGTGGATTCTTCAGTTTGATATTTCTTCCAGCACTTCCAACACATCAAACAGCTATTTTTGTATGTGATAGAAACGGCTTCACTGCAAGTGTGCGTAATGCTCCAGCTTGCACCCACCAGTTATTTAATGAACTTAATAATGACACAATAAAGTGCACGGTATGTTCCTTTCAATAAAGTAGATATAATTTAAAAGAAAATTGCAGATACTGTGTCCGCCGATAAAAGAGGTATGGAATAACACCGATTCAAAAAGGGATAGTTTTGATCTAAATATTGAGACAAGACTGCTACAACACAATAGTACAGAATTGCAACTTCCTGTAACAAATCAAATTGTCAATAACACAAAAATTGATTCATTCTGCATTGATAGAAAAGATATGAATATCGAATGCGATATAACTTGCGACTCGATGACACTAAATGAACTGGTTTCAAGAGCTAAAATCAAGGGTAAAGATGTTTTTAGACACCATCAGTTTTGGCTACTAATATTCGTATATTTTATTTGTACGAGTGGAAACTCTATATCCTGCAGTTTTGCAGATGCAATATGTTTACAAATCCTTGGTAAGTGACTACAATTGTTTACTAATTAGTTATAATGCGCTTCGTCTTCGACTTGTTTGATACAAACACTTATGCCACACACTAATTTACTTACTGCAGCACCATATTAAAAGAAATAGATCTGTTACGGCTTTTATTGGTGAAGGAAGCATGATACTGCTTCAAGATGTTCTGTATCAGCAATGTTGTTGGCTTCAACTAACCTAAACCTTTTGTCAGATTGATGAATATATTGCGTTTACTTTCCACTCATCAGACATAAAGTACCCCTAATGTGCACAGATAAGCTACTAGTACGGTAGAAATAAAATTTCCATGTGTAGAAATTCTCTTTCTTATAGTTTTGCAGTTTACTAATTGGTAATGGTGTGTTTCATCTTTGACTTCTTATGTCAAGAACTCATATTCGTTTATTTTTTTATTTATTATGAATAAGTACCCCAAAAGAAGGTGCCACAATTTTACAAAAGTGCAGTATAAAAATGTAGTGTAACTTAGCTTAATTAAATTAAATTAACTTACCTAAACTTAACTTAATTTAAATAATTGACTTAAAACGTTAATAAGTACTCTTAGAAAGTAGATAGTATATTTAGTTAATCATGCATACAAGTGGACAAAATATTTTATTAAATTATTATTATTAATTCATTTATGACTTTCATTATTAAAAAGTTTGCATTAAGGATCTTTTCATTTTTAGAAACAAACTAAATACGTTTATGCTACTACAGTGCACGTGATTGTTCTAATTACGCATTAATCTTAAAAGTAGAAAATTTAGGCAATGGGAGGTGTGGGAGTTTTGTAATGCAAACAGAGGAGGGTTTCTCACAGAGTGATTAGCGAGCATATCAAAATCTTATAAGTGTTGACAATCAAGTGTTGATTTTATAGGGAGATACGTTTTTAAATCATCCGAGTAAAGCAAAAATTTTGAATACCTGAAACAGTCAGTTGTCATTGATAAATATTATAAATAGCAAGAGTCCTATATGTGAGCCTTGTGGAACCCTAGAGCTAACTGAGAACCAATTTAACAATTAGTTGTCTGTCACAACACACTGTTGACATGAAGTCAGACATGAACAGAGAAATTTTAGGAAAATGCCACTAACACCAAATCCTTCTAGTTTTATAATTAGAAGTTTAATTCAGACCTTGTCGAAAGCTTTAGAGAAGTCTGTGTACACGGCACCCATCTGAATTCTCTCATCCATATGATCAGTGATATCTTGAATGAAGGATGTTAAATTTGTAACCGTGAAACACCCAGTGTAAAAACCATCTTGGTTGTTATTAATCTGATTTCAGTGTAAAATAAAGAATTTTCATTAACTTTTTGAAGGAAGTATTGGCAAAAGTTCATCCGTAATGAACCCTTTGGATATGGTAGTGATATAATAAAAAGTCATAGAGAATTTTCCAAACAATCATATGCGAGATATTCAAATCTTTTTCCTATTTTTCGTGTACCTAATCCGGGATCTTCCTCGACTGAATTCAAAACCGCTTCCTCAATTTTTGTTATTTTTACAGTACGGTGTACTCCTTTTAGTTGATTGTCATGTTCAAAACTTCCCTTTTTGCTCAACTTTCTATGTATGTTTGAAAATGTTTGTGCATCCTTAAAATGTGGTGCTAAAGGCGGATGATGAAGATATTATGGACAGACAAAGTTAAGAACAAAGAGGTTTTAAAAAGTAGGGGAAGAAAGATATCTGTGGAAAAAAGTTAAGAAAAATATGAGAGATAAGGATGAAACGACACGTTCTAAGGCATGAGGGAATAGTGCTGGATATACTAAAAGCAGAGAAGTGTGAAAATGAAAAGTAGAGGTAGACCTAAATTAGACTAAGCTGTGGGAATTTCAAGGAAATGTATTGGTTTGCTCAGAATAGAAATTCACGGAGGTACACGTCCAACCAGTTCCAGAATTTAATTATAAAAATGTAATTGTCGTTAAACCCGTTGATTATCGTAAACAACTACAGGTGTTGGCTTTCCAATTTTCTCAACAAATGCTGATTGTGCGAAAGAGGCAATTGGAAAACTATCATCCGGCAAATGTCTAAGTGTTGTGGGATCTTGGTAGTTGTTATTGTGCTTGCCCCCTTCGCGTATAATTGAATATCTGTAAAATAGGATATATTTTTAGAAAACAATAGAAAGGGAACGTGCAAAAGGTATAAAAGAAAAGATTAGCACAAGGTCGGGCTTTATTTGACAAGAAAAGGCAGCTGCTAGTTTCAAAGACAACAAACATAGGAAAGGATTGCTGAAAACATATGTATGGAGCACAGCACAGTATGGCTGTTAAACGTGGGTAATAGGAGAAGCATACAGGAAATGTGATGCTACAGATGTATGATGAAGATATCATGTACAGACAAAGTTAAGAACAAAAGGTATTAGAAATGTGTAACATTATTTTGTAATGTTAACGAATAAACAGCTCAATTAATTAAAATTCAGTAACTTGCATAAAGTATAGACAAAAATTCCACAATAAATTACTTCATATTGTAGTTAGGCTCCCTTATAATAAAAGACCAGCTTTACAGATAGCTTCAGGCTACTAACTTATTAGAAATTCCAGCGGCAGGTAATCATTTAAAGCTCTACCCTTGTAAATCAAATACAATAAACCTCTTAAAGTTTAGGTCGGTTACAGATTGACGAATCTTATAAAATTAAAATGGAATAGTACCTTTTAGCGTAAATAAAGGAAAGCAATTTTCTGTTTGAAAAACTTAATCTTCTTAATACTTTCGTTGATTGACAGCGGGTATAGAAAACGAAACATTATAAATAGCGAAAACTATTTCCAATTTGATTTGTTCAAAAATTACAAGTAATTTTAAGTAGTCTGGAGACATCCATTGTATTTAAAATCCATTTCGGCTCAAGTAGGTTAGCCGGTCTTTTGTTAATGGCAGACTACTGTCGCCATAGGTATGTTCCACATTTCAATAATTAAGATATTCTTAGAAGGTACAATATAATTTAAACCCTTGGGAAAATAATTGCTTCCGTGACTCATCTAAAAAGGGGTTGGATTTGGTTTCTGAAATCTTGTTTTGTGGGAGGTTCTGTTCAGTCATTGGATAACAGAAAATGACGTACATAATGATTAGGGTAGGAATTAATCTATATAATTTAAGGCTTTAGCCAAAGGAGAGAGTTATTCCAATGGGGCTGTCCGTGATCAAGAAGTAGAAAGAAACGTAGTTCGCGGGTAGCGTTCTCCGGCATCACAGATAGAATATTCCACTTCGTATCACGATAGTAAAAATTAGAAAGAAGTGATAACTCTTCCAATTCGCGAGGGTTATGCCCATATGTTCGCGGATTTATAGTGATACAAGGCAACTATTAAAAAGCTTGTAGGCGTGTGACGCACAAGTTAAGTGATTTTGTCAATAAGATTCTGCCGGGTTCGTGTGCCATTTAAATATTTAAAAAAATTACAAACAAGTGCAACAAGCGAGATTCTCTCCCCCAATTTTAAGAGCTGTTCTACGTTGGAAGACAAACCCTCAAACAATGGACAATTTTTAGTAAGTTTTTTTTATAGTTAAGTAGTATGACCAATTTTTAGTTAGTTTATTTGTTAGGACGTTTTGGCCATAAACTGTAGGATTAATTTAGTGTAAAATTAATAATATAACTTTTCGGTCATATACAAGTGTTTGGGAACTACTTATGTACTCAAAATTTTCATAAATTCCATAGTCACCTATTCACTTAAATTTCTAAATTAAAATTAATGAATGTAAGAGGTTCACGTTTATTGCTCTGTGAATTAAATAGTTTTGTTCGCCGATGATTAAGTCAATAGTTTTTTTATTTTTTTATCGTGGAAGTTGCATAAGTAGGAAAAAAGTGAGGAATTGATTAAAAGGTACAATTGTCCTCCTTGGGATGACAAGTCTCTCAAGGTTTTGTACGAGCATTTGGACATTCTCGACTTGTCTGGCGCCCTTGGCAATTGTCATTAAGCCACAATATTTTATGAAAGGTAAGTGCCAAATCTTTTTGTAGTATATTATAAATTAATTTAACCTTTTTTGCAAAATTTCAACCCTCTATATGATCCACGACCTTCCGCTAGCTAGTGCCGGTGACCCCCCTTTAATTTTTGTTTTACAGACCGCCCCCATTTTATAATTTTACTGGAAAACACAAACGTAGTAGCTTTTCCGCCTGTAACAAATGGTAAGGAAAGAAATAAATATGGAAAGCAGTAAAAAATTCGAGAAATAGAACGATAATATTCAAAGAATTTTTTATAAAAAATTTAACTTGTTAGTGCATTATTTTGACAAAATACAACAAGAGGTTTTTAAATGAAGATAAAATATAATTGGTTGCTTACTTAAAAGTTTATTTGGTTGCATAAATGCTTAATTTTTTTCCAAATCTATTTAGTTATAAATAACGAATTGAAATCAGACTGAATAGGTGCAATCTTTTGGTATTTGATAAAAAAAACATCTGTGGCAGTCTTTGAGCAAGAACTTGAAATGTTATTGTTCTGAATGAACTTGAGTGCTTATGTTATTCAATATAAGAGAACTAGTTAACTGCAAATTGGAAAATCTAAACTGCCGGGCGTTTCCAAAGTTCTAAGAGGAGATTGTGGGCATTACAAACATAGAATTAGCAAAAGAAGAAAAGTTACAAGTTTACTGTAAGTGAAAGTTGGGCAGCCATTATTTTTTCGGTGATGCAGCAATACAAATTACCTGATAACGCTAAAAATAATTATACGCCACCCTAACCAATATATAGAAGATATGGGTGTGGGACGATCGCTCACATAATTGTTTAAAGGGCTGGCTGTCCCCGATGATCTTGATTCCAGATATGACTGTGAATGCATGTAAATGCACCGGTTTATGTAAAAGGACTGCAGAAACTTGGTACTTGGCAGTAAGTACTGTTGTGAATATGGAACAACTTGGAGTTCAAAATTTGTAGATTCTAAGGGAAAATGATGTTAAGTCTTTTATTAAGCTTTAGTTTGAATTCATATTTTGCATTGTATAGCTGGTGTTGTTGAAAACATTGTGGTAGTGGGAAAATATAATTTGGCCACCTGTCAAGAAACACTTGCATTCGATACATCGACAGACAAAGTCGTGTCATTTTTGTAAGCAATGTAAAGGTGCATGCGTTAATCAGTAATGTTCAATAAATAAATGGTTCTGGGTTTCATATTTATTTTGCGTATTTATTTTCTTTTGACAGTGTTAATCTGCAAACTGAATTGTAGATCACGTCATTACTAAAGATGGTTCTTCGAGCCGGATCCTATGGAAATTAATATCCATTAAAAAACTGGTATCGAGCGCCTATGCCACAGAGCGGAGAAACACAAGCTTTAAAATTCCTGAAGTTGAGGCGATTATTAAATTATCAAAGGATTGGTTCAGGTACCTATATAAAACTTCCTTTATCAGTAAAATAGCGTTTAATTTGAGGAATTAAGTAAGTTTTTTCTTTAAAGTTTCTATAATTGGCGTAATTTTAAGGTTACAACCTTAATTTTATGTTTTAATGTGGTGCTACTCTAATTAAATTAGTGATTTTCATATGCACAGATTCGATTTGCGTTAACATATTGCCTGAGGGCAGAAAATATTAAGGTTTTAAAGACCTTATTCGTCCTTGTATGCGATTTTATTACTTTGACAAACAAGTTCTTGCAAGCGTCTAACCTTGAGCTTCAGAAAGGCATGTTGCATATGTCAGCGGTATTCATATTCATAACTGTGCATTATATTGTGCGACCTGAAAACATTTTAGTGGTTTTTAGAAAAGCTTTATTTGCAAGTTTTGCAAGACAGCAAAGCATTGAAATTAGTATTATGTAACCTAAAAACGTTTAGTGGTTATATTTACAATTTCAAATATCACCCTTATTGTCATATTTAACTTATGCTAAGTGAGGAAAGTAGGTTTGAGCGTATATGTTCTTATTTAATGTTTGAAAAATTAAGAAAGTCAAGTTTGATACATAATTTATGTGATTGGTTTCTAACGAGATACTTACACAATTTAAAAGCTTTTTGTTCAATTTAAAAGTACTTTTCAAATATGTCTGAGCAATTAAATACGTTTATAGCGAAGCGAGGTGTTCTTAAAACCAATCTAACTAAGTTTAAACAAAAGTATGAACAAGAGTTTACAGTTTTAAATGAAGAAATTAAGTATATTGAACTGAAAGAGCGTTATACTCGTTTGTTCGTTTGCTGGAGGAATATGAGGCGGTTCAATTAAAAATTGATTATCTTGAGCATCCGGAAGATACTGCGGGCTATGAGGATGATGGCCAATTTGAAGATGCATATTGTTCTTTAATGTCTAAAGTTCAATACACAGTACACAGTAAACTTATGAATCAGATGTAAAACCAGAAGTAGGCTCATGGGGTAGCTCAGATGCTTCCCAAAAGGGGTCAGCTCATAATAAATTATCAAAGGATGTTAGGCGGGCATCTTCTCCTAACACTTCTAGTTCAGGCATATGTTTGCCGACGATAAATTAGCCAAAATTTGACGGTTCGTACGTTAAATGGCTCGATTATAAAAATACATTTGAGTCACTTGTTTATCTTAATAAAAATATTAAAAAACTGATAAATTTCACTATTTGAAGGCTAGTTTGCAAAATAGTAGCGCGGAACAAGTGATTAAAGCAATACCCATGTCAGATTCGAATTATACGATGTGGGAAAATTTTATGTTCAAGGTACGACAATAAAAGGTTACTCGTTCATAACCATATAAAATCTATTTTTAATCTAGAAGTTTTGACTAGTGAGTCATCATTTCAAATTCGAAAGCTTATAGATACGGTTAACACACATATAAAGAGCTCAGAGTATCTTCAGTTACCAATAGAACATTGGGATGTTCTGTTAGTATACATTATCTCATCAAAATTAGACAATACATCAGCACGAGAATGGGAAGCTTTTAATGGCGATAAAGACTTACCTACTTTAGAGGATCTTTTTAATTTTTTAAAAGGGCGATCAAATTTATTAGAAACTCTTGAGATTGCCGGGTTAGAAAAGCATTCTGACAAATCTCATAAAACTTATAATAATAAACTGCGGCAGTTTACAAAGGCATTAGTAGCAAACAATATTGTATGTAATTATTGCAAAAAAGGTCACACTATTTATAAATGTATGCAATTTAAAGATTTAACTGTAGAAGACCGAGTAAAAAAGATTAAAGAATTAAAGTTGTGCGAAAATTGTTTGCGAGAAAATCATTATGCGAGGGGGTGCAAGTTTGGTTGTTGTACCAAATGCAAACTAAAGCACAATTTTCTCTTGCATATCAATGCAACTGAGGCGAATAATATTGCGGCGATGAATTTGTCTGCAATTTCTGTAAATACACAAGTCTTGCTTTCGACTATATCTGTAAAGGTGCGAGATAAGGACAATAAGGAGTATATTGTTAAAGGTCTTTTGGATACATGTTCATAAAACAGTTTTATAACTGAAGAATAGGCTGAATGTTTAAAAATTCATAAAACTAAAATAAACTTTACAATATCTGGGCTTAGTCAGTCATTGTCAACAATCGAACATAAGTGCGACTTGACTGTACAATCGATTAATGATCATTTCATTGCAAATTTGTCTTGTTTAGTTATCAAGAATATTACAGGATACTTACGTTCATTTAAATTAGATAAGGATGATATTCCTATTCCAGAAAATCTAAAATTAGCCAATCCCAAGTTTTTTGAGCTAGAGCCTATACATATTTTAATAGGTAGCGATTATTTGTGGAACTTTATTTGTGGGGGGCAGATTCAATTAGGAAAATACATGTCTATTTTACAAGAAACCACTTTTGGTTTGATTTTATTAGGGCCAGTATTCAGTAATAAAAAGCCTAAAGGCGTTACGTACTGTAATTTAGTTAAAGTAGATGTTCAAGCACAATTACAGCGATTTTGGGAGCTGGAAGAAATTATTCCTACACGGCAACTCTCTTTAGAAGAGGAGGAATGTGAAAAACATTTTCTAAATAATTATAAGCGCGTAGAGGACGGGCGGTTCATGGTGTCTATTCCATTAAAGGCATCCCCAGATGTTTTAGGAAAATCCTTTGAATTAGCTAAATTATGATTCCTTAATTTAGAGCGGAAATTTGCATCTAATGCTTCACTTGGGCAGAAATACACTAACTTTTTGTGTGAGTATGAAAGTCTAGGTCATATGACCAAAGTAGAATATTCCTATGATGCTAAGCAGTATTTTATGCCGCATCATGGAGTATTAAAGGAGAGCAGTGAAACCACAAAGTTGTGTGTGGTGTTCAATGCATCTGAGGCGACTAGTTCAAACAAATCTATTGATGATCTACAGATGGTAGGTCCTGTATTGCAAGATGATCTTCTTTCAATATTAATTCGTTTTAGGCAACATACGTATGTTTTCTGTAGCGATATTGAGAAAATATACCATCAGGTTCTCGTAGACCCTACCCAAAGGCGATCGCAGTGCATTTTGTATCGATCTACACCAGATGTAAATTTGCAGGCATACGAGTTAAATACAGTGACATGCTGAACAGCATCTGCATATTTTTTAGCAATTCAATGTTTGCAGCAGTTAGGACATGATTGCAAAGAGTCATATCCTCGGATATCTGAAATAATATTGTGTGATTTTTATGTCGACGATTTGCTGAGTGGATCTGACAGCGTTGCAGAAGCTAAAGATTGTGTTAAAAATATTTTGTTTGTTTTGAAACAAGGGTGTTTCAATTTGCGTCAGTGGGTTTCCAATAACGATGAAATTATTTCTAATGGTTTAAAAAATGATACAATAGATCTGGGACCTAATGAAAACAAAAAGACACTTGGTCTGACATGGGCAGTTAGAGTAGATTGCTTCAGGTTTAATATTAGCGAGAATAAAAATTTAGTAATTACAAAGCGAACAATTCTATCTGAAATTGCTCTGATATTTGATCCTATTGGACTATTGTCTCCTTGTACTATAAGTGCTAAAATTATTTTACAAAAGCTCTGGTAAGAAAAATTAGCATGGGACAACGAAGTTTCTATTTCTAGTATAGCTGAATGGTTGAGTTTACGAGAATATCTTTCGGTGCATAAGGTTGACAGACTCTTCTCATTTTGAAATTCATGGGTTTTCCAATGCTTCGGAGAAGGCGTATGGCACGGCGATATATGTAAAATCACTAAGCAGTGATGGGACAGTTCATATAAGATTGTTATGTGCGAAGGCTAAAGTTAATCCTTTAAAGACTTGTACAATTCCACGTTTAGAACTATGCGGAGCACTTCTACTGTCTCGATTAGTAGAAAAGGTTTTTAATTCTATAAGGCCAGAGAAAATATATTTATGGTGTGATTCAACCATAGTTTTAGGTTGGTTAAAAGCCCAATCAAATTTATTAAAGCAATTTGTGGCTAATCGTGTAGCAACTATACAAAGGTTAACAGAAATTGGTCAATGGAATCACGTTATGTCGCAGGAGAACCCTGCTGATTTATTGACGCACGGAATTAATCTCGTAATTTTACCAACTTTAAGGATGTGGTGGGAAGGTCCTTCCTTTCTTCAACAAAATGTAGAGTGTTGGTCAAAAATTGACACCAAAACAACATTTTTACCGCAATTGTGTAAACAACAAAATGTATGTTTAACTAGTAATGACACTAAAGTAATTGACATTACTCGATTTTCTAATTTTAATAGATTAATTCGCAGCGTTGCTTATTGCTTTTGTTTCATTGCGAATTGCAAAACTAAAATTAAAAATGTTAAGCTATTAACAAGAAGTGAGGTTGATTATGCTACATTAATTGTAGTAAAACAATCACAAGTTGAATCTTTTCCTGAAGAGCTTAAGACACTTAAGCAGAGAAAAGGTATTTCCAATATAAGTAGAATTTTGAGTCTTTCTCCTTTTTTGGATAAAGATGACGTTATACGTGTTGGTGGAAGATTAAATAATTCAAATCTTCCCAAGGATCTAAAGCATCCTATCTTATTATGTTCAAAACATTCGTTATAAAGATTAATATTTGAGTATGAACACTCAAAATCATTACACGCAGGTGGTCAAACGTTGTTGTATACAGAAGTATTGGTCGATTGCAGGAAAAAGCCTGGCTCGAAAGGTAGTCAGACAATGTGTAACATGTTTTAAGGCAAAACCAAACTTTTCCAACACTATTATGGGAAATTTAGCTCGAGAGCGAATTACTCCAGCTGCGCCATTTGCGAATGCAGATGTTGACTATGCTGGAGCGTTTTTAATAAAAGATCGAAAATGTCGGGGAGTAAAAATGATTAAAACATATATCTGAATATTTATTTGTTTTTTAACAAAGGCTGTACATTTAGAAGCAGTTACCGATTTATCATCAGAGTGCTTTATCATGGCTTTGAGATGATTCATTTCCTGACGAGGCAAGCCCTCTAAAATTTTCTCCTACAATGGGACGAGTTTCATGGGTGCTAATAATGGATTAAAAGAATTGGGTAGGTTTCTTGCAGAAAACCAGTCTTATTTAATTCAAGCTGCAGGTTGTACATGTATTGAATGGCATTTTATACCAGCTTACTCTCCCCATTTTGGCGGCTTATGGGAGGTAGGAGTTAAGTCCACTAAGCATCATTTAAAACGGGTTATGAATAATTCACATTTGACATATGAAGAATTTGTAACTTTACTATCACAGATAGAAGTTATTTTAAATTCCAGGCCTCTATCACCCACGTCCTCAGATCCTAATGTTTTGAATCCTTTATCTCCTGGACATTTTATAATTGGAGCCCATTAACGGCAATACCAGATTGCGATTTTCAAGATGTGTCTGATAACAGGTTAACGCGCTTTCAGCTTGTGCAAAAGATGCAACAGCATTTTTGGTCGCATTGGGCAAAGGAATATATTTCCAATTTGCAAGCTGTTAAAAATAAATGGAAGAAATCTTCATTAAACATAAAGGTTGTTGATCTCGTTTTAACTAAAGATGACATTACTTTCAATGAAATGGTTGTTTGGAAGAATTGTGCTTTTACATGCTGGAAAGGATTTAGTGAATTGCGTTACGACTATTAAGACTCAGAACGGGCACATTAAAAGAAGTTTTCAGTTCTGTGTTCTACCTGTGAAATAAATTTATGTGTTGTTTTAGTTTCTTAAGAAAGGCAACTACTTGTATTGTACATTATGCTAGTATTTTTTTGCAATATGTAATTTTGTTGAAAGACTTATGCTTCGAAGGAGGCCAGTATGTTATGTATTTTATTAAGTTTTAGTTTGAATTTACATTTTGCATTGTATAGCTGGCGTTTTTGAAAACATTGTGGTAGTAGGGATATATAATTTTGTCCACCTGTCAAAAAACGCTGCGTTCGATACATCGACAGACGAAGTCGTGTCATTTTTGTAGGCAATGTAAAGGTGCATGCATTAATCAATAATGTTCAATAAATAAATGGTTTTGGGTTTCATATTTATTTTGCGTATTTATTTTCTTTTGACAGTGTTAATCTGCAGACTGAATTGTAGATCATGTCACTACTAAACAATTGGCAGTTGATCAAGTTACTATCTGTTACATTTAAACAATTCTATAAATTGTGCAATAGAAAAAGTATTACTTGTATTTTTAAATAAACTTTTATACTAATTCTATTGTTTCAATTAAAATTTGCTGATTAAAGTACATTTTGAGGGTGGATGGATATGAACAAAAATAAAAAGGTTACTTCTATAAGCATCAATTCAAAAACGGCAAAGAAACTGAATAGCAATAGAAACAATAATTTTAAACATGCAAATTTTAAAATGCAAAACTATTAAATTGTTGATAGTGAACAAATGTCGATAATTGCTTCAACTTAACGCAAAATATGGTTTCACAGAGATAAAAATAAAATAAAAAATTGTTACTACAAAAGGACAAAGTACACGTGAATCCAGTGTACTGAAAGACATAATTTTACTTGTATAAAAAGTAAAAAGTACTTTTTGAAAAATTAGTGCCTATTTGACATATGTCAGATTATTTATACATTTGGAAAATTACCTTATAAATATCATTATCTACAAATTCTACACATCTATTAACTACTAATCAACTAAATTAAATTTTTAATTATGGCTTACAACTTTCTATGTATGGATACTTGCATTAAATCTTCTGGTTTTATATGCTGTCCTAAGAAGATTTCTTAGAATTACATCTGCATTCAGTGCCATGGTATATACCACAAAAGCTGCTTAAATAGAGTTAAGTATAAATAATTATTAAATAATAACCTTGTATTATGTGAAAACTGTATCTCATCATCAACCAGCACCTTGACTTCTAATAATATTAATCATGATCATTCTAATCTTAAACAACTTGCAAAGGACAACATTCTGCTTGAAAATTGCTTAGCGAAATTACGACAGGATCACAACTCTTTCATCCAGGATACCTTGAAAAAAGAAGCTTGCCTGAACCAAGAACTGCATGATGCCAAAATTAAAATTGCTACACTTCAAACTTTAGTAGATAATCTAAATTCAAATTCACAAATGATTCCAGTTACTTCTCATTCAACTGGTACTCAAACTGACTTAGTTTTCGATTCTTTTTCCCTGAAACTTCTCACAGATATCGATGTTGATACTGGTATCAGTACTTGCACTGTAACAGATACTCAAGTACAGTAAACAATTCTCTTTCCCCTAATTTGAATAGTAAAACTAATAAAACTTTTTCTGATGAATGGTTTTCCATCTTATTTGGTTACTCACCAATCTATACCAGAAGTTCTACTATAATAAACTCTACACCTGCCTCAAAAATCTCTCCATCAGTATCTTCCTCCAAATATTTAACATCAAAAATTTTATTCTTAAGTGATAGCGAAGGGTGTAATTGTGGTCATTTACTACATAATCTACTTAATAACATATACTTTGACACTACTGCCTTCATTAAACCTAATGCATTGTTTGAACAAGTTGTTACTGATATTGACCTATTATCTAAAGGTTTTTCAAATAAAGACTTTGTGATTATTTTTGCGGGGTCAAATGATGCTTTAATGAGTATTACTATTAACACACAATTTCTTTCTACACTGCGAAACTGTCTGGCCCATACAAATGTTATAATTATCCTTCCTCCTTTTTGGCATAATGCCTTTGACTACAACAACATTATTTTCCAGAACAATCTACTGCTATACTCTATTTTCAAATCTTATGCAACCTTTATAGATCCTTTAGAAATACTAACTAACATTAACTTTACCCGACATGGCTTACACATCAATCATCTGGTAAATTACTACTCCTAAAAAGATTAATGCCTTGGTCCACTCAATTCTTTTTATGAAAACCAAACATAAGTTTCCAACTCCACTGATCCTCCCATTCTTAAATTCTAAGACGACCACGATACCACCTGTCTCATCTGCATCAATAACAATTCCTGTTTCATCTACTCCAAAAATTTCTAACTTAAACTTGAGGCATTCAGTTATTTCCACTATTCCTTATCCTAATAATGGTCACAATAATTCCTTTCGTTCCTAATAAGACAATTATAAAGTACTTTTATAAAAAAAAGATGATATTATGAACAGTATTAATAAGGTTTCTCATAAAGTAAGGTATAAAATTAGATCAAGAAATTCTCCTGTTGAAATATCACAAATGTCTCTAGTATTATGTAATATCCAGTGTTTGCAAAACAAGGCTGACGGCTTATTTTTGTTTTTGGATGAATTACAACTTCCAACTATTATTTGTATAACTGAACATTGGCTGAAACCTAATGAGTATATCCTTTTACAAAACTATAGACTAGCCAGTATATTCTATAGAGAACAGCACCAACATGGTGGTACTGCAATATACTGTAATAACACTCTAAATTTTCAAATAATTCTCAAATATAATCATTTAGCTGTAGAAATTCATTTTGAATTTTCACATATTTACATTAGTAAATTTAAACTTCACATCATATGCATTTATCGGTCTCCATTAGGAAATGCAGACATATTCTTTAATTCATTTGAGCAATTACTCCAAAACGTTACCATAAAAAATACCATTATAACAGGCGACTTCAACATAAACTTTAATAATTCTCTACACAAAGATGTTACTCGTTTAGAGCACCTTCTTCAAATGTTTAACTTAAAAATGCAAATAAAACAAGACACTAGAATCACACCTACAACAAGTACACGGATTGATTATATACTAACTAATATTAGCTCATCATTAATTTTAAACACTACTTTAATAAGTACTGACCTATCTGATCATGAAATTATTTATTGTAAATTAGATTTCAATACAAATAGAATAAATGATTATCAATACATGCGCTCATATAGTACAGAGAATCAAAATAAATTTGTCAATCTTTGCAATATAATTAATATCAATTCTAAACTTGACCTAAACTGTAAATTTGACTCGTTTATAAGTAATATAACACACGCTTATGAAAAAGCATTTCCACACATAAAATGTAAGAAAATACAAAAAAATTGGCTAACTAATGGAATAAGAACATCGGCTCGAAACAAAAGAATTCTACATATTATTGTAAAACATTTCCCATACTGTGAATTTATTAGACAATATTATAGCAACTACAAAAAAAATTTTAAATCCACTATAAAATTAGCTAAATCATTATCTTTATCCAATCGTATAATAAATTCAAAAAACACATACAGAGAAACTTGGAAAATAATTAATGAAAAAATTAATAGTAAAATCACTCACAATAACGAAATACATATGGAAAACTACTCGACCAAAAACATTGCTGATGAATTAAATTTCCATTTCATAACTGCAACTGCGAACCTTGTAAAAAACAATTCTATGAACTCAATATTTTATAAAAATGAGAACATCAAAACTAACCAAAATAGTTTTATGTTTTATCCAACTGATCATTCACAATTAGCTCGGTAATTAAATCTTTAAAAAATAAGTATTCAACTGGTTATGATAACATTCCTGTTAAAGCATTACTAATTCTTCCACTTAATGTTTTAAAACAATTAGCTGAAATAATTAACGAATCCTTTGAATCGGGTGAATTTCCAAAAAGTCTTAAACATGCCATTGTAATACCAATACATAAAGGAGGTACATATGAGTTAAACAACTTTCGACCAATATCATTGTTATCAACACTCTCTAAACTCATATAAAACATTAGTTAAAATACGTTTCTTAAATTTTTGTAAAATACATCAAATTATAAGCTCTAGTCAGTTTGGTTTCTGTGCAAAAAAATCTACTACCGATGCCATGTATAACTTTCTTGAAAATATATACCAATCATTAAATCAAAAAGATACATTATTATTTGCATCTTTTGTTGATCTTACCAAAGCCTTTGATTGTGTTATACATAAAATCTTATTATATAAAATGGAAATGTATGGAATTCGTGGAATTGCAAACAATTGGTTTTCTTCATATTTGAATGGTAGAACCCAAGCTGTTAAAATAATATCTCATCAGAAAATAAAACTATCTACTAATTTAAAGCTGACAGTAGGAGTCCCACAAGGTTCAGTTTTAGGTCCTATCCTTTTTCTACTATATATCAATGATTTTCCATCTGCCATTACATTTGCAAATTGCACATTGTTTGCTGACGACATAAGTTTAAATTGGAAGACTTCTACAAAGCAGAATCTAAAAAATGAAATAATTTCTGACATTAATTCATATCAGGAATGGTGCATGATAAACAAAATTGCAATAAATTTTACAAAAACGTCTTACATGATTTTCAAAAACAAGGGTGCATTATATGACATTACTCATGATCTGGATTTAAATGTGACTAAATCTACTAAATTTCTAGGTTTAACCTTAGACAGTAAATTGAATTGGACTGATCACATATATATGCTTGCTAAAAAATTAACATCTGCATGCTATGCAATAAAAACTATTGCCAAAGGAGTCTCTATTGAATGCTCCCTTAAAGTATATTATGCATTTTTTGACTCTCGATTAAGGTATGGAGTTTCGTTTTGGGGTGCTGCTTCAATTGAAAATACTAATTCATTATTTAAACTACAGAAGCGTGCAATTCGTATTATCGCTCGGGCTCCTTATAATGCACACTGCAGACCATTATTTATAAAATTACAAATACTTACTTTTTATTCTTTGTACATTTATGAAACACTTATTTTATTCTTCAAAAACAAACATAAATATACCATTTCAAACTGCTTCCATTCACACAACACAAGACAATCTGATAATATATATAAAGTAACTCCTATTTCTACCCTAATACAAAAATCTTTCATATATATAGCTCCAACTTTCTATAATAAACTACCAGAAAATATAAAATCACAAAAAACAATTTTAAAATTTAAACAGACCTTACTAGCCTTGTTACGTGAACGCTGTTACTACAGTGTAAATGAATATGTACAAGATAAATTATAATAAATAGAATATGTATATACACCTAAATTATTGTAGTTATTTCTTATAAACATGCTTACATATGCAACCTGTCCTATACATTTTTAAATGTTATGTAAAATATAAACATATTTTACTACCATCATTTGTGGGTTCAAATAAACTAAACTAAACTACATTAGTTCATGATACTAAATTGATGTTATTCTAGTATTATTATATTTAAGTTAATTAAGGATAATATATTGTTTTACATACTACCACAATCTTCATCAACAAAAATAAGTTACTTTATTTATTATATCTACATATCTATATTTTTACCTACTCATATCTTAACTATATACACATTGATCACCCCATTCATTTATGTACACTTTTATGGTGGCAAATTTGTAAATAACAAACTACCCTACTGTAGTTAATTTTATATTCTAACCTAAATGTAATTTTTATTGTATATTGATACTATGATATTTACCATCATTGGATGGGTACAAATAAAAATCTATCTATCTATCTATCTATACTCATCTAAGCTTTAACGTTGAAACTTCAAACACTAAAACAATTCCTGGTCACTTTACACTCCCAATTACTTTAATCCAATAAAGATTGTGAACAATAGACCCATGCGAACTGTAGTTACAAGCAAAGAGTGTGCCTAAAATTATTACACCAACCTTCTTGACTATAATGAAAACACTTTAAACTAAGGACTACTTAAAATGCTAAATCACTTTAAACACGATGAGAAAAGTACAGCATATTTGAACTTTGAATTGATGTATAGCACATATTGTTTACTTATTTTAAATACTATTCTTGTATGTAAATTTTATTTGCTTTCTATATAAGATTGTAATACGAAGGTTGATTGTGCAATTTGGAGTTTGAACATTTGTTTTTCTGTTGTTTCTAACCACCAGATAAGGTTAAAGATTTAGTTGTTAAAGAATCATCTTGTTGATCGGAAGTACCTTTGGAGAGTTGTGTGGCTTGGTGGTGCTCGTAAATAGAAATTACAGGATGTCTACTAATTGAACCAAGATGGCATGAGAAAAGTGACAGTTGGATCAAAATGGTTGTTGTGACAATCAAAATTATGTCAATGCGACTGTTGGGTCAAAGATGGTCAATATGACGTAAGATTAATGTTGGGCGTGACGTTATAGGTTAGATAAGTGACATTAGTTGAGGAGACTAGTGGTGGAGGGTGGCTGAGGTGGGTGATGGATGACGGTAGCAGAGGTTGGAGTGGAGGAAGGGGTAGATGGTTGCGATGAAGGTGAGAGAAAGAAGGGAGAGCGATGGTGGAGGGTACAAGTGGTGGTGGTACTTCAACCATCCAATTTCTTCTCTTATATAGCCTCCTTAATTTTTGAAATTTAAGTATTAGAATATTTGCATCTTCATGTCAGTACTATGTATCGGGTTAGCACCGGGTCACCATGTCTAATTACAAGGTAAAATCCATTCAGCCGAGTTAAAACCAGTTCACTTATGAACCGATGACCCGGTGGATCAGCAAGAAAAATTGTCCGAATGGTAGTATGGTATCCCGGTGACCCTATTCAATTCTTGTAGAAATACGGACATATTAATGTGGTTAACTGTTGCAGGTGAAAAGCGCTACAAATATGGCTTTCAAAGAATGTACGCACCAATAGGCAATGGAATATTTGGTATTATTTCAGGCTGTTTAATCGACATATACAGTAGGAGTAGCGTTCGAAAGGATCATACGTCCTCTTTCACTATGGCATTTGGACTTCTGCTACTTTCAGTGGTGGCATCATACAAAATAAAGGTAAAATTAATGAAATTTGGAACACGTTTTCTTTATGAGACTTTGTTGTGTAACATACGCTAATCTTATATCTGCTTCGCATTCAGAAACTGTGTTTTGGAATAATATATAGTTAACATGTTTTCCATGCAAAATCACGTTTTCTGAAGGAGAGGCTACCAAAAGTGAGTAATCTAATGCACGCAGTGGTATCTTATCTTAAAAAGATCAGCAAAGCTATATGTATTTAAAATGGCACAAGAAGGACAATGTATTATCAATTACAAAGCCCAGGTTTGTTACGTGCAAACCGAATTTGCACTTTAACATTGTTAGTAGTTTAGTTTTCTTGATGTACGGAAGTTTCCCGCCATAATTTTCAAATACGCAAGACGCGGGATCATTTTAAATAGACTGGGCGGTGCTTCCGGCACGTCACAATAGTGAGTTTGCGCAAGTGTGTTTATCCCTATAGGGGTAAGGCAATAGTAGACAAAGAGTGGGGGAGAGTTTCGCGGTTCTCGCCCTGAAACGTGGCTTTTTGCCTGGTGGTGTGAAGTGAAGTAGACTTTTATTTTTGGTGACGTACAGTTATCGTAGCTATGTAGAATCCCTTCTCTAATTACCTTTTTGTTTGGTTACCTTTACCTTCTTCCTGTCGAACCTTACATAGGTACAAATCTGCACCACCGAAGGGCCTACCGACCTCCACATCTGTAGATGGAGAGACCCATGTTTACCGCCGCTAGCCGAGCTGTCCCTTACGTATTTGATAGCGTCGACGGATTCCGAGGACTTCAGAGGAGCGAACTGTGGCGCAATTCCGCCAATACCGGATTCCTTACGTAAGTAATTTTTACTTATTGTGTATTAAAAACGTAGTAATTTGTTGTTAAAATGATTCGCTTTATCCTTCTTTGTTTAATTTTTATATTGCTAATTATTGCGCAATATACCTTTTGAACTTTGGTAACTGTATTACAGGCTTTTAAGAGCCATCTATCGCCATTTCAATGTACCACCATCTAAGTGTAATATTTTGTTAACTGTATTACCGACCGTATAAACTTTCCTTAGTATTGTAACAGATGGCGCCTTCAACGTGGTGAGCTTATGAACTTTAGGGGTTTCTTCTTTGTTTTTAGGTTATGTTAATTTCAGTTATAAGCATTCAATGTTTTAACAGATGTTGTTTAAACAGCTTTTTCACTTAAGGAAACATACTTTTATTCATGTAAGTATTACAAATAAGCATTTACCTGACCTTATGTCTTTAAATACAGTTTTACGAAATTACCTATTAAAATATAACTTTTGTTGTTTTCTTAACTTTAGAAGACAGGTTTTTGAAACTTTTATGTTACGTTTTAAAAACTGCATTATGGATTTACATATTGAACTAATAATATCTTAATTACCTTCACAAGAAAACCTTGTGGTTAAACTTCTTGATTTCCGTTAATATCGTATACCTTATATATATCGTGTCTTGAATATTCGATTCAAAATGAACGTGTCACATTTAAAATCCCTCGAATTAATCTACGAACTGGAGTGTAGGAGTATCATAGCAGCTAGCAGTCAGAATGATAGGAGATCTCAACTCAGAGCTATTTTGGCACAGGAAACGAAAGGCGTCGCTACCTTAAAGAACCCCGTTGGCGACTGGCCACTTAACGTATCGGAAATTAAATTATCTTTAGATGACATATCGAATATAATACATAGAACGGATCCTAGTGCTACTAATATCGAATTAGGGAGATTGACTTCAAGAATAACCCACATCAAACACCGTGTCGAATCATTATCTTTATATAACGACGACCAAGCGACTCAATCTAAACAAAGTTTGTTGTCCGAGGTGTTATTGCTTGAAGGAATTGTTTTAGAAAGACTTAATCCTAATGCAGACGTAGATATATCGTTACCTTTTTCAAATCTTGTGCTTGCCGAACCTAAACCATTAGGAAAACCTATACCTGTATACAAATGGGGTCTCACTTTTGAAGGGTTTGATTCGAAGGTTTCTTTATTATCCTTTCTGGATCGTATTAATGATTTTAAAATTTCTCGCGGGTGTACCGACCAGGACCTATTTATCTCAGCTGGTGATTTGTTCGCAGGCTCAGCGTTAATATGGTATAGAAACATACGACACCAAATTTCTACCTGGGAGGAATTAGTTGACTGTTTAAAACGAGATTTCCTACCTTATGGCTACATTAACGACCTTTGGAACGAAATACGTAACCGAACCCAAGGTCCCGACAAAAATGTTGTGTCTTTTATTACCTCATTAGAAGCTTTATATAGCAGACTCGACAAAAAACCTTCCGAATCCGAAATTATCGATCAATTACTTAGAAATTTAAACCCCTATTTCTCAGAACGTTTGGCATTACAGCCCATATCTTCGCTAGCTCACTTTAAAGACCTATGTCGTTCTCTTCAAGAAGTGAGGTCAAGAATTGACAAATATCGGCCACCGCCCGAGAAACTATCTGGTCTTTTAGAACCTGATTTAGCTTGCCAAGTTTGAGCTTCCCGTAAACTATCTATACTTAACGTTCCTCCTACCGTAACTAATACCGCACTTACCTGTTGGAACTGCAAGCGAAGTGGACATAACTATACTGTCTGCACATACCCTAGAAATATTTTTTGTTATGGTTGTGGTCGCTCAAATATTTACAAATCTAACTGCACCAACTGTAATCCTAACGTATCGGAAAACTCCCGTCGAGATATTTCAAATCAGGGTGTGAATATCTCAAGAAACCAAAATCGCCCTCAACACCAATCATCCAACGGACACAGACGCCAATAAATCCAAATCATAAAACTACTTCTAACGTTGTACCGTCATTAAATTTATCTAATAATAATACCGCTACTATTAATGTACAAAATACCTTACCTTCATTAGAGGAACTATGCTATACTACCCCAGCCGAGTGGTCTAAGTGGTTACAAACCGTCAATTCCTTTTATCATAAAAAGACTGCTGCCGTTTCACAACTTGTTAAAAAACCCTTCGATAACCGTCCACACTTATCTATCTCAATAGGTTCCTTAAATGTAATTGCTTTACTGGATACAGGTTCTTCATGTTCTCTTATAAATAACGAAGGTTTACATCAATTATCTCAACAACATATCAAAATTCAAATTATTCCCGAAAAACTTCCATAAATTTAGCTGACGATAATCAAATACATGTAACTGGTTCCTTAAGTTAAAAATTGAGTAGAATCTCTTGAACGTGACGTTTTATTTTTGATTGTCCCTGCATTAGCGTATCCTTTTCTACTAGGCGTTGATTTCTGTAAACTTTTTAATCTGTCACTTTACTTTCAGGATTTTTCATGACAAACCTCCATTAAAACGAATTCTTGTGCATCTACAGGAATATCTAACAAAATCTCTCTTACTGACTCCCAAAATGTAACTCTTAACGCTACAATCGAGAAATTTCGCAAACTTAATACCTCCGAACTTGGTTGCGTTACAACGGCAACACACGTTATCTCTACAGGTGATGCCCTTCCCTTTAAGCAACGTCAATATCCCTTAACGCCTGCCTTACAAAAGCATTTACATGCTGAAATAGACAAAATGTTAGTATCTGGTGTTATCTCCTTCAAATTCACCATGGACCTCTCCTGTATTACTAGTTCGGAAAAAGAATGACGAATGGCGTGTCTGTTTTGATGGCAGAAAGTTGAACTCTGTTACTGTTCCAGACGCTTACCCTTTACCTAGAACTGACTCGATTTTAAGCAGGCTTCGTAACGCAAAATTTATCTCATCTATCGACCTTAGACAAGCTTTTTATCAGATACCTCTCGACTTATCTTCTCGTCAAAAAACTGCTTTTTGTGTCCCAGGCCGAGGTCTTTTCGAATATAATTTTTTGCCATTTGGTCTCTGTAACGCTCCACAAACCTTACAACATACTATGGATCAAACGTTAGGTCCTATCTTACATCAAGAACGTGCCTTTGTATTTTTAGATGATATCTTAGTTATCTCAAGTTCTTTCGATGAACATATCGCCACATTAGATGAAGTTGCAGAACGTTTAAATGCAGCAGGTTTTAAGATAAACTGGGAAAAGTCTCAATTTTGTCGTTCATCCCTCACATTTCTTGGTTTTATTGTCGATGGGACAGGCTTACGAGCAGATCCCGCTAAAGTTGATGCTATTACTAAATTTAAAACACCAAAAACTGTTACCGAAATCAAACGTTTAATAGGAATGATTAGCTATTATCGCATTTTTCTACCTAACCTTTCAACTATATCTGCACCCATTACCGCTTTAATTAAAAATAAAAAGAAATCCCAAACTATCGAGTGGAATTTAGAATCCCAACAGGCTTTCGAACAGATTAAAACATTAATCACTTCAGCACCTATCTTAATTTCTCCAAATTTCGATGATAAGTTTTATATACAAACCGATGCCTCACTTACTGGGTTAGGTGCAATGTTATTCCAGGTAAGCAATGGTTTAGAACATCCAATCGCATATGCGAGCCGTGCCTTAACTTCTGCCGAACAAAAATACTCTGCTACCGAACGGGAACTATTGGGCGTTATCTTTGGCATCGAGAAATTTAGAGGATATGTCGAAGGTACACACTTTACCGTAATCACTGATTGTGCAGCACTCACTTGGCTTAATAACTTGAAACAACCCGCAGGTCGTTTGGCAAGATGGAACTTGCGTATATCTCAATTTACTTTTGACGTTAGGCATAGGCCTAGCAAATTAAATATCGTACCTGATGCGTTATCTCGAGATGTTGTTTCTCTAAACCTTCCAAATTTAATTCTGGATACCTGGTACCTCAATATGATTAAAAAAGTTTCCGATAATCCCGACAAATTTCCTACCTTTCGAGTAACTAATAATAGACTGTATAAATTTGTATCCTCGTCCCCGCATAAAATATCGAACATACCTGAATGGAAACTGGTCGTGCCCACTGCAAATCGCAGTGAGGTGCTCAAATTATGCCACGACGATCCCATTGCTGCACACCTTGGTGTTACAAAAACTCTCGCTAAAATATCTGAATTATATTACTGGCCTACACTTAAGCAATCTGTTTGTCGCTACATTAAGAGCTGCAAAATTTGTGGTTCCCATAAGAGTTCACAAGATGCTCGCCCTGGTTTAATGGGTAACTTTAAGCGTGTATCTTATCCCTTTCAATTAATATCGCTTGACTTATTAGGACCTCTCCCTCGATCGAAAAAAGGTAATCAATATCTTTTAGTGGTTACCGATTGATTTTCTAAATTTGTTATGGTGCAACCCTTACGTAAAGCTACTTCCGCAGCTATAATTAAATTCCTAGAACAAAATGTCTTTCTTATCTTTGGTGTCCCTCAGATTATTCTTTGTGACAATGGTGCACAATTTATCTCTAAAGATTTTCAGAATTTCGTTAAAAGTTATAAAGTACAAAAAATTTGGTTTAACGCAAAATATCACCCCCAAGTAAACCCTACCGAGAGAGTAAATCGAGTGTTAATTACCGTTATCTCGTCTTATATTGATTCAGACCATACTACATGGGATGAACATATCTTTGAAATTGCTCAAGCTTTGCGTACATCTAAACACGAAGCAACCCAATTCACTCCGTCTTTTCTTGTTTTTGGAAGATATACCCCAATCGATGGGAGTTACTATGGTTTAGTGCCTGACGATACTAAAGTAATTGAATTTGACGATAAAGTACGTTGGGACAAGGACCAACAGTCACTACCTTCTATCTTTAACGACGTTAGAAAAAATTTGTTAAAAGCTTACGAAAAGAGTAAGGACCATTATAACTTACGTAAACGAAATATTTCCTTTGCCTTGGGCGAACAAGTTTGGAAGAAGAACTATGTCTTATCGGATGCATCTAAGAAATTTTCTTCAAAATTGGCCCCTAAATTCATTCTTTGTAAAGTCACACGTGTTATTAGTCCCCTTATCTACGAACTTCAGGATACTGAAGGAAAACGCCAAGGCAGGTGGCATATTAAAGACCTTAAGCCATTCTCTGCTGACCCAAATGCTAATTAAGTTTTTCATGTCCCATTCTCCTCACGATTTACCTAATATTTTTTCTCCTCACCATCAATTAGTATCTTTAATTACTTATTCCTTCTCTCATATAGTATATAATTTCTTACACGTTTAACTTTACTCACCTTAATTTAGCTATCTTTTTCTTTTCGTTGACTTTACTTCACCATCCCGTTAGATATATATCGCTTCATCCTCTACACCCCCCCAATATAACTCTGTCGTTTTATTTAATCAACCCTCGAACTTTTCCTACTACATATTGTTCGGTCTTTAGTATTTCTCTTATATGGTTTAATTGTATGGTAATTGTCGTAACTTTGGTTGAAATAACCCGTTGAATTTTTATGATTGGTTTTAGCTGATGTTGAGTGGATGATTTTTTTCTTTGGGCCAACATAGGAGTCATGACCTATGCCATTATAAGAAATAGTTCATATTCGCAGTTGCAAGAACTAGGATTATCTATTCCGTGTGTTTTTCTTCTGAATTATTGCGGTTGCCCACATTATACTACATCATTACACTATATCTTTATTTGTTTTTTCTACTAAATCAACATAACTTATAAACATTTTTTTTGTTGTTTTTTATTGAACTTTGTGGTGAGGTGCTATTGCTTCTTATTGTTATCTTATTAAATTCTCGGTTGTTTTAGCATATGGGGACAGTGCATCTGTATTTAACTGCTTATAATTGGGCATTTTTGTGTGTTTAGGGTGCTACCGTTTTGAAAAACTACCTTAAAACAGTTTGTTTTTGTGTGTTTGTATCTGTGAAGATACTTTTAAGTTGTCGTGTCTACCTTTGTCTGATTTTCTTATCGTAGTCAATGCACTCGTTAGGAAAATGATCGCACTAGTTCTCTTGGGAGTCTAGTGAATTTTAAAAATGTGTATATCTTATCTTGTCGGATTAATATCGCAGGTGGTCCTTCAGACTGCGCTGTGTTTTATAGGGACAACTCTCTACCTTCTCTTGGACGCTTGTCCAAAACTATACTTTTTCTTAACCCGCTATCTCCGCTATGCCTTATTCTTCTCTCGGTGGACCTGTTCTTGTCCCGGAACACCTGTCTGCCACATAAGAATGATGTTCCCTCATTCCGAGCTACTGACCACATTGGCTGGTTGAGTAGCGCTTTGCTATCCACCTTTCCCTCTGTCGCTTTTGCTCAATGCGAGCCCTTCCTCTACTTTCTTCTACCTGGAGGTGCCTCTTATGCACTTCAAAAAACCAACCTCCTTCTTTTTTACCGTTCCTGTTTCTCTACTACCTTTTCATTTCTGTTAGTCACCGTGTGGTTGTGCGGGAGGTTTTCACAGACACTTGGACCATGTCTCTGCGAATCTTTCGTGGGGTCATGCGGTGCCGCTGTCAGTGCATGGGCTCTGGCAGTGAAGGTATGTATGAGTGTGTGAATGTGTGAGTGAATGTGTATATCGTTATATACCGAGTGGATATCGGGTGATAGTTCACCGATATCGATCAACGCGGGTGCAGGAATGCACCCAAAGGTCTTTGCCGGTCCCCCGTGCTGTTCTTGCGAACGGACCTGCTTCACAGGTTTCTCTTTTTAGAGGGCACGGGTCAATCCCATTTAAACGGCTCTACTGGAGCCACTCTTTTGTTGTTATCATTGTCTTGGGTAATAACTAGGCCAATATCTTTGTCTTCTTTATTATCTTTGACAATACCTTTAGGTTTAATATCGTTATCTTATTGATTACCTTTGGTAATAATTTAGTTTAGTATCGTTATCTTATCGATTACCGTTAGTAATAATTTTGGTTTAATTTCTCGTTATCTTACCGTCTACCGTTAGGAATAACTTCGAGTTATTTCGCGTTATCTTACCGGTTATCTTTAGTAATAACTTCTGTTTAAATTCATGTTACCTACTATCTCTTATAATCACTTTAACTTAATATCGTGTTATCTTATCGAGTATCTCAAAAAATAACTAAAGCTTAATACCGTTATCTTATTTATTACCTTTGAGGATAACAACTTAAGCTTAATATCTTTACCTTATCTATTATCTTTAACATCAATTTGAGATCTTATCTTATCTTTTTATCGTCCTAACGTGTGGTATATATGACCAGACGTGGAATTATCTTTCTGAAATTTAGTGAAAAGCTAACCCGATTTAGAAATGTAATTTGTCAGGTTAGCATATAAGGATTTAGTAGGCGGTACTTTGGGTAAATTTGTTGATTCACAACTATGTCATGGACAAGTTTTAAAGGTGCATCATTAGGAAACCAAAGTACCAGTGACAAAATTTGCTAGAGTGCAAGGTGATGCACTCCGTGAACATTTTAAATTTGGGCACTTCTTGCCAAAGGAAGAATAGTTTCAATGCAACACTCATGTGTGTTTGCATATAAGAACTTTATGTTAGCTTTAGTTAGATAGGTTTAGATAGTTTAGGCGACTTGTCGCACCCGTGTTAGTTTAAGTAGTGTTTCATGCTCCCCGACAAATTTGTGCTGTCGGTAATTAGTGTAGTCACAGACTATCGGGCTACCTATTCCGTTTCCTGGTACTTCGGTAGACGTGTTATCGGTCGAAAAACCAGGTGGCGCCTTATATAAACATTTTGTAGGTTTTAAGTTAGGGTTATATAGGGTAGTTAGGACTTAGATTTTAAGCTGTTACTGTGCTAACAGATTTTTTCTTTTTTTAAGTTTTTTTCTTTTGTGGCTTTGTCGCGATTGTTACGTGCAAACCGAATTTGCACTTTAACATTGTTAGTAGTTTAGTTTTCTTGATGTACGGAAGTTTCCCGCCATAATTTTCAAATACGCAAGACGCGGGAACATTTTAAATAGACTGGGCGGTGCTTCCGGCACGTCACAATAGTGAGTTTGCGCAAGTGTGTTTATCCCTATAGGGGTAAGGCAATAGTAGACAAAGAGTGGGGGAGAGTTTCGCGGTTCTCGCCCTGAAACGTGGCTTTTTGCCTGGTGGTGTGAAGTGAAGTAGACGTTTCTTTTTGGTGACGTACAGCTATCGTAGCTATGTAGAATCCCTTCTCTAATTACCTTTTTGTTTGGTTACCTTTACGTTCTTCCTGTCGAACCTTACATAGGTACAAATCTGCGCCACCGAAGGGCCTACCGACCTCCACATCTGTAGATGGAGAGACCCATGTTTACCGCCGCTAGCCGAGCTGTCCCTTACGTATTTGATAGCGTCGACGGATTCCGAGGACTTCAGAGGAGCGAACTGTGGCGCAATTCCGCCAATACCGGATTCCTTACGTAAGTAATTTTTTACTTATTGTGTATTAAAAACGT
This sequence comes from Platerodrilus igneus, assembly GCA_036346225.1. Lineage (NCBI taxonomy): Eukaryota > Metazoa > Arthropoda > Insecta > Coleoptera > Lycidae > Platerodrilus > Platerodrilus igneus. The sequence continues at coordinate 321,630 of JARFIW010001531.1, read as the reverse complement.
AGTAATTTGTTGTTAAAATGATTCGCTTTATCCTTCTTTGTTTAATTTTTATATTGCTAATTATTGCGCAATATACCTTTTGAACTTTGGTAACTGTATTACAGGCTTTTAAGAGCCATCTATCGCCATTTCAATGTACCACCATCTAAGTGTAATATTTGGTTAATTGTATTACCGACCAGATAAACCTTCTAATGAAGTGTAACAGGTTGTTACGTTAATTCGAGGCATCCACGTTGGACGCCAAATTTATGCTACGTTGGCTCGTAGCCGTACGTAACACCAAGAAAATCAAAGAAATGACCGGGCTCAATCGGAGATTAGGGGGGGTTGTAGAAAGCAGACCAACAGATAAGGTACGCGGCTGTAAGGAGTTAGTAACAATACCTGCAATAAAAAAAAATTAGAATAGCAAACCTGCAATAAAAAAAAATTAGTCCTGCAAACCTGAAATAAAGAAAAAGCATAGCATGCTGATCGAGCATAGATTGTTCAGTACTTTGTAGAATGTAAAAAAAAAAAACTGTTTGGATAATCTATATAATCTAACAACGGTAAAAGCAATACAAAAATTTTTAGTACAAAGTGAGGTAATATTGGGGAGTAGCGGAAACGTTTCCTCACACACCAATTAAACATAAATCAGACAAAATTTAAAAAAAAAAATAAATAGGTAAGCACAATTGATATGAGTCATCCAGTATTGTTGATTCTTCTTTTTTTTTCAAATAGCATGCAAGTCTATGGTAAAAGGTATCAGAACGACAAAGATATGGCAAAACAACGGATAGATATTTAAAGTAAGAATAAGTAGGAAATAGTTCAACTTACAAAAGGTCCTTCAGTAACGTTTCCTTGCAATTGAAGTGTGGGATTCACGATGTCCGGCACTAACGCAGCACTTCACCCTTGACTGGGAGGGTGTTGATGGAACTTATCACACGTTACCCTAATCACACCAACGTATTTCACTGGTGTTAGCAGCAGACATTATCACGCGACGGAACTATGTAGCATTGATAAATTTCTGGTTAATTCTATTCCCTGAGGCAATAATTTCGAAATATTTTGTAGCACTAGTTTAATCTCAACTGGGACCAAATGTATATTATTTTCATAAACATTCAAAAAGCAGTGAGAACCTTCAACCAATACCTTGGTAAACAGGTAATCTGTTATATTTTGCAAATAACGAAATTTGCGCAAACAATGATCTGTTTTAGATTCTTTGGGGTTAGAAAATTCAGAAACTACAGTATCAACTGTAATTGGATAATCCAAAGTATGCACTACTCAGATAAAAAAACAGGACCGCGAAACTAGATCGCACACACAGTTTACGTATCAAAAAGACAAAGCACCAACAAAAAAACACAATGAGTAAAGCACGTGTATCACTAAAGTAAGTCCGTAAAATGTTCCGTAAAACACGTGCGTCGACCAAACACGTTCGCCTATCAACCATACTACTTCAATCCGAATTAGCACTACACTTTCTACAGTTAAAATACTACTTTTATTTCACAAGAAAAACAACTAAAATCGTGCCGTGCTTGTTCATGAACAGTGTATTACTATTTTCAAAGCAAAAAGCAAACAGTATTTTCAACGTAATTTAATATATAGGAACCAAGAACAAAACTACAACTCCTCATCTGTTTATATCAACTCGTTGCTATTACAACCTCTTATCGTCTATTATCTAGACTCGTATATCCACATAAGGAACAAAATTTATATGAGCGGCAAGACAAGAACGATGCAATCCACTCATTATAATACGACGCATTCGCCCAAGGAGTTAATAAATATAAAATATAGAAATAGTAGTTACAGAAATGTATTTACAAATTGGGTAAAGCGTAAAATGTTAAACTACAAAAATGCACGTTACAAGGTATTTAATTCGCTAACAAGTTCAATTGTTTATTATCGATGCTGAGATTTATATTATTTATATTAATTTTATCATATTTAAATTTAGTGGTCATTATCATTGCTTTGATTTTAGTTACATTTAATTTTAATTTAATAATAGACAAATAGTTATCGCCTTGCAATAGTACTTTATTCATTTTCTCTATTACTGTGGGTAAATATTTGTCCTGCATATAAGAAGAGTATCCAGCAAATAGTTTAAGCAAATCGCAATGAAGATACAATTTGATATCATTGATGTAAACTAGAAACAGAAAAGGTCCTAGGATGCTTCCTTGTGGTACTCCATAATGATTAGTTTTATTGCTAGAACGCACATCCTTTAGTTTAACATTTTGTTTTCAATCTGTTAAATAATCACTAATCCAATATAAAACATTTCCAGAGATTCCATAGTTTTGTAATTTAGCTAATAATATAGTACTGTCAACTGTTTCAAACGCTCTTCTCAAATCAAGAAATACAGCTACCACATATTCATCATTGTCTATATATTTTTCATTTTCGCTAGTACAAATTACAGAGCTGTTTCACAAGAATGATTGAGTCTGAATCCTGATAGCAAAAAAATTTTATTATTCTCAAAATAATCAATCAATTGTTCATATACCGCTCGCTCTAAAAGTTTTTCCAGCATGAGCAGAGTATTAGTAGGTCTATAGTCTGATGTTTTCATCGAGTTTGGTCTTTTCAATACTGTACATATTGTACTAGTTTTCAACATATTAGGGAATATACCGTACTGTAGCGAAGAATTGATAAAATGCAGAATCACATGCCCAATTGAAGTAATCATTCCCTTTATAGGTTTGTAGTAGCAACCTGAATGCTAAATTTATTATCTAATGCTTTGACTAGAAATACTATTTCTTTCATGGTCAACAGTCTAAATTGATTGAATTCTGGGTACAAATTACAATCGACTCTTTGCCACTCAAAATTATTATTGATACTCTGAGCAATTTCCTCGATACTGCTAATAAGAATTCGTTAAATTTCTATGCCATTTCAGCAGAATCATTAATAGTTAGTTTATGGATTCTTTTCAAACTTTACACAGTTTGGTATTGAATTTTTTTTTTGGTAGTAACTACTCATTTTAATGTTCCTCGCATCTCTAAGGTTGTTTGTAAATTTATCAATTTTTTGCTTGTAATAATTGGATTTTTTAATCTTTATCAACTTTGATGATCAGAACCATGTTAAAATCTACCAAAGAGGTAACTTAAATCATAATGAATTTTCCCCCTCAAAATAAATATAAAAAAACGACTACTTAAGCCTTTCAATAATGCAATCGCACACTTTTTTAATAACCATCCTCTCAATTGTATAAATAGAAACATGTTAAAAAAAGTTTTCCAATTCCAAGTTATTGAATTTATATGAAATTCACCAATAAAAATTAATCAGCTGATTTCACGTTAAGCGTATTGGCTACCTAAAGAAAGCCGATACCAGGTCGCAACACAAATTGAAGGTAGTCATTCTGTTAAACTTTAAAAATTTTTGCTTAGTATACTCAAACCAAATATTTCAAACATCAATAAATCAAAGTCACCTTCAATTTATGTCATAAATGTCAAACTTGAAGTTTTATTATTATTTTGACAACGATCCTAGGTCATGGATCGAAACGTAAATAAAGTTGATTTTAAAAACTATGAGTGGTTTAATTCCCAAAGAAGATTAACCTGAATACACATGCTGTGTGAGAATTTCAGGAACTATGTAGGCTAGCTCAGAATATAAATAAGTGCAGGTACGTGTCCAACCCGTTTTGAGACGGAAAACCTAATGGCTGCAAAATACCTGCAACTAATGTTGACTGTGCGAAAAGATAAATTGGAAAATATATTAAATCGCCAAATGGTTAAGTGTTGGGGAACTTGGCAGCCACAGACTGCTTACCTCCTTCACAACCATTGAAGGTCGGAGAAATAGGGCATATAACTGTAAAACAATAGAAAGTGATCGAACTGCATCTAACAAGAAAGAACATCGCCTATGAGGAAAGACAACAAACATAGAATAAGAAGAAAATTGTTGAAAGCATATGTGTGGAGCACAGCACAGTATGCCTATGAAATACGGGAAGTCTGAAACGCAGACAGAAAAACGGTAGCAGCCTTTTGAAATGATGTGCTTCAGATGTATGAGGACGATAGCATGGAAAGACAAAGATAATAACAAATAAGTTACAGAAATAGTAGGGGAGCAAGGATATCTGGGGAAAAAAGAGAAATAGTAGGGCGGAATACGTTTTAAGACATTTTTGGGGAATAGTATGTGATATATTACAAGCAGAGATAGGAAAAAAGAGGTAGATGTAGACCTAGATCAGACAGTTATAGATGCAAACTGTGCATATTTTAGGGAAATCTGTAGGTTAGTTCAGAATAGGGAACAATGATGGTACGCGTCTAACCAGTTCTAGGACTGAAGACCTAATGATGATGATGATCAACTTTAAAACTAAATTACGAAGTCTTATAAAGTTTTCCCAATGGGTATTTCTCTCATTGATGCTACTATTTTTTAATAGTTTGTACATTCATTCTTTCATTTTCAAACGAACTTCATAATCAATTCATGGCAATTTACTAGTTATTCTGTATCTTTATAGTGGACTTACTCCATTAATAACATTTTCGCATACCATCACAATTTCTCCACAAACTATCTATATTTATATCTTCTAGCGACTAGGGATGTTCAATTAATTTAAGATTAATATTATACATATTTGATTCTGTTAAGTTTCTGTAGTATCAATATGTACTATTTTTAATTGGTAATGGATTAGCGAAATTGACAGTTATTACTGCATGATCGGTAATTTTTGGACAAGAATGAACCTTTGACACAATATCATTATTATTTGATAATACATAATCAATAAGCGTTGAACCCACATTTGTACATGTTGTAGGTTTAGGTATTAATTGACTAATACCATAAATATTAAACAGATTTTTAATTTTATTTGTTCTAAATAATTAATATTAGAGTTGCCTGCTAATAAACCCTGCTACGTACCTAGACGTAGCTGGAAGAAACGTAAATACCAGGCTAACTACCAAACGCGGAGAGTGAGGAGATTCACCTAAATACCAAAAAAAAAACATCGCCCACAATTATCTATTAGCCATAAAAATAAATAAAGTATTCTGTACAAACAAGCAAAAAAAAATAAATTAACCGTTACTATTTCACAGCAAACAATTATGTGATACGAACAATTTAGTACTTTAGATACGAAGTGCGCATCTCGTATTTTACACAAAATAAAACTAATCAGTAGAGAATAAACACGTGAGAGCTTTCGTCAAGCGTTTTTAAAATTGCACATAATACCCTTTGTAAAATAAACTAATCAGTAGAAAAGAATTAGCGTGTGGGAAGTTTTGTCAAACATTTTTAACAATAGTACATCACACCTGTAGAGTGATAATATCGATTCGCAGAAACAAGCAATAGTCCTACAGTGTCACGTTTCTTATCACGTAACTACACCAAACGCTGATAAGGAATATTCCATTGATATGCACAAAAGAAAACAAGTTATATACCTGTATGTGTCGGGATACTTAGCTTACACTCCATCGGGAGTGAATCAGCACCGCATCGCCACGGTCGTCGGGATCTATTTGTTGAGTAACAAACATTAACATTTATGAATATTACTTTAAATAGGTGTCAGTGTTTTGTTAGACACTTTTCGGAACGCACCGATGACGAGATATGTGTTAGGTTAAGAATGAAGCATGGTGGTTATTGATGGGTTATTGTCAACAAGGTTCTTGATTTATGTATGTAAAATATCTAAGAAAATAATATCAATCAATAAAGGTATAATGAATATAATCTTTCAATTCTCTGTAGTTTAACATTGGTTATGGGCCCAGATTACTCTTTTCAGAAAATAAGTGAAATTTTTAAAAAAACGTGTTTGGAGGTTATGTGGGCATCTCGTGGTTTTCAGTAAGTGAAATTTTTTAAAATAAAGTAAATATCTATTGTACGGAAAATGGAAGCCAAAGGAGTTGCTACGGGTGAAAATAGAACTGGGATTATGCCATTCGCGAGCAATAATTTCGATAACTGGAAATTTCGTTAGAATTCAGTACTGAAAGCAAGCGAAGTTGGTGATGTTCTAAATGAAATCAAGGCAACTGAAGTGAATTGGCTGAAGAAAAATGATAAGGCCGCGATGATTATGGAACAGAGTATTGCGGATTCTCATCTGGAGTATGTAAAAGAAACCAAATATGCCAAAGATATATTAGAAAAACTGGAAACTACATTTTCAAGTACGGGCATTTGTACAAACTTTTATTTATTGAAGGAGCTTATAAATTTAAAATATGATGGTGAATGCGATATCCAGGAACACTTCAATAAATATGAAAAATTATTCAGGGAATTGAAAGATAATGGAACAAAATTTGATGAAAGTGATTTTGCGTGTTTTTTAATGCTGTCGATGCCACCAAAATATAAAAGTGTTGTAACAGCATTGCGTACTGTGAGTGATGATGAAATTAAATTGAGCTTTGTTAAGAAGCGATTGTTAGAATTTGGTTTAAATATAGATGGGCATAGAAGTCAAAGTATGCCAGCTGCATCGTCCTTTCTAGCCAAGAAAGGAATAAAATGTTTTAAATGTGGAATGTTTGGGCATATGAAAAATGTATGCGGGATTAAATGCTGGATTTGTCACAAATTTGGACACAAAGCTACAGATTGTCGTGTTAAAAATAATGGAAAAGGTCAATTTCGACACAAAGGTTCGTTTCAAAAAGGCTCAGTGGCTGTTGCTGAAAATGAAAATAAGGATGAGGAAGAAGTAGCTTTTTGTACAGTACCGTAGAATGGGGTAATATGGTATTGTGTGGGTTATATGGACCAATAGCAGTTTTTAAAATCCCGCTGGTTTTTGTTCATTGGTACCTACTTGTGGAAATATTAATCATGTCAAATGCTTGTTTGATGGTATAGGAGTCACATCCTCTGGCACATCTAACCTTAAATTGGCATAGTTAGATTTGTATGCACTTTAGGAAATTTGGTAATTTTTCTAGTTTTCGATTGTTGAAATAGTCTCGCCTGTGAGTCCTAATTGGAAAGTGTTACATTGTAGGTGCCGTGGAATGATTGTTAATAGGTAACATTAGCTTGCTAGATTTGATATAACTTTGCATAAATTTATCAGTATTTAAGGAAAAAACATAATTATATTAATTAGTGCAATTTCAGGGGTTATATGGAATACTTTTTTAAAAATGCCACGTACTTACAAAAGAAGTTTTGGGATTAAGCCTCGCAGGGATTATTCCTCCGAAGCTATTGAACATGCACTTGAGAGCGTTATAGATGAAAATATGTCCTTTTGTCAAGCAGCTGAAAAGTACGGAGTTCCTAAAACAACATTGTATAGAAAATATAGAGGAGAAAATAAGTCCTGGTTTAGGAAAACCACCTGTTCTAAATAAAGCAGAAGAACAAGCCATAGTAGATGGTATGTTAGTGGCAGCCGGTTATGGGTACCCTTTTACTGAACGGTGCTTGAAGCTTTTTGTTCAAGGCTATTTAAATCATAAAAGTGTAACTACTAAGTGTTTTAAAAATAATGTACCAGGTAATGACTGGGTTCGCTCATTTTTAAAACGAAACAGTGAAGTGAAAATAAGAATGAGTGAGTTGAAAATGACATTGCCTTTAAGTTTTTACCCCCAAATAGTACACACCTTTGTCAGCCGTTGGATGTCGCTTACTTTCGGCCACTTAAAATTGCTTGGCGAAAAACTCTAATGCAATGGAAAATTAGACACAGAGGCTGTATTCCTAAATCAGAGTTTCCATTGTTGCTACAAAAAACATTAGAAGCAGTCAATGTATACAGTATAGCCAATATTAAATCTGGTTTTAAAAGTAGTGGATTACATCCTTTAAATCGCGTCGCTCTTAAAAAATTTATAAAACGTAAGGATGAAAGAGTTCTCACAAATGAAATACCCAATTCCTTCTCTGAAATAATGGATACTATTGCTCCATTGCGCAATAATATGTCCACCAAGGTGAGACGTAAAAAGATTGATATTCCAGCAGGTCGATCTGTCACAGTAGAAAATTTTCAGTAACATGAATCTACACTAAGCAACACTGAGATAGTGCCTTCTAGGAAACACATCTTTAGCAACAGTGATAATGCGACTGACATCAGCAATGACGAAGGGGCTGGAGTTAGTAATTGCACAATCACATCTTCTATCTATAATGTTAAGGAAGCTATTGAACAAAACCATTTAACAATAAATCAATTTGTAATTGTAGAATTTATCTACAACTTGGGCAAAAAAAATGAATCCAACAAGCAGTTTGTTGCTAAAATCGCCGCAGCAAAACAAAACAAAACACTGTTTACAGTGTTGTGCATGAGACGTTTTCGTGAAAAGAAGGATAGTTTTGTATTTCCTTTGGTGATGGACAACATTGATGTTCCTTTAAAACAGATAAAATACATTTTAAAAGAACCTGTTGTATATAGAGGAATCCATACATTTGCTGCGGAAATTGATTTGTTTTAAATGTTCCTAGATATTTAGAAATTTGTTGTAACAATTTTTATGTGTTAAAATAAAACCAATTTAGTACATAAAAAAGAACCAATTTGGCCTCCAGCTAAGAGCTCCTACTTGTCAAACAAAAAAACGCGCATCGCTCTTGAAGTACTGGGACGAGTAATGTGGAAAATATTTCCACGCTCGAGCTGCAGAATCAAATTAAAAATTTGGTTCAAATAACACGAGTTTGAACTGCAATCCTCTTGTTATCAAAGCGCGATTAGCAAACTAGAAAACACGCTATCAAATAATAGTAGGATCCATTATTTCGACAAGTCTTAAATGGGAAACACAAGAGAAAGCAATTATACGTTATCGGAATGTTTAACCAATTAACGGATACCTAAAACAAGGTATTGACTATTTAACTTATCGAATAAATATTCGTTTTAAAAGCAAATTGGATTTGAGTTAAAGTTATGTTAAAGCTGGCTTATTCTGAACAGGTACGCTATATAGGGTATTCTTGAAGAATTTAAGAATAGAAATTGAATTTATTCGAGCGGGTAATGACTTCACCAGGGAAAAAAAGGTATTTAATTTATGTTGAGAAATAAATGTGACAACCCTTAAAATTGTTGTTAAAAAATATAGTATCACACACACTGTCCAAGTCTTTGATAAATGTGTTGTGAGAAGCATTGGGAGAGTATTAAACACAACCAATCAACCATCCTCTATTTTCAAGATATACTTTTATTACTGTGCACCAATAATTCCTTTCTAATGTAGTTGATTTAAACACCTTGACTGTATATTACTCTTCACATAAAGCAACACTCCGCCAGTATGTCGAGTTTGTGAGTCACATCTTATTAGTGTATAATTATTGATATAAATTTCATTATCTAAAATACTGGCAGTTTAGCGAGATTCACTTGATAATATCATTTTAGGATTATAACAAACTATTTGTGAAACAAGTTGATCCATGTTATTTGTTATGCTTTGTATATTTAGGTATATTATATCCAAATTGAATAGTATATTAGGAATGGCTTGGAATTTTTTGAATACTGTCGAGTTGGTTTGTTAACTATAGTAGACTTGGTATTTACATATTTAATCGTTTTAGTGTTATCGCCATTAGCTATGAATTCATTCAGTTGTTCTTTAATAAGTTTGCAGTAATCTCTTTGGTTCTTTGTTTGATCACTAAACACTTTAATAATTATGGCTTTAAGTTTTTATTTTTTAAGATATATATATGTAGGATTTCATTACAGATTAGTTTTCGTTTATACTTTTTCATTAAGTTTGGGTAGTACGCAACACATTTGTTACTAACAAAAAAATAAAGACGCTTTGGTTTTCGAAGTTTTTGATTATTATTATTATGAAAGATGACAAAAAAATAAAATATATGTAGAAAATCTAGTGATAATTAATTAAAAATATATTCATAGTGTGGTGTTTTAATAAAGTGAAGAATTTGTACTTTAGACAACGAAAAAGAACCTACAAGTTGGGAGCTCGTCCGGGTTAAAAGTTTCAAGAAAAACAAAAAGTTTAAATTTTGCAGTCAAATTTAGGCTTCAGTAATGTCGACATTAGGAGATATTTCTATTATAGAGAATGGTATAACGAATGCTAAATTGTCTGCGATAAAGGTATTACACATAATTTGTTTTAATGACGAAAGAGAATCTAGAAAAATACGAAAGGCCAAACGTAAATTCTCTGATTTTGAGTTTGACAAAAATGCGAATGAATATGCCGATAAACTACAAGAAATAACGAAGAATTTGAAAAACTCTCAGATTTAATTGCAGTATGTAATATTCTTAGTTTAGAGTATGATGTCTCTTTCAAAGAAGTAATGAATCGAATATGTACTTTTTTGACTACGCTGAAGTATGAGGATAATGACGATGAATTTGAAGACGAGGACGTAGAAATAGCTGTCGCAAATTCCAAAGAGAGTTATAGAAGTGTTGGTTTTTCTTTAACATTTAAAGACGTAGAAGTCAGTATTCGACCATTTAGTGGAAAAGACGACTATCTGATCAAAAGCTGAATAGAAGATTTTGATGAAATTGCTGAAGTTACAGGATGGAATGAATTACAGAAATTCCTCTTTGCCAATGTGACGCTACAAAACAACACAACACAGGGACGTACTCGATATAGTTCAATACTAATCACAAAAAAGGAACGGGCAAATAATACCTTTTCGGGTAGTCGGAGTCAACAGCTTCCATATGCCCTGGACCAACCCAGTACTGAGGCCGGGGTGGGGTAGACCATAAACAACCATCCAAATGAGCGCCACCAAAATCTATAACAGCTGTACTCCGACGGGACTGAAATAGGAGATCCTCACGCTTACCTGTAACACCCAAATCAGCAAAAATTCTCCTCACACCTCACACTCGAGTAATACAAAACTATCTTTTACATACAGTATTGACACTTTACTACAAACATATAATATATTTATAACAACAGTAAACATATAAAAAGGCTCCAATTACCCACCCACTTGTTATGGTGTAATTTCCAATAAACAACCAGCAAATAACCTGATTGTATAACTCTTACCGCTACTTTTACTATTATATTTAACGCAATTCAGCCAACCTATTGAAACAAATCTGCGCCAAGATGGCAGAACAGAATGACTATTAAATAATGTTAAGGGTAGTATACCAGGATCCTCGTAGATTGACCATTGAACGCTGAGGGCATTGGTATAAACTATAATTATACCTATAATGATCAGTGCATTGGCTAAACTTCACACACGTGTTAAAATTGTGAATAATGTAAATTACAAATTAGTAAATCTGAACCCACCCTATAATAAATGTGTAAACAAAACAGTCTTCAGTAAAGTGTTATTAAATAAAATAAAAAAAAAATCTTCAACAAGCAATATCAACCAGACGGTTGCAGTAGAAAAATTAAATGTGGAACGACTCACCCACAGCCGCGCTTAGTCGCTTGTAAGCTGATCTTAGCATAAGCCAACTAAGGGTTGCGACGGCAAAATAACGACTGGAGCTATTATTGGGGCTAAACTGAAAACCGCAGATCGAGACTGAAAACTGCAAACTGGGATTTGAAGACTTAGAACTTGGAACTTGGCACTTGGAACTTGGAACCCTAAAATTTATAACCTATAACTTCCATTAATATATTCACGACTTCTTACCGGTCAATTCCGGGTCCAGTACAAAACAACAAACGAAAATGTACAAGTGGTCACCAAATACAACGGTCGAGGATTCACTTTAGATCTACAATAGCATAAAAGTTATCTATTTGAAAGATTCTTCGATACTTACGAATCGCCGAAATCCCAGTAAGGAAATAAGAAAATTATTTCAAATCACAACGAATAATTTCCTTCAATTAATCCGCCAAAACCCTTTCAATAAAGGAGGAAATACAACGTTCCAACGGCGTAATTAAAATTGCTCGATTCGAACCAAGAGTGTAATCAAGTGTATTGTGTTGAGACCATCAAAGCTAGTCCGGGAACCGGTACCTGATAACACGGCGTGCTATCACTATTCGAATTCATACAATCTAATTTGGAAAGAATATACTTTTGAAGTACACTGCTAAATGCAAATGTCGTTATGAAAATTACGACCGTAACACCAAGAAGTCAAGTCGTTGACGGGACTTGCAAAGTTGTATATTCAGTCTCTAAAAAGAGTTAAGACGTGGACAATTTTCAGTTAGTGAAGGAGTTTGGGACTAAAGTCAATAGTGCCCAGATTCATAAAATGTTGATGACGAGAGAAAAAAGATTCGACGAAAGTGTTCAAAAGTATGTTTTAACTATAAGAGAAATAGGAAGTCGCGCTAGTATAGAATCGAGGTAATTTTGCAATATATTATAGATGGAATTCAAAATTATTCTTTATGGTGCTCAAAATTTTTCAGAGTTTAAGGAGAAAGTAAAAATTTATGAAGGTATTGTAAGAAAACGGGTACCTACAGGATCTAATTAGTACAGACTGAAAAACGAATGGAAGAAGCATGAGGTATAAGTTAATGTAAAGACAGAAAGTGATCGTTCTGAAAGTCAAAATAAAGTAAAAAGTTTTGGAAATGGCTTTAACTGTGGAAATAGTGGTCACAAATCTAAGGAATATCCGGATAAAAGTAAGGGAATTAAATGTTTTGCATGCAATGAGTTTGGACACTTATCAACACAGTATGTAAAAAGAAATGAAAACTTTCAAAGCGCCAGCACATCTACAGGCGTGATTACAATTAGTCTTATACCAAAAAATGCAGTGACTATAAAGTTTAATGGATTTATGATAACTGCGTTGTTCGATACAGGTAGTGATATAAGCGCAATTAGGCAAGTTGTTTATAAGCGACACTTTCAAGGCGATATTTTGTCTACAGATATCGTAACTCTACGGGGATTCGGTGGAAACAAAGTTAATACGTTAGGATCGTTTAACAAAATTGTTGAAATCGATGGTGAAGATTTCAAACTCCTATTTCATGTAGTGCCAACAAAGGATTGTGGTTTTCAAGTTATTTTAGGAAGTGACTTACTAGTACAAGCAAACGTTCAAATAAGGGACGAAGGCATAGTTGTGTGTAAAATGCGAAATAAAAATTTTTTAATGCGGATCACTGCAGATCAACCAACACTAAAAGACGATGAACTTGAGATTGATCACATACAAGATTTAGGACACAAACAGACAATAACAAAGTTGATTAAAGAGTACAAACGACAAGAAACCAAAACGACGGACATTCAAATGAGAATTTTATTAAATACCGAGGAGCCTGTTTATCAACGACCATGACGATTGTCGGCACCAGAAAGGGAGGAAGTGGATAGACAAATTACCGAATGGCTAAACGACGGAATTATTAGGGAAAGTTCATCGGATTTTGCTAGTCTTATAGTGCTAGTTACAAAAAGGATGGCTCAACTAGAATATGTTGTGGTTATAGAAAGCTCAATCGTAATGTCATAAAAGATAGATTTCCATTACCATTAATAGAAGACGTTCTAGATGCATTAGAGGGTGCTAAGATTTTTTCAACAATTGATTTGAGAAATGGACTTTGTCACGTAGATATCGAAGAGAACAGTATTAAATATACCTCGTTTGTTATGCCAAGCGGCCAATATACATTCCTTAAGTGTCCTTTCGGATTTTGTAATAGTCCTGCTGTATTTCAGCGTTTTATGTCACATTTTTAGACTGCTCACGATGCAAAATATTGTACTGTACCATATGGATGACTTGATAATACCGAGCCAAACCTTCGAAGAAGGTATACATAGATTACAATTGGTGCTAAATGTAGCGAGAGATTATGGTTTAGATATAAAATGAGTGAAGTGCCAGTTGATTAGAGAAAGTGTGGAATTTTTGGGGTATGTAATCAGAAATGGTGAAATACAACCTTCAAAAGAAAAGACGGTTGCTATTAAAAATTTTAAAGAACCAACGACGTTGAAACAGTTACAATCCTTTCTAGGACTCACAGGGTATGTCCGTAAATTTATTTCCGGTTATTCTGTAATAGCAAAACCATTAAGTGATTTATTGAAAAAGAACAAACTGTTGCATTTGGTCAAGAGCAGATAGCAGCTTTTAAAGTGCTCAAAAATTGTTAACAAATTTTCCGGTGTTCCACATCTTTCAAAGAGGTCTTGCCACAGAATTACATACAGACGCTAGTCAGCATGGATATGGTGCTTGCTTACTACAAAAATTTAACAAAGACTCGAAGTTACATCCAATTTATTTTTTAAGTAGAAAGACCACACCGGCTGAAGAAAAATATACTCCATATGAGTTGGAGGTATTGGCCATAATAACAGCAGTAAAAAAGTATAAAGTTTATTTATTGGGATCAAGATTTACGATCGTTACAGACTGTTCGGCTTTTCAGAAGACGATGGAGAAAAAGGATCTTACAACAAGAGTTGCTCGATGGGTTCTCTTATTAGAAAACTATGATTATCAAATAGAACACAGAAAAGGTGTTAAATTGCCGCATGTGGACACATTAAATAGATCTCCAGTAGTGATGACGATTGAACAAGAAGATAGACTTATAGAAAGAGTGAAATTGACACAGAATAAAGATGAGTTTTAGTGACAGTTAGAAAAATTATTGACTCTGGCACCGAGCACGAAGGATATTTTACCAAACACAATATTGTGTACAAATACGACAATGGACTAGAGTTATTGGTTATCCCAAAAGCGATGCAAACTGAAATTATCCGAAGAACGCACGAACAAGGCCATTTTGAAGTGAAAGTGTAGTATTAACACAACTCCATTTGAAGTGTTAGTTGACTTGAAAATGAAAGTAAAAGAAGAAATATTAATCAATGACATAATAGAAGAAGAAGCGAAATCGTTATTTTGTGAAAAGAGAGAAGAAACTAGAAAATCGTGTTAAACGCAATTACTTAGTGTTCAAGAGGAGAATAGAAAAGGATACAATTTGAGAAGGAAGAAGGCAAGAATTTAGAACAACGGAGATTTGGTAGCAATCAAACGCACACAATTTGGCATAGGGTTAAAAGTTAACAGAAAATATTTAGGACCGTACCAGGTGGTGAAAGTAAGAAGTAATGAAAGATATGATGTAGTTAAAGTAGGATACCATGAGGGTCCAATAAAAACGGCCTCATGTGCAGAGTTTATGAAGCCTTGGAATCATAATATAAACGATTCCAAGGCGGAATCTTTGTCAGATGACCGAGTGTAGGATTTCATTACACATTAGTTTTCATTTATACTTTTTCATTTGGTTTGGATAGTACGCAACACATTTGTTACTAGCAAAAAATAAGGACGCTTTGGCTTTGGAAGTTTTTGATTATTATTATTATGAAAGATGTCAACAAAAAAATAAAATATATGTAGAAAAGCTAGTGATAATTAATTAAAAAGATATTCATAGTGTGGTTTTAATAAAGTGAAGAATTTGTACTTTAGACAACGAAAAAGAACGTACATATATAGTGCGTCTTTTTGAGAATTCAGTATTACCTAATGGGCTTATTTTTGCCATTAACTTGCTTTTCTAAGCAAAAAGTTTTGATGTTATCTAGATTAATGTTAAAATCAGCTAACAATGTTATCACCATATTTTTATCTTCTCTGTTTTTGTCTTAGATTGAATTAAATGTTGAATCGTTAACATTTAAAACAATAATATTATTTTTTCTATTTTGCTGTTCAATTATTTCATTTATTAACATTAGTTAACATTAGTTTTAACTGTGAGCCTTGTACTATTTGGGCTTTTTTTAATACAGTGGCCTCATTTCTGAATTCTGGTATTTGCTTAATTAGAGTGGGATGGTAGTTGACTAAGCCCCTTTTCTCAATTTTAACAGAAAAAATGCAATTTGCGATTTTCAGTGGCATACACTTGAGTTTAGAAGCTGATAAATTAGAGCATGTACTACATTCATTTTCATTACGGCTATAACAAGCTAGAAGTTTTGTGTTTTCATCATCAATATTACACTTAGAGCAAGACATCATTAATAAATTGCCATATACACATGTGGTATGTATTCAATTATTTGCTATCATTCAGATAAGCGTTTGAATTTGAACTTTGTATATTGATGGATAAATTCAATGTTAATTATAACTTTACACTTATTTTTCATTTTTTTAAGACATCAACTGAATCACTGGTGTAATCTGATCAAATTATAGCTACCTTCGTTAAGTACTAGGTTATACCACTTTTTTATCATTTTAAAGCTTCTTTGTATTCACTAATAATTAAGTTTAACTGGAGAGCACATTCACACAGCTGATACACTTAATATACATTGATAGCGCATGAATTAAAAATATTAACTACAATTGTACAAGACGGATGGAAAATCAGGCTGATGAAATATTACGAGAGGTGCCGGTAGATTTGATAATATTCGTACAATAAGTTTAACACTACACATGTCAAAAATATGTACTAAAATTATACAAAGATGGATAGTGGGTTGAATAAATACTAAGAAAAGATGAATTTGGGTTTAGGAGAAACATGTGAACATGGAAGACTATTTTTGGTTTAAGGATTGTAATGGAGAAAACAACAGAAAAAGGGGAAAGCATGTATATAGGGTTTGTTGATCTGGAAAAAGCATTCGACGATGTAAAATTGGAAAAGAGTTCGAAATAGATACCCAAAACGCTTGAAACGAGTTATAGAGATATGCGGATAGTGCATAGCTTATGTGAAGAGCAAACGGTGGTAATAGAATTAGAGCAGAAACGTAGAGAAGTAAATATTAGGAAAGGGGTGAGTCAGGGATGTGTGATATCCCAATTAATTTTTAACTTCTATATCAAAGAGGCAATGAGTACTGTCAAATACCGAAGGACATTTGGAATAATTATGCAGGCACAAATGATTAATATGTTTAGATTTGCAGATTAGATAAAGGTATTAGCACCTAGCTGAAGTGTATTAAGCGGACACTTCGGAACGTACCGGCATGTCAAGTGTAAGTGTCATTACGATAGCCACGTTATAACATTTTTCTTATTGGTGGGGTTTAAATAGTTAGGGGTGTTTTTATATCCCCAAATGTGACCAGTAACCTTTAAGGAAGGATTCCCTTAAAATGATGGAACGCAATTATCTTCCGACTATGCTAGGGGTCTATTCCTTGGGCAGAGCTTATGAGGATTGGTCGTGGTTCTTTTTACAAACCATTATTTTATTACTAGGGATAGATTCTCGACAAAACAGGGGTTTAAACAGGGCGCCACCAAGTCTGTAATTTTAAACACAGGGTTTCCTTAAGGGGGACTTGGGCGTCCTTAAGGAGGAATACCGTATTAACTGCTGACGCAGGAACTATAAAGAAAATTTAATTAAATATACTAAAATGAGGACACAAGAAATTTGCTCTTGCTACCTCATCTAAAAAGACAACAAAGATTAATCAGGCAACAATAATATGAACACAGGTTTTGTTCTTTAAATACTGAAAAGGCTATTAAAGTTCCTTATTAAATTGGGTTGACCACTTTACTCTATTTGGTCTTATTCTTTGTTACCTTAATTCTGAACGTACTTGTTCAGAATAAAACAATTAATTAAGAAAATTAAATGTTGTTTCTTTAATTAAAAATGGTACTTTCATAAAATTGTAGATATAAAATTTATGTTTAAGAAAAGATAATACAAGCTTCATCTACTCATATGGTAGAATTATATATTCAAAGAAAAATATCAAGACTTCCAATGTTACTTTAATTACAAAAATCTAACTTGAATTTATACCAGAAATGTCAGATCTGCTTTTTCTGTTTACACTTTATAAAACCTTAACTACTTCTCTATTAATTCATTATTTAAAAATTGTAAGTGAAATCATGCGTAAATGAAACATCAATAAGAACTCTTTAAGTTCACATTATTTTATAAAATTTAATAACTGTAATTGTATTGAACTAATATTGTCAACAAAAATTTACTAAGATCCTTTTTAATATGCGAAATGGATTTGTCAAAATAGATAATTACAAAAATATTTTCTGAAGCAGCCTGGTATTAAAGATCGCCAAATGTAGACATGATGCAAGAATAATTTAATCTCTTACCTTGGCTCTGCAGGTGTTCTTTACATGTTGTCTTCACAACATGTTTGGGCAGGTGTTTATACATACATTTTCAGAAAACAAGTGACGTCAAATCCACATGTTCCACCGAACACGAACAGCTGCGTGACCCTTGGACTGGACCATGCTAACTTCCATGCGTTTTTGTTATACGCACGAACTGGACCAACAAAATTCCAATACTTTCAAAAGCATCTTCGGACTTAATTTATAAACCATAAAAATTTCTACCTACTTTGTAGAACGTTTCTTTTACATTCTAACTTATTGCTTTTCCATAACATAACACAAAATCCAACTATCCATCGTACGGTTGAAGGACGTTCATATTTTACATTCACAGATGTAAAAGTAGAATTTTAGCTTCTATTAAACACAGCCTACTTGCTGCTTTAGTTTTGTAAAACCAGATACTACAAAACGACTTCTTAAAGTTGTTAATTATAATATAAAAATCTAGTTGACGAATTCTACGAAGCGTTGAAAAACATATCTTATCGTACTTTTACGAAATCATTAAAGAATTGTTTTCTGTGTTATTTACACAAATGTCGAAAGAATTATTAAATGAGTTTATCTCAGTAATTATCGAAACGAAGTCATTTAAAATCGACTTTTAAACGGAACGTTATAACAAAAATACTGAAGATTATTAAAAATAAAATTACGAAGAGTGTAATTATGAGAAGGGAAATTTATCAAACGAACATCTTCTATAAGTTAAATTATCAAAAGAGCAATTACCAAAAGAACGCTACAACAAATTATTTAGTTGATCTAATTAATTATTATTTTAATTCTTACCATTGTTAAAATCACAAAGCCTAGTGTTTTAGCACACTACGGCTGTACTCCGCACAAAAAGCTAGGCGCAAGTTACACGCCAGAACCTTTAGTGGTTCCATTATTTTCTCTACAAGAGCTCTGGCAAAAGTGGACGCAAACGTGCTATGCACTAAACAGGAAAGGTGTTTGGCCTTGATAATAGTTGTATTAACTTTCTGCACCTGGTGTTAGCAACCAAACTAACATTTCTGTATGGCGGTTAGCACATACAATATCGATACTTGTTTGTTTAAAAATGGTTCGCATGATTTAAGGACTTTACTTGAGTTATTAGAACTAAAATTCGTTGATATAGGGTAGCGGTCAAAAAAACTGTTACAACGTATGAATGTTATAAAAAAGGTCAATAAATTATAATTGCTCTGGAAGTCCATTTTTATGGATACATGGTCACAACATAACACTGGCGACGAGGATAAACAATTTGAATTAGTAAAAGAACTGGTAAGCGTAATTAATCCAAATATAATACACACGTGTAACGTAAAAGTCTATGTCATTGACTTGCAGTCGTAAGTGTGTATCCACTTGTGTATCCAAGTCAAAGTGCAAGTCATAAAACTGTGAAAATGCCTAACACCACAGAAATTAAAGCCGTAAAGTCTAATGCAAATACTAGAGTCCTAATTGGTAACATCGAACCGTATGATGGCAGGATTGATATTACTACTTACCTAGAAAGAATGGACAATTATTTTAGCTGTAACAATATTACGTCCACAGATCAAAGGCAAGTACCACTGTTTTTAACAATGATTGGTGCTAGAACTTACAGCATCATAAAAGATTTGTTGTGCTCTAACCCGCCTACACAAAAAACTTATGAAGAATTAAAGTTTACACTAAAGGATCATTTTAGTCCGAAAAAGCTTGTTAAAGCAGAACGATATAAGTTTTATCAGGCGTGTCAGGAAGCGGGTGAATCAATCACTAAATTTATTGTCAAAATACGAAGTCTATCGGGAACGTGTGAGTTTGGTAATTTTTTACCTCAAGCTCTGCGTGCCAAACTTGTCTGTGGATTAGCATCTGAAGCTATTGAACGAAACAATAGAATTGTCAGAGACCCAAACTAAATTATTAGAGCCGTCTCAAGATGTGCATAAAATATATAAAAATAAGGGTGCTGTAGAAATGCTAGTTTGCAGCAGATAGTAGCAAGGAAAGTCCAAAAGTCAGTCAAGGGAGGTAGAACCTCTTTTTCCAAGTGTTACTGTTACGGCAGGAACCACAATCCACATAACTGTCCAGCAGTAGATTGGGAGTGTTTTTCATGCAAACGCAGGAGGCATACTTCCAAGGTATGTTGATCATCCAATGGACCAAGTCGTACAGTCAATTATGAAGAGATTGACACCCAGGATGTAGACAACGATGAAGAAGTCGAAAAACAGAAGAGTAACATTTTCATTAATAATGTTGACATTAAAAATATTAATGATGCTTTGGTTTTGGAAGTAAATATACAGGTTAAATTAATTAAAATGAAGTTAGATACAGGTGCTAGGGTATCTGTAATGTCAGAAAAAAATTTCTTAAGCAATTTTAAAAATTGTAAACTTAATCTTTGTGTTTTTAGTATTAACACTATTGCAGGAAGTAAGTTAGAAATTAAGGGGCAAACTTCAGTAAGGGTTAATTTTAAAAATATAACAACTAACTTACCAATAGTAGTAACTAGATCTAATACAAATCCTTACCTCTATTAGGTCGTAACTGGCTCAATCCATTAATACCTAACTGGCAGTCTTGTCTTGTACCAGTTGAAGAGGTAGGGTTGGTGGATCTACAGTCGCAAAATGTCACACCAACAGTCAGGTCTCTAGAAAGAGATTTTCCAACGGTCTTTGATGGCGATTTTAGCCAACCTATAACAAATTTTAAAGCATCCATTGTACTGAAGCCACAGTCAGTGTTGTCAATTCATAAATCTTACAGCGTACCTTATGCTATTAAACCACAAGTCGAAAATGAACTAAAAAGTCAAGTCGAATTCAAAATTTTACAACCGGTAAAGTACAGTAGAATGGCTAGCCCAATAGTCTTGCAGCAAAAAAATTAGGAAGGATTCGTATATGCGAGATTTTAAAAAGTCATGAAACCCGTGTGTAGAAGCTGAACATTATTCATTGCCACTTGTCGAAGATGTCTTGCAGTCTTGTAAAGATGGGAAAGTGTTTGCTGTCATTGATTTTTCTAACGCATTCAATCAATTGCCTGTTTCTAAAGAGTGTGAGGATCTCGTTACAATAAATACACATTTAGGTTTCTTTAGATACAAACGTCTACCTTATGGTATAACAACAGCTCCGTCTATTTTCCAATCCACTATGGATCAAGTGCTATATGGCTTGGAAAACGTACCTGTTATATCGATGACAATTATCGCTGGAAAAGATTTGGCTGAACTTGATAAAAATATCTGTCTTGTATTGAGTCATTTAAAAAAGTACGATATTAAAATAAACAAAAATAAAAGTAAATTCTATAAAAATGAAGTCGAATTTTTAGGATTTGTCATAACAGATCAAGGTATACGACCATTGCAGTCCAAGGTGAGTGCCATTCAAGAGGTACCTATTCCAAAAAACGTACAGCAGTTAATAGCATTTTTAGGATTGATGAATTTTTACTCAAAATTTCTACCAAATTTGTCATCGGTACTAAAGCCACTGTACATCTTGTTATAAAAAAAATATTAGATTCACATGGTCAGATGCTTGCAATAAAGCATTTCAAAATAGCAAAAGCATGATTAATAATAATTCTATACTAGCCTTATTCGACATAATCAAGGAAACAATTGTTACTGTAGATTCATCGTCGTATGATCTAGGAGCCGTATTAAGTCAGAGTTATGATGGAGTTGAAAGACCTGTGTGCTTTACCTCGTGTACCCTCAATCGAGCAGAAATAAATTACCCTCAAGTCCAAAAACAAGCATTAGCAGTGATCTATGCAGTTCGTAACTTCCATAAATATTTATATGGAAGAAAATTTGTTATAAGAACGGATCACAAACCTTTGGAATCTATATTTGCGAATAACAAACCAATACCTACGTTAGCTCGCAGGCGAATTCAAAGTTGGGCCATAATATTAAGTGCTTATGATTATATAATAATATACAAAAATGGGTCGGAAATTGCCAACGCAGATGGGCTGTCCCGTTTACCATTGCCGGAAGGGACAAACGATTATATTTTTTATTTTAATCATTCAGAATACTTGCCCCTACTACCTAAAGGAATCACTAGAGAAACCAAGAAGGATCAAGTCTTGTGTACAGTTGTCAAATTAATCAAACATGGATTTCCTAAAAAGGAGATGACGTATATAAACCCTATTTTTCTCGTACAAATTAACTGAGTCTTGAGAGTGAATGTGTCACTTCGGGAAATAGAGTCGTTATTCCAATCAGTCTGCAACCTCGAGTACTTGAACTTCTTCACGAAGGTCACCCAGGAGTCGTTCAGATGAAAGTTCGAGCACGTTCTGCCTTATGGTGGCCAAAGGTCGATCAAAACATTAAAGAATTTATAGAGCAATGTGGACCTTGCCAACATTATAATGCTAGGAACAAAAATGAAAATATTCATCCATGGCCCAAAAGCTCCAAGAATTGGGATAGAGTACATATTGATTTTTGTAAGCTCGAAAATAATAATTTTTTATTAGTCAACGCTTGTGCCACTATTAGAAAGTTGAGGTATTCGTTTTCTAATTGGGGTCTACTGCGATTGTTAGTAGCTGATAACGGTCCACCATTTGACAGTCAGAAGTTACAAAACTTTTGCAAGTCAAATGCAATAACGTTAGTAAATACACCTCCTTATCGCACACAATCGAATGGTAATGCAGAAAAGGGAGTTAATGTCTCAAAAAACATATTAAAGAAATGTTTATTAGAAAACTTACAACTTCATAGCAATTTGGATATTCGACATATTGTTGACAATTTTCTGTTCAACTATAGGAATACTTCTACAACAACGATATCTCATACTGAAATAGTCCAGTCAAAATAGACATTCCAGTTTGCATTAATTCCCAACAAGCTGGATTTTTGTGCAGGCCTTTAATACGTCATTACAAATGATATGTCAAAAGTCCCCATCGATCCCGCTTGTACGTTGTTTTTTATTCGAGGTCAAAGGTCGCAAATTTGCGTTTTTTGCGTATATCTCTGAAACAACGAGGGCTATCGGAAAATAGTTCAGACAAAGTTTGTAGATCGTAAAATTGTCTACAAAAAAGATTTCAACACTTTTCTTATACAAAGCATCGCTTTCGAGATATCCTGACTTTAGACCGCAGGAAAGTCGTATTTTCGACTATATGTACACATTTCCGCACCACCTCTGAGGTAGTGTACACGGCGCTTTTTTTTAACGTGGTTTTCCCAGTATGAATACTCCACACTATATTTTGATCAAGGGAATGTAATGGGACACTATTTTATAAATGAAATTTTTTTTTTATTTAAATTTAATGAAAATTTTAACAGCAAGAAAATTACATCATCATTCATCATCAAATTCTTCATAGTCACTCGTTTCTTCTTCTTCGCTGTCTTCTTCCTCTTCTTGCTCGATTTGTGTAGACTGCTCCAAGAAGAGAGATATATCAGTTATATCCTCATCAATTTCGAAACAATCTTCATCTGTTGCATTTGATTCAATGTTTGTGCAAGATTGGCCTTGACAATTGGTACATACCGATGAACAATACAATCCAACTTTTCTGCACCCACAATTGTTTGTGCAGCCTTTTTTGCAATTACAAAAAATTGTATTGAGTAATTTTTCTGGAGCAGGTGGCAGTAAAGTCTGGATTGGTTCCAAACTATTATTCATTAATTTCCAGCCCCAATCTTCAGGATTTAGATCATTGCCTAGCCACACTTGCACTTGGTAGAACACACGAAACAAGTGTTGATAAGCAGAAGCAGATGTTGGAGGGAGACAAGATAACTGTACTCTCTTATTGTTTCTTGTATTTTTCACAAAGCTCAAATATCTATACTTGTCTATCGATTCCATTTTTTTTGGAGCTCCATACATAGCAAGGAGAACACGAATTCCATTGGTGAGGACAACATCTGCTGACGAGTTAATATTTGTAAATACTTTTGCGTTATCAATTAAGTCTTCACGTTTTTCAAACAATTTGAATACTGTATTTTTGCCTCTTTTGAAAATTGCTGATGTCGTATCACAGCCAGTTATCGCATGAAGAAACAATATATGAGGCTGACATTTTGGATATGCAGTTAAACTTTGTGAAGAATATATTTTCGTTTGAACTTGAGCTCTCCCAGGTTTTAAAAAGTAAATGATCTTATCACTAGGTGTTCATGCAGTTAAGATTATTAACAAATCTACATCTTCTCCAACAACGATAGTTGGATTGGTGCTGCTGAATTGCGGTTTCAATAATGAGGACATCAGCGTAATTTTGAGCTTGTTCCACAACAATATCGGCAGCTGCAAATTCTTCACATAACATCGAAATCAAACGAGATTTATTGTGAGTATTAGCAAGAAACTGCTGTTGGTTTGTCGGAACAGTCATTGATCGATCAAAAACGATATCAGACGATGAAGATGTTTGTTTAGCTCGACTACGTTGTTCTGCAGCTTTGATATTTTTCGTATAATCAGCATAACCGTCAAATATTATAGTAACGTTTTACCAAAGTGTCTACGAACATACTGAAGATATTTGTCCAAAATATCCTCAAATGTGTTCTCTCGATCCCACACAACACGATGTAACAGGTATCCTCCATCGATGATGTAGGTAGCATTTGCACTTTCGATATCAATGTTCACACATTCAAAGCAATCTTAAATAGCTGACTTCTGTGCCTTACGCATTCCAATTGCATCAAAGAGCAATAAAGGGTAAGGGGCTAATTTGTACTCGAAGAATTTTTCAAGCTCATCTTCAAATGTCTTCGTAATACTCATGCGTTGAAATAATAATACAGGATCTATTGGGACCTTCTCATCATGAATCTTCATGGTACTGTTCATAGATAATAGAGATAGTACTTTATCAGCACGTTTCAATTTAATATTATTAAATGTTTGGCCCATCATTTTACTCATAGATGCAATACCCACTTCACGAGCATTATGGCAATTGATTTTATCATCCCCGACGACTCCATTAGCAATGGACATGATTTTGTTCAATTCAGGAAAAGGATCATGTGATGAAAACCATTCACGAAGTTTCTTGATGTCTCCAGTATCTCTCTTTATGTGGGAATCCCTTGCATCGACATGCTGATCTGTTGTGTCCATTCTTAGATCCGCTAAATCCTCCAATCTTTCACACACAGTATTCATTGCATGCATGCCATAAATCCATTTACTTATGACGCTCTCTTGCGTACTTCTTCCTGGAGCAACACCTCCATCTGTTTTCATTGACTTCATCATCGATTGCTCAATGACTATATCTGTTGAAGTTCCACAACTCAATTTATCAGAACGTCTAATTGTGAAAAATCCCCGTGTAAATCTCTCGAAAACCTCAGAATCATCAATCAAGTTTTCCAATTGTAGCATATCTTGTATATATAAATGTGCAGATTTGGCATAAGGAAAATGTCCTGATGCGTGGAAGTAAGGAAGCATTTCTCGAATGCTATTCAAATGAGCTTTCCAATCTCCTATACGTTCAGCTCTTATAAACTCCTTAGCAATTGATACCATGTGAAAATATTGCATCCACAATTTTGCAGTTGATCCACGTTGTTCATATTCCTTTAATTTTTGATTGAACTGCTCGAGTAATGCCTCAGCCATCTCATCGCCATTCTCAATATCAACGTACGAAATTGTGTTATTCATTAGAAGGTCTACAGTACCTTGTAGATTAGCATGCATCTCTTCATCAATGTCAAGTTCTTCTGATATTATTGTTGCTAAAGTAAGAGGGAGTAATGTGTGTGCTCTAACTGCTCTTGCATAAGCATGGCCATTCAACATTTTGTCTAATGAATTAGTGGCATAAATCAAAGAGAGCACCTCTTTTATGCCACTTCCCTGCATAATATGACCAATTGCTCCAAAAAAAGACATGAGTAAATGGAAACCTCCAAGTCTTACTACGATCTTCGATACCTCAGATCCTTCAGGTGCTGCTGATACGATTTCTCGAGTTTTTGCATGCATAGGCTGATCAAAAGTAATAATGCATACATCGTGATTATAACGTTTTGTATTTTCCAAAGCGCAGAGTAAAGTTGTGTAGATAGTATTGTAGTTACTTGCTGGTTGCTGAATGAATGGTAAAAAGAGAATTTGAGACTTTGAAAAATCCACGATATTACTCGTTAAACGTTCAATGTAACCGTTCCAACCAGGTAATAGTAAATCTTTCCATTTCCCATACAACCACAAAATATCAACTTTTTTCAGTAAAGATACTGCTGTGCTACTTTCATAATCAAAATTTTGTGCAACTATTTTACTATACCCAACTGCACCATCATTTTGATAGACTTTTATCGGTACATGAGCTTTTGCTGCAAAATCTTTCGCTGAAAGGACTTTGTTTACTCGTGATATGGGTTTTTCGGCTATAACTGCTGTTTTTGGAGTTATAATTTGAATGATACCCATTATGTGGAGCGTGTTATGACCGTCTAGAGTATGTACATTGATGTCAGCATTGTCTGCAGCATATTGAATAATTGTTCCAGTTTCTGGTGGTAGAATATGAGGTGGACGATGAAGAACTGCTGCTGCCTCATACATCATAGTTTCATTATACGATGCGCACAAACCAAAAGATGAAAAAATTTGAATAAGACGTTTTGATCCAAACCATCGATGAAAAAACACTGAGAGACCCAATTGTAACCGTGATTTGAAAGACCTAGGCCGAAAAGCAGCCATAATACAGTGACTGACATTTGTACATATTAATTTCAAGTGTTCCAATTTGAATCGTTTATTTTTCAACAAATAAGTCAAAGATTCTGAAATATCACTATTGATATCTTCGAACATCTGAGTAGGTGGAGGATAATTATCAGTGTCAAACACTTTCGACTGAATATCTTCTCGAACAATTGCTGCAGCTTCTTCAAGTATTCTCAACCTCTCTTCCTTTTCATTTTGCTTTTTATTCTCATACCAAGCTTTGCTGAGGACGTCATGCTGATTGTCGATGAAGCAAATGAATGTTGAACTTCCCAATTTCTCAGTTATAATGATTCTATTACCATACTTTAACTTGAGTTTTGACTTAATTGTTCTATTATCGATCGATGATTCTTTGCAAATATCTTTCAATTCTTGTATTGAAAATTGACAATCATCATGATTTTCAATAAATGCAAATATTTCTTCCATCACTGAAGTAATAGAATCACTTTCAGGACGGTCGATTTTACCTCCACTAATGGGTTTCAGAAACGAAGTGTAACAATCACTGTGGTACTTAGCCTCAGCAGCAACTAAGTCATATTCATACTGAATGCGGGCAATGACACTTCTTGCTAGCTCATCAGAACGAGTCTGAGCTTCCTTCAAGATGGTTTTCTTGAAGTCAAGGGTTGAAACTTGAGACATTCTTTGTCGAAGATGCTGTGCTTTTTTCATTTCAGTCGTTTTATCTGCTTCATTGCCACAGAACAAACATTATTTCTTGAAACAAAAAGATGATTCATTACCTCGTGCTCTAGTACGAGGAGGACTAATCCCAGATTAGCTACCACAGCTATCTCCATCTCACGCTGTCTTTTAGCTGCAGCGATGCTGCTCTTCCGGGTGTATGCTTTACGACACTGCTTATGTATCGTTACAGATGTTTTGTCCCTCAAATATTCATCGAATCCATCACCCCTTTCAGTACTTGAATCCATTAAAGTATTTAGCCCACGATCAACAACCACAATTTCACTTTCAGTCAAACATTTATTGCAAATAAAGCAAACTTCTGACATTTTTACAAAATTTTGTAACGGCACTGTTTAAAAAGAGAATATAATTCACAAACACGTCTATTCACTACGAAAAATCGTTTAAAACTAACTGTATTTACTAGTATATGAGAGCTATGTCCTTCGGCAAAAGCAGGTATACGCTGGTTTCGACCCGAAAAATGTAGTGTCGCAGGCAGATGTTTCTCAAGGCCAACCGCCCAATAGAATTAGGGACGGACGATGACTCACTCATAATTGTATATTTTTCACGTACTTGTGTGCATGGGGCAAATAAAACTATGTTCTAATATTTTTTGTTCAAATGGTTAACCCGATGATGCATACTGGCCACGTATGAGTGCATAATCGTATTTTCTATGTTTAAAATAGCCATAATTCGAGAACAGTGCACCGTAGAAGAAAAAGTGTTGAAATCTTTTTTGTAGACAAGTTTACGATCTACAAACTTTGTTTAAACCATTTTCCCGATAGCTCTCATTGTTTCAGAGATATACGCAAAAAACGCAAATTTATGACCTTTGACTTCGAATAAAAAACAACGCACAAGCGGGATCGATGGGGACTTTTGACATGTCATTTGTAATGACGCATCCAAGGCCTGCACAAAAATCCAGCTTGTTGGGAATTAATGCAAACTTGAATCATAATTTAGTCTATTTTGGCTGGATTAAAAGGATGTTAAGAAGACTTCCAAGAAATAAATTAACCATTTTGAAACCAGTGAAGAGTTCAAGTAAGGAATCAGAAGTATATGTCTGGAAAAGACAATTAATATTATACCGATAGGGAAGCCGTACTAATTTATAAAAAGTTAAACAAGATCTGGCAACCCGAAAAAATAATGAAACAATTCAGCTACGTCATTTGTCTTGTAATGGTTCAAAATCATGTGAAGATGGGCCATGTTGACTATCTGAAACGAAACAGATGTCAAGTTGAAACAGTTTAATTGTCTACAGACTCTTGTAAACCAATATTGCAATGAATCGATTATTTTTAGTTTACATATTGTTCTCCCAATACATTATTTTGTGTTATCAATTTTACTCAACACCTAAAACTTGTGTAATTTTTATAAAATAAAACTCAATAAGCTCTACAGATCAGAAATCAAAATTTATTATAACAAAGTTAAATAGAGTCACAGGTTCAATGCGCATCTACCGGTTTTGTAACATGCCTCAGGTTGTTGTTCTGTGGAACACTGACGGCTTCATGTAAAATCCATGACTTGTAGTCTAAATACTAGCACGCTAACATGTATTTGCTTAGTGCTCTGGCAGCAAGTCTATGCATAGCTATTACCATGGTCCATCTAAGTAATTAATCGAAACCAACTAACCAATGTGCAACTACGTTTAAATATAGATCAAATAAAGCTACCGATGCAGTACTTTGATCTCTAGAAATTAAAGCAATGACACGTTTAGATGTCATAAACAACTATGCAAGTTGGAGGCTCCGTCTAGGTTACGTTTAAGTAATCAATTTGCTAAGTCATGGAAAAGCCAGACTGCTTTGTCTGTAATACCCGGTGAGTCGTTAAAAAAACATTTCCTTTGAAATTCAAACTGATGAGATATTAAATGAACTTTATTTAATATGATTGATCTAAAAATTTTGTTGTATATAAATTAATGGAAGATCGTGTGTAATGTTATTTAAAATTTTGGTTTAAAAGTCGAGTATAAAATGAAATTGATTTTAGAAATTTGACATACTAGGAAGTGATTATTAACAAAGCTCGTCTAATCAAAATTTTACAAGAGACAAAAAAGTTTCCAAATTAAGTCGGCTACTCATAAAAAAGAATTGGTAGTCATTGCATAAACAGAAAAAAGGTAATGGTCGGATATTTATACAATACATCTTTTTTGGGACACTCGTATGCTTTTAAAATTATTGCATACACCACCAAAAGATGTCAATTGAAAGTAGAAACTCGCACCCCAAAAATGGTCAAAATCTGTCAACGCGTTTTCGAGTTATTTTAAAACATCAAATATTTTTCAGGGTTTTTTAAGCCCTCTAGCGGCTAAACGAAGCAACTTGTATAATAGGTAAGTTGGCAGAAATCGATCTATTTCGAGCCAAAGAATCTCTGTTTTTACGTTGTACACGTATTTTCCGGACACCCTGTATAATGACCTTGTGGTCTTAATTGTAAGTTGCAGGGCCTCAGATCTGACCACCTTCGATAATTAAATATGTTTTTTTTTATTATGAAGCATGAATTCAACATTAAATTACTTCAAACTGGTTAAAGAGAAATAATTTGATTTTGTGTAACTAAATTTTTCTGTAGAAATAGATGCTTTGAGTTGACTTAAAATTTATTCATGCTCATATAGAATAACGATACAGAGGGAGAGTCTAAACTATACAGTTATGGTCATGAAAACCGACTTAGAGATTATAAAAACTGGTTAGAGGTATCAACGAAATTGCTATAAGAACTATTTGCTTGACTATCACCTGCAGTGTTAAAAGTAATAGTATCTATTTACGATTAAATTAATTAGAAAGTCAAGTTAAAGTAACTTCAACTATAAATTCTTTAAGATACGTTAGACACTAGAAAGCTTCTACTTTCGCTCTGTAGTGTTGTCTTGTAAAATAATTTCAGAAAGTAGTCGCGCCGTAAAATGTCCGTAGAATAGGAATCCCCTTTTTGTCTCTACAATTAACGGAGGGAGGTAGAGTCCCAAGCTAGTCCGGAAGATTCCAAAGGTCATTCTAACTACGGAAAACAACAACTTTGTCAAGACCTTTGTGAATACATCGGGAGTTGATCATAGTGTATTAACCACCCAAACCGAGTGTTCCGACCTATTTTGATTAATGTTTCTG
The DNA here is from genome assembly GCA_036346225.1 of Platerodrilus igneus. Classification (NCBI taxonomy): domain Eukaryota; kingdom Metazoa; phylum Arthropoda; class Insecta; order Coleoptera; family Lycidae; genus Platerodrilus; species Platerodrilus igneus. Next base: position 290,803 of record JARFIW010001531.1, on the reverse strand, counting down.
GCCGGTATATACTTAGTCGGACACGTCATAAACAGGTTAACCGACGAAGATCAGTTACAAAGTAATGGAAGATAAACTACCTCCAGCCATCACATTAGACAAGGGTAGCTCGCCCACCAGTAACCAGTCGCCAATCTTGGCTGATGTTGAGGCCGATGAGACTGTGGTTAATGCAAACCAACCTGATCCACCCTCTAATCAAGAGACTAAAACATCTCCTATTAAATTACCTATAAAAACCCCCTCGTCAGCTCTAAGGAGATCTAATAGAGTTATTAAAAGGTCAATAGTTAAATTAGATTTTTAGCTTATATAATGAAATATTTTGCCTAATGTGTAACTTATGTCTTAATGTTAGTAAAGGGGAGAACTGTATTAGGTGGACACTTCGGAAAGCCCCAGCATGTCAAGCATAAGTGTCATTAAGATAGCCACATACGAATGTAATAAAAAGGGTCAATAAACTATAATTGCTCTGGAAGTCTATTTTTTATGGATACATGTTCACAAGATATTACTAGCAAGGAAGCATTAGAAGCAGCTCGTAATGAGATGGGAACGGTACTAACGGAGAGATACATTACGAAAATTAACAAAAATAAAACTAAGGTACTAGTATGTAAAGGGGACGAAAATAAGTCTAACACCAGAATACAAATAGGAAACGAAAATTTACAATAGGTTAGGTATTTCTACTATCTAGGAAACAAAATAGGGCAAAATGGGTAAAGTGCAAACGATATGAAACAAAGATTAGCACTAGGCCCTGCTGCATTTAACAAGAAAAAACAATTACTGTGTTTGAAGACATCAAACATGGAATTAGGGAAGTGTTAAAATTTTTTGTGTGGAAGACAGCACTGTACGGCTGTGAAAGTGGACAGTAGGAGAAGCAGACTAGAAAAAGAATGAAGCCTCTGAAATGTGTTACTACAAACATATGATGGGGACATGGCAGACAAAGTTAAAACAAAAAGGTACTAAAAATGATAGGGGAAGAAAGAAATAAATATGTAGAAAATAGTAAAAAATAGGAGAGATAGGATGATAGGACACGTGCTAAGGCATGAAGGGATATATTAGAAGCAGAGATAAAAAAAGAGAGAAGTAGGGGTAGACCTAGATTACACTATAGCACACAGATAGTGAAAGATGTAAGCTGTAGGAATTTCAAAGAAACGTGTATGCATCCAATTAGTTCCAGGACTGAAAACCTAATAATGACGAATATAATAAAATAATTCATAAAAGAAGAACACAGCTACGGTATTACAAGCAATGTATTTGTGCACAAAAGCTTATATATGGAAGTTTAACATTGCCAGCAGAATTTTGTTTTTAATTTCATAGACACTCTTATGGTGATTTACTGAAAGAGAATTCAGGGTTGCTTGCCAACGATATTTTGGGTCAAATTCGCAAAGGATCGCAATCATAGGAAATGGCAAAAGCATTCAATAAAGGCTTGCAGATAATGATAAATATCAACTTTAGATGTACGTGGTTAGGTAGGTTATTTTGTACATAATGATTAAACACATTGTTATACACATTGATTTGTGCAAGTTGCTTATGTAAGGTATTTAAAGCACGACATTTGGGTATGGGTTCTTGATGTCATAATAAAATATATGTAAAATATATTGCAATATTATCATGTAGTTTTGGATTATTTTTTAAAAGTTTTTAAAGAACTTAGATGACAGTCGTCTGATGTAGAATTAGAAGCTGCAGGACTTTTATCCAACATTTAACTTGAAACGTGTTCTTATTAATTATTTCTTTATTTACATTACATGTGATTTTCCAATGCTCCACCCGAAGGTACTACATTGGCCAGGAAGCGAGTTTTTTTTTTACCTGGAAAATTTGGAATTTTGCCGAACCCTTGCTGTTCCAAGCAAGGTAGGGATCTTTAACGTGCGTGACAACACTCACACACGGGACCTCCATTTTACCTCTCATCCGAACGAGGGTGTATTTTTGTGAAAAATGCTCGCCTAACATTTTTCAAGCGGACCGTGTCGGGATTCGAACCCGGGACCTTGGGCCTAGTAGTCACACACATACCACTACGCCACGGAGCCGCCTTCTTTATTTACAACTGCATCTAACAAGAGAGAACAACGCCTATGTTCAAAGACAACAAACATAGAATAAGAAAAAAATTGTTGAAAGCATATGTGTGGAGCACAGCACAGTATGCCTATGAAATACGGACAGTCTGAAAAGCAGACAGGAAAATGGTAGCAGCCTTTTGAAATGATGTGCTTCAGATGTATGAGGATGATATCATGGACAGACAAAGTTAATAACAAATAGGTTATAGATTTAGTAGGGGAACAAGGAAATCTTTGGAAAAAAAATAATAGGAGAAGTAAAAGGGCAGAATACGTTCTAAGGCATTTTTGGGGAATAGTATGGGATATATTACAAGCAGAGATAGGAAAAAAGATGTAGATGTAGACCTAGATCAGATAGTAATAAATGCAGACTGTGCAAATTTCAGGGAAATGTGTAGGTTAGTTCAGAATAGGAAACAATGATGGTATGCGCCTAACCAGTTCCGGGACTGAAGACCTAATGATGATGATACAACATTTATGTCAATTAATTTGGGGTGGGTGAATGCCACTTTACATTGAGAATTGGTTTAGTTTTTTAGCGAAGTTAGTTACCAAACCGAAATGTTATAGCAAACTTTTAACTTATTTTCAACAAAACTGCTGCCATATCAGGTTATTTAATGAAACGTTTGGTTTTCATGTGGCTTTATTGATTAATAATAGCATTACATTTAATTTTCCAATATTCTATCCGAAGGATCTTCATTGCCAAGGAGGCGAGTTTTTTTACCTGGAAAGTATGAATTTTGCCGTACCCTGCTGTTCCAAGCAAGCTAGGAATCTTTAATGTACGTACAACACTCACACACAGGACCTACATTTTAACTATTATCTGAACGGCATATTTTTATGAAAAATGTTCGCCTAATATATTTCAAGCAATCCATGTTGGGAATCGAACCTGGAACCATGGGTTTAGTAGTCACACGCATACCAACTAACCCAGGAAACCGCCGCTTAATAATAGCAGCTGATCATAGATATTCTAAATAGTGAGTATCTTTTTGAACCTCAAAGTACTGTGTATGATTTTACGGAATGTTTGCATATTAAGTGAAAGTCACCATTATGTACAATAAATTGAACTAAATTAAAATTTCTTTTTGACCGAACTTTGAAATTTTTATAACGTTAGAAGATCTAATGCTTTACTATTGGAAATAAAGGGTTATCTAAAGGAAATCTCTGCTACGTTCAAACTTTATTCATTATATTACCAGAACGGCCCACACTAGTTTAATTTGCAGTGCTCTTGATAACAAAGCTTGGTTTCAGATTTGAAAACGAGTTACCTTAATCTTTTTGATAATGATATATTTATTTTATAATAACGTTGAAGCTGTCGAGTAAATATTAATTATTTAAACTTTACAGTCTATGGTAAATAAAATTTATAGAAAAGATATTAAACATGTTTATTTTTTTATCTTGTGACATTGTTGGTATATATTCTTACACTACACCTTCCTTTTATACTATTTTAATAATGCTCCAGTTGCCTTATTCTCAGTACTAAGACTCACAGGTGGTTCCCCCTTTTTTTATTTTTAGAAATAAGTTTGCTTTTCTACCCTTTTATTTCAAATTAATTATGCTATCAGTTGGTCCAATCCCGTAACATCAAGCTCCAGTTTCACAAAAATCAATCAAAATAGAATTTATTTTTATACGTTATCACCGTTCCCAAGAGAGTCCTTAAATGCTGGCGGCTACTGTCCAATCTCCGATCTGCGACCTGCATTGTTGTTACTGCTTCACTGCTTTACCAATCCTACAAATTATTGTGCAGTTAATTTCCTAGTTAACTTTCAAGTAAAACGAACAAAATCTAACCCCTTTGATTTTCCTTCCTCACTTTATGAATGTATCCCTTTCTCAAAATACCGGTTGCACATACACACGCCAAACCTTTTAAATATTATTTTGTCTTTAAACTACAATCACTTACAACCAAACTTCCTACAATAATACATTAAATTCTACTTTCCTTGTTTGTTGTGCCCTCTGATCTTGAAGTCCTCTCTGCTTCTTATTCTTTTCTTCAGCTGCTTGTTCTTACTCCGTCGAATAACTTGTGAAATTGATCCTCTACTTGCTCCTATTAACTGCACTTTCAGCACGGTAAATAAAACGACAAAATTCTTGGTTGATTCTATTTTTTTATTTGCAACAATTTTTCTATACATACAAGTTTGTTTTTTCAGTTTTCAATATATCACAAATCCCAGTTTTTTGTCTAAATTTTACAATTTTGGATAAATTAATTAGACTTCTGGTAAATTTTTAAATAATAGAATCTATCTTCTAAAAATAGAATTTTTGATCATCACACCAAACTTATTTTATTTATCTATCCTTGTTACCCCTGGCAACCTATCCTTCAAATGTCTGCCTACTACTTTTTTATTGTTGTTACTGTTCATATATTATAAATTTGCTGTACCACTTATGCCTTGATGTAGGTAAATAAAGTTTACGTTTACTTGCTTATGCCAACAATTTCTTTTTTTGACATCGTTCTGCTTAGAATGCTTGGAATTTCTGCATCTTAGCTAGGCCATTCCGACAGCTCTTGTAACACCTGTGGATACAGTAGCGCCATTATTTTGTAGTTTATATATGTTGTACATGATAGATTCGTGCCCTACCTCACATTCTATCCGGGAGTGAAAACCAACTAGCCACGAATCCTTTTTTGTTTCTATCTTTAGTACCACTTCAACATTTATCCTCCCCGAATTATTTACAGCTTTGAGTCTGGTTGCTTTAAAAGAAAAAGTTCTAACAGTATTGTGCGATTAGAATTAATTTAATCTTTTCTCACAAATGTAAGTCCTGAATTGCTGGGGCCAATTCTTTCACTACTAAGAAACTCTTAATTGTAGCATATACTGACAGAAAACTATTTTATGTGCTATCAATAGCTTCCTATAGTAATGTAACAAGCTCTGAAAATTCTTGCACAATAACAGTTTTGATGTGGTAGGACACTTCGCTTATTATTCAACTTTTGACGTTTGTAGATGTACTTATTATACAGGATACCTTAACAAACCAGATTACAAGGCGGGGTTGATGAACTTAGAAGCTATTCACAAAATTAATTTTGTGACATCACTAGGTCACGACTCCCCTGAGGAGATTTAACAAGCTTTGCAAAATATTTGTATTATAACTGATGTTTGTTACACTTTATACATCTGTTACACTTTTATTCGTGAAAGTTTATACGATACATCGCGCGAGCGCAATGGATAAAAAGCAAGTGACGCCTCTAGCGGAGGAAAGCGCAAACCTTTTTTACAGGTTACGCGTAGCCAAACACCATGACGTCACCGATAATTTATATTACGCCATAATCGGAAAATTTACTTAAAATTACAACAATGAAAATTAGAGAATTTACTCACGTGAGGAATCCGGTATCCGGCAGGAAGTCACGCTACGGTAGCCTCGGCTCCAGTGGTGTTGCTGAGCATGGACATCGGTCGTGGGCTGCTCCAGGGGTCGGATCCATCCTAAATGTAGTGGAACGATAAGGAAGAGGTTAATTAGGAACGACAAAACAAGATAATCAAAAGGAAATCTACATAATAAGATAAGACACGACACCGGCACGACTATCTCACTTAAAGATCGAAAGAGAACAGCCACGATTCAGGGCGTCACCCCCACTCCTTGTCTAGTATTGCTATACCCCTCTAAGGATAAGCACACTGCGCAAACTCACTACCATGACATACGGAAGTACCGCCCAGTTCATTTAAAAGTTCCCGCGTCTCGCGTATTTGAAAATTATGGCAAGAAACTTCCGTATATCAAAAAACTAAACTACTAACAATGTTAAAGTGCAAATTGCACGTAACATGTTATGACAAATTGTTTCATATGAAATTACTGTACAACCTTTGAAATGCAATATTGCACAATTCTACCCATTTTATAGGGTCCGGCAAAAGGACAAAGTAAGTCGCCAAACGGGATCGATTTCCTGATCAGGGTTCAACGACAATTAAATTTTTTGACGTCACATTGTCAACGAACTGCGACATCAGCTTCCGGATCTTCTCAAAATTCCGATTCCTTCTACTCTCTTAAGTTCTTAGAATGCGTATATTGTCTGCAGACTGTTAGGAAAGTTAAAATTCATCTCTTCTGTTGTTATCAATTTATATTTTATTAGAAGCGATCTTGAAGCAACTAATACATGTTGATCAAAAATGTGTTTGCCTTACTTTGAAAAACTGAGCTTGATCTGCCCATTTCCTTCTTGCGAAATCTTGTATTTGAAAACACTAACTAGATCAAACTTAAACATGACAATAATTTATTAACAAACTTATGCAACCCACCTTTAGTTCATGACAGATGTTTTGTTTAATTATTGTTGCCCTACTTGGAATTCATACCTGCTCTGCACTTACTGTGCTTAACCCATCTCGGCCGACCTACATTGAATTTAAAATAATGATATGCTATTTTTTTAATCTTTAACTGTCTGTCCAACTTTGGTTTTACGGTTCAACTAATCTACTAATTTAAAATTGTTAAAGATATTTCTTGCAGTATTATATGAAGTTATTTATCAGATAAAATAATAAATATTTTTAATTCTAGTATACGCAACAACCATATAAAGCAAATGTAGTAAGAGATTTGAGGAAACATTTCCTTAACTCTCGCATCATTATTTTTATATTATGGTGTATTTCCATTGGTTCAACCTGTGGAATAACTTGGAGCTTCTTATTTTGGCTACTCGAAGACCTAGCATCAACTCAGGGTTGTGACGCCGTTGGAAAAATAAAAACGATTGAAGGACTTTCAATCGCTGTTGAAAACTTAGTAGCTGAAGTGCCCTTATACTTTTTTTCAGGTTGGATTATTACTAAAGCAGGTTATGTGAATTCTATGACTTTCGCCTTGTTTGTAACTGGAATACGATTCATACTTTATTCCCTAATGTCTAGTCCTTGGTGGAATATTCCAATTGCTGTGCTTAATGGAGGTACTTTGAGCCTAAGCTATTCAGTCATGGCATCTTATGCAAGTGTGGTAGCGCCCTGTGGAACCGAAACTACTACACAGGTTCGTTTAGGTGCGGGTGAATCTCAATTAATGCAAGCTTTCAGGGAATGGTCATTGCCAGTTTCTATGCTGGAGTTTCATTTGGATACTTTACCGGAGGAATATTAATGGATCGTGTAGGTCCTTTTATTATGTACAAAATTTTTGGAGTAACAATGATAGTTTTGAGTATTCTACATGCCTTTATGAATGGTCTAATCGAGAGATCAACATCCAACGGACAACTAGAGACAAATCAAATTAGTTTACTGTAATTAACTATTGCTATATATCTTGTACATAAATAAAAATCTAAGTTAATGGAAGCATATTTTCTTAAATATAGTAAAAGTTTGTATGTCCCTTTTAATGTAGTGTAAATTATATTGCTACTTATGAGCTTGTATACCCTATTCACGATAAAAATGGGATGACGTCATAATACAAATAAATGCTGTGTTGTCATGGTTGACTTATTCTATGTCTATTTAATAGGTAGTTTTCGTTTATTATTAAATAATTATTAAAAGTTGGCATATTTTAAATTGTAAGGTTATTTTTAAAGTACCTTCTTTCTATATGGTAGTGAATTCTGGTAGCAATGCAACTTAAGATGCAGAAGTAAGATTTTTCAAGTAATAAAAGCAGGGTCTTAAAATTTCACTGTAAACAAATTTTGCGTCTAAGGATACAGAAGTAAAAAATGTTACAACACCGCACAAAACTGCCAACTGTAACATACTAAATCGTAATATTATTAAAGCTGCCTTCATAGTTACGTCCACATTATACAATTCCTATCACTTTATTACTGTTTACGACGTCATCCCATATTTATTGTGAATAGGATATACATGTGGAAAGCTGATAATTTTGGTCTTCTGTGAATAAAGACACACAACTACAACATAAAACACATATAACGAAACAAACACACAATTTTATATTATTTTTAACAATTGCATCGTATGTTTTTCTGCTAAGAAATTATATACTAGTTGCCACAACTATTGTAGTTCCCCATTTCTATATCTAGTTACTAACTTTTTAATTTTTCTTGAATACCGTCTGCAAGTTACCATACACTAAGCGCAGGTATTCCTATTGTAGCAATTATAATTCTCTGGTACTTTTTATGTCGAGCCTAGCTTCATAATCGAAGTTAACATCTGTTAACTGCAATCATTTTAAAACATTTTTGGTACTCTGTCTTGTTCAATTTTAAGCAAACGTGATGCGTTTATTGTTGTATATTGTTTTTTTTTAATTGTTACAGAACTGAAATTATCAGAAAGGCTGTATTTGAATTGCACTTGGCTGGAGCCAGATGACCTGCATAGTAGATTTAAAAACGAATTTTTTATTTTAACCACTTTAAATTGTCATTACCATTCCGTCACGGTAAACTTCTGCGATGCATTACTAACGTGACGCAGCTAGCAATAATCACAGATTGGTAGTGGGGGACCAAAGAAAACAAGAAAACAATCATCTCGATGAAATAGGAAGATTATTTGATTCCTTTAGTTAAGAAATTCTGGCTGTAAATTTTCTAGTATCAAAAATATGTAAAATTGCAATGGTACAAGACAGAATTACAATAGGTACGCAGTTTAAAATACATATGTGGGTACACTACTATGAAACACGAGTAGTGCACCATGGATATAACCAACTCTACAATTAACTTAAACACTATCAAAATTACTTAACTAGTAAAATCACAGCCTTAGTCGTTATTTAAGAAAGAGTGGAGTACTTCAGAAGCAAGATACTATATGTGTTTATTTGAAAAGTTTACACCTGTAGTATTAAGAAAATTAATAAATCAATGAAAATGCTATTTCAGGGAAATATTAGGTGTTAAGGGAAAAACATGATGTAGGGGTTGTGCAATTATAACATCTCACCAGCCCATTCACAGCCTACTCAACTTTAAAATCTTATGCTTAATTCACACTTATGCAGTTTTCTGCTGCATTTTTTGATGCATGCATGGAATTGCATTGCAAGAGCATTCACATCTATAAGAACACCTTGTATGTTTTGATGCATGCATCAAAATGCATGTTCCTAGGACATGCTCTATTGCATTTCTAGTGACATTTTTAGTCACTTTTAGTTTTACGGCAAATTCAAGGTAGGTATTCATTTTTCTCTCCCCTGAAGATAGATTACAGCTATAACCTCAATAACTTTGTAAATGTACAGGTGCTCATCAGTTAGCATAATGAATAAATCAAAATTTCTTTGGAATCGAGACACAACCTTAAATTTGATTAGCTTATACCAAGAGCATCCAAATTTGTACGATGTAGAAAATGTAAATTACAAAAATGAAATTACTAGATTAAACTCTTTAGCAAATATTAAAAACCCACTAATTCAAACAACCCCTTTCGTGGAAAAGCAATACTTAAATATTGAAGATATTAAAGAAAAACTCCATGCGCTAAGGACTCAGTTTTTAAAAAAGGTGGGCAAAATAACATCCAATCAACGAAGGGGTACTGGTTCTGATGGCGCCAAAGCTGTGGTGTTTTGGAGAACTATCGTTCTTACAAAAAAGTGCTCCTGTAAGAAAATCAGTATCCAATATAGATACAAATGTGATAGCAGAGGATGATAGTGTAGTAGAAGATAGTGTAGTGTTTGATGGTAACGTAACTGACCTGGGTGAGACTATTTTAAATGTAGGCGCCAACAAGAAAAGAAAAACCACCAATCAAACTGCTGGCGTAATTGAATTGATATCAACAGTTGAAACGGTTAGAATGGAAATGAGGCAAATTAAGAGCACTGCTATTATTCACCGTGTAAAACGTTTAATACTAAATATAATTATGGATGCACAAAGAGGAGGATGAAGCCAGTTAAAACAACTATAATGTATTAATTTTTTTATTGTAATAGTTTGTGTTATTGTGTTTAATTTTAAATAAAAAAAATATATAAACATTAATTAATTAATACACTTAAACTACATTGTTTGGCCATGGCACAGCTCCAATTCCATTCACATACTCTGCAAATTCATTTCTAGCATGTAGAGCTTTAACTACAGGTCTATTTCCAGTTTGTCTACTCAGCCCATAAACAAAAGTATATCTGCAATCAAATTCCGTTGAAAAATAATTTTCACTATTAAGCTTTAAAAAATTGTGCAAAACGCTACATGCCAATGTTATAGTTTGTACCTTTGCTGGTGGTAGATTTATTGTTGTTAATAAAACTCGGAATCTATTTGATAGAATCCCGAAAGCAGTTTTTACTCTGCGTGCCCGTGAAATTCTATAGTTATAAATTCGTTGCCATTGATTCATGTTTGAAGTGGATATGGTTTCATTATATGTGTGCATAATGGAAAAGCTGTATCACCAACAAACACAAATGGTACCGGAATCTTCCTTCCTGGAAGCGACCTATCTTCTGGAATGTTGATTTTATTTGTATTTATGACTTGGAACAAATCACTTTTTTTTAAACTCCACCATTGTAACGTATTTTTTTACGTAGTTACACTTCGTTTATTAATCTTAAAGAATACAGTAATAATATAAAAATATAATTTGTAAATTCCGTACAATAAAAATAATTCATAAAATTAATAAATAGCATATAGACTCCTTTACTCTTGAGGTCTAAGTTTCGTTAATAAGCTTCGTCGAGTTGTCACTTCGTGGCACTTTTCTATCGGCGTCTGAACGGGTAAGCTGCTATCAGCGGCGTAGTAAAGTCAAGATAGTGGTATCCAGGCACGTGGCCAGTAACACAGTCCGCAAAAAGGTTTAATGGATTGAATCTTCGTGTCTAAAAGTTCCTAGCGGCTTTAGCGTGATGTTTTTTTTATGTTCCACCTAGAGCAGTTCAGTTGATTTCTGCAGGCCAAAGGAGATAGAAGCTCCCCCTCATCGTTAAAACATGCAATATCTCGGAAGTAATTTCTAGAAAATATGTTGGATACAGTTAATATCATGCAGTTAATTTCAAGGAATATTACATGCTGAAAAGAAAATTTAGTTTGGGATTTGGAATACTAAATTTTATAGGATGTAATTAAGGAAGAATTGGTTTCGTTAAATAATGTTTTGTTCAGAAGAATTCTCAAAGTTCCAGCGATAGGTTCGTCCGTATTCATGTGTTACCTGTTTGTGCATCGCAGAACGCAGATGTAATGGAATATCCCACAGCTGAGGTCATAGTTCGATTTCTTTTGGTCGTACTGTACTTCCACACGTGAGTGATATTTAGCATTTAATCACATTTATAATTATTTAATCGTAATACGAAAAATACAAGGTTGAAACTTTACCTAGATTAAAGTAACTTAAAAATTATTTAGTGAAAGAACGAATTCCGTAATAAATTTATAACCTTGCATAAATTTTAAGGATGGCTATGCTGTTTTCTTATCATAATTATTTCACAAACAGATAGCGTTAATTAAACTGAAAAAGTTGTTAGTGACATATAATGTCAAAAAATATTCAGCTGTCCAATTTAAATATCACATGTTATTTTATGCTAATTTAAAAATATAATTAATAATTTTGAGGTCATGTACTTTGACTCTTAATCAACGTGATGAATTCTTTTTATACATATTAAGTAAAACTAACTCTATGTTGAAACATGCTATTTTATGAGAACTTAAGTAATTAAATTTGATTGTGAGGTCAACGTAGTACTACTGATGGCTAAAGATTAAAATATGTAATATGAATTATTAAGTGAACTAAGACTTTTTAGAAAATTTATTATGAAATATTCCATTTAGAGATTATTATGTTTTCCTTTAATACAAAACCTTATTGATTTTCTGTTCTATAAAATTAATAGTAGAAAAAGATTATATTAAAACAAATCAAGGAATTTAATCAAATAGAATCCATTTTTGCATAACTCTTTTATTATTCAAAATACAAGTAAAACTTATAGGTCATTCATGAGCAGACATTGTGTCTACTGATAACAAATACCCTGGGTGTATATTTTTGGAACTTAAATTCCGTTATATTATTTTTGGTAAATATTTTTAAGGACACAAACGGTGTCCATGTTGTGCATTTGTTTGTTCACAGGTTAAGTCGAAACATCTATAAGACATCTAGTAATTGAAATTTTGGTAAGTGCTTTACGAAGGTGAAATTCAGGTTTTATGGCTATATTAGTGGTGTTGATATAAGGTTTCCGCATTCCCCTAATACAAGCACAGATAATTTTTGTAGGTTGTTGTATTGAAAAATACGGTGGCGCTCATTATTTATATTTTTGGTCATTTGACAACCCATGATCCAAGCTCTTGATCTACCCAGAGCTAACACTCTACTAGCCGTTTATGTCTAAAGAGTTTTTCTTTTTCTCAAACCGTTTTCCATCCAACTTTACCTTGGGCTTTCATTGTTAATAAGAAATTCTCGACCCTGTGATATCAGGTAAGGGTTTAGGAAATATAAGGGTGCAATTTGTTATCTGATATTCACGAAGGTAATTTTTTTTTGTTTTCACCATATTATATCCCCAGCGGTACGGTACGCGAGCCACTACAGTCAGTTGGTAGCAATGTTAAATAATTGCAAAAATGATGCACAAATAAGACCTTACGTCACATATTTATTCAAAATTACTACATCACATAAAAAACGAAAAAAGTACTTACGTAAACTGTAGGGCTTCTCACAGCATTACTCTATTATGGCGGCAGCGGGGCTCCGTTGATCTTTCGGGCGTGGGTATTCGTTGCCCCGGTTGGAACCAAATTAAATTTGTTTTCTTCGTTCCTAGGTAGAGAGCGACAGGAAACTGGTATAAGGAACGATAATTGGGTAGATAAAAGGAAACCTACATAACAAAAAAAGAAGACACGATAAGACACAAAGATAACTACATTCGGCCACGTCTCGGTCACCAGTCTCGACGTGTCCGGAAATTCACCACTTCCCCTCACACTCCGCGTCGGCGCAATCTCGCGCAAACGCACTGTCTTAAGTGACGGCAATACACACACGTCTTTTCAAATTATTGTCGCGAAATCCTTACAAATTAAAACTTATAGAAATGTTTATATGCCAAATTTTCGGCATGTAACAACCATCAGAAATGTGGTCGTTTGTGTCTACATCTACATATAAAAATTTATATCCGGCATCAACGACAGCAAGCAATACAATGTTATGATATCCTTTATAGTTATAAAAGAGTGATCCTGCAGATCTTGGAGCTTGAAAACATATATGTTTCCCATCAATTACACCCAATGTATTAGGAAAATCCCATCTACCATTAGAAGCTTCTGCTACGTTTAACCATCCTACTGCAGTTTTTGGTATAGCCAAATATTCTTCTCTAAAATTATCGTAGATAGCTTTGCAGCCTTTGGGGAAAATGTTGCAACTGTGGAATGCCCTATACGAAAAGTATATGACAAACTTGTATATGATTCACCAGTTGCTAAAAATTGCAATTTTATTGTTAATTTATCTCTTGGCGTTATTGCTTCTTGAAAATAGGTATCACTTTTTTGTATATTGTTTGCTACCTTTTCAAGAAGCATATTAAATATTTTTTCATTCATTCTCAAAAAATTGTTATAGCTCGGGGGATCTCATCGCGCAATTCATTATACACCAGGGTAATTAAATTGCCTCTCTTTTTTCTTCATGCTATTCAAGGTTTTGCCCACCATTTCCTTGCAGTGTTATTTCTTAATAACAATAATTCTGCTGCTATTATTATTGATAGTAATAGTGATCTTTTAGCTTGATTCACTTTAAATACATATACAACACTTAACCACAAACGAATATTGAGGTTAAGGTCCAGGATAATCAAATGTCAATTTAATGTCACCTAACTTCATTCAAGATGCAGATGAACATATGGGAATGCTCATGCAACTTGATATACTGCAATTTCAACTGCAAGGTAACTCTAGGGGATTTCTGCAATTTTAGTTGCAGCAGTAAAATGCATAAGTGTGAATTGGACTTTAAATGTCATCCTATATTTTATACCACATCACAATGAAGCTGTTGAAAACATAGTCTTTTGGCGAAAAGTTAATTAAAATCTGTTAATCCGTTCTGTAGTTATTAAATAAAACGTATTTTTATTGCGTATAACAAATTTAAATAAATAAATCTATAGTCCATTCCAGGAGAGAATAAGGTCAATGGCAAGTCGTACTAAGAGCCATTCATACTACTTGATCATGAGTGCGAAATTCATATGTACTTAATTTTATTTATTCGACATTCAACATGACCAAACAAAAAATAACCATTTATATCAAAAATTCTTAATAGCAGCATACGCAAAATACATTTTTTTACAATATATTATTCCGTCCTTTTCAGAAATGTTCTTCTACATTTATAGTAAATACTTAAATGGCATAAGGCCACGTCTATGTATACATGGTTGAGTTTTTAAGTTGAGACTTTTTTTAACAGCGTGTAGAAACCGCATAGACAAACAAATATTTCAATTAACTTTTTTTCAAAACTTAACAACAAGAGAAACAGCTTTTCAAAGTACAATTAATCCGGCATCAGCGTGGTGAGAAAAAGTTACACGTTTGGTGTTGTGGGGTATGTGATACCCCAATCAAAGAATAGCTTTTTTTGTTAAAAACTTGTTACATGCCAAATTGGCATTACACACCTTTTAATTTGCGAGTGAATTCTCGCCAATATTTTAAAAAATAAACTTGTTCATTTCCGCCATCCCGGACTGTTGCGTTGGCGCAAGAGAATGCGCAGACGTGGAGTGAGGAAGTAAGTGCGCGGTTTCCAACACGACGATGATTAGCCAACGAGCCGTCGAACAGTGACGTTACCTGTGTCGTGCCTTTGTCTTTTCTCTTTCAGATAATGTAAGTTTCCCTTTATCTCTATCTGATATCGTTGCCTTGACCTTATTCCTCCGTCCTGCCTACAAACAGAAGAAGAGGGAAGACGATAAATCTGGATTCAACGATAGCCCCACCTACGCCCAAACAACGCCGAGATCCATGGAAATCAGCACGATTCCTGCCGCAAGGTTAACCGCAAGGTCGTAAAGCGTTCCACATTTTTAAGTGAGTACATTTTATCTTTTTCTTTAAGGCGCATCTTGTATCACAATAAACATATTTGGCATGTGATACAATTTCGCAAATTATGACGTAATACCATTATTGTGCAATATTGTGTACGTGGTTAGTATGTGTTGCCAACTGTAGTAGTGGTTCATAACAGTTGCGCGGGACTATAACAGTTATACCCTAGACTATAACAGTGACTCTGAACACGCGCGCACGGGACTATAACAGTTGCGCCGATACTATAACAAACTTAAAAATTTGATTGTTTAAATTATTATACCTCACGTTCCAAGTGCTCATAACCTACATAAAAAACATTCGATATAATTTTTTTTAGTAGAAAAATATTAACTCCAGTTTAGTTCATTGCATACTATATTTTCGAAAAAACAAAATTATATTCTTAACCAAAATTAATATTGTCATTAATTATAGCTAAAACTAAAGTAGATTTTTAAATCAAATTGCTAACAATTTAAGAAATGATTGATCATGTTATTGTAGAACATAAAAAAGTTATGCCACTTCAAAACCTGCACAATTTTCACAACTCAAAATGTGTGTTCTATACAAATGGAAACACTTCATTGCATACAACAATAATAAGTGTTCAGTCCTTGTTTCTTAGACCAACAGAATATTTAGTACGTCACTTAAGTTTTTAACTTCAGGTTTTCGGCAGGCTGGTGTTTAGTTTTGGCGCAAGTCTCTTTGCCAATGAGAATTTTGATTTCGTTTATTGCGAAACACTGCTATAAGCTGTAGACCAAGTTTCTTCAAAAACATGCGCAGTTTCAAAGTTAAAGTTTATATATTTGCTTTAAATATTACTTGAGCATTTACGCTAACAGTATTCGAAAATGAGAAAACCATGATTATAGGCCAACGTCAGCTGTTCCTTGGTACGCTGCAATTAGTAGATAATTCGTCCAAGGTATCTACACCGCCTTTGGTTGAATTATAGAAATCTATTATTTCTGGTAACTGTTTTGCACTAGATTCTTTAGTAACAGTATTATCGTGGTGTAAAGAAAACAAAATTACATTTTTTTATTTTCTTGGCACGTATGATACAGCTGTGATATCTTCCTTGAATGCAAATATGGAACTGAATGGTTCTGTTCTGAATGTTTAGGAACACCGACTGTAATTGTCTTCTGTTATGCATAACTGTTTCAACCGATGTAAGCTTATGTGTCTGGCGTAAATTAATCATGAGGGGGTAATTTATAAACCAATTCAAACATTCAAGATCTTCGAATGATTATAATGTATATTCCAATTTATGTAGTGTAACCAAAGTTCTAATCAATCTTTGCTATAAGAAATTCTTGTCTAATACTGAACTCTTAATACCGGCTAATATTAAAAACTTCTGGTCATTTATCAACTCTTTTAAAAGGAGCAGCGGTACCCCTCGACAGATGGTTTACAAAGAGTGCGAACTTAACAACATACAGCTTATAATAGACCATTTGCTGAACACTTCGAGAGTTCTTTTACAAACTAATATTAATACTTTGGTATCTCCTTCTGATACCTAGAGTAACGATTACAACAGCCTATTCTATCATGAATTTACCACTGGCACGATACAACAGAAAATACTTGCTTTAGATGTCTATAAAAATTGTAGTCCTGATGATATACCTTCGTTAGTTTTAAAGACTGCATTTCATCATTGGTAAAATAGATTAATATAATATTTCAGCGTAGCTTTGACACCTGTACTTTTCCAAAGGCTTGGAAGATCTCTACACTGTTTCCTGTATTTAAATCTGGTAACAGGTTGGATGTTGTTAATTATAGTGGCATATCGCTGCTGTCCATTCGTCCCAAATTTATGGAATCCATAATTACGGATGAACTTTTTAGAAATTTTAAACAAATTATAGCAGTTCAGCAACATGGATTTTTTAAGGGCCGGTGTACTGCAACTAATCTTGCTGTATTTCATGAGTTTTTAACACACAATTTAGAATTGAGACTTCAGATCGAAGTCATATATATATATATATATATATATATATATATATATATATATATATATATCGATATCAGCAAAGCATTTGACAGTATCAGTCACGAGTTGCTAATGCTAAAATTAGAAATGCTATGTATACATGGTAATTATTTATTGTGGATTCAATCCTATTTGCAAAGCAGAAGCGAGTGTGTAAAGATTAGAACAGAGAGATAATAGTAAGCTCAAAATCGTTGTCCACGCAGTTTGTCCTTCATGTGTGGGAACAAAAAGAAATCATTAGGTGCTAAATCAGGACTATATGGTGGATGAGCCATCAATTTGATGTTTTAAGTGCTCAAATAGTCACTTGTTTGAGCCAATTTGTGAGAGCTCGTATTGTCATGATGAAGGATGATTTAGTGTCGTTGGTTTGTTTTTCTTATTTCTCCCAAAACTTGTGGCAAACAAATAGTTATTGTATACCAAACAGAATTAACTACGATTCTCTAAATCAATGGTCGTGGCATGTCCATTTATTCTGAAAAAACAGGCAACCATTTTCTCCAAAGTGCTTCGAGCGCAGACAACTTTTATTGGATTTTAGTTATCTTGGAAGACCCATACAGTCGACTGCTGTTTACTTTTGGGTTCATACGAATAAATGCAAGATTCGTCATCTGTGTAGATGTTATACACTGCGTTTGATGCACTGCAATCGTATTTTTTGAACATTTCTTTGCACCAATCGACACGTCTTTTTTGAGCGATTGTCAAATTATGTGGGATCCAACATGCACATAGCTTTTTCACAGCTAAATGTTCATGTGATATTGAATGAATAATTGTCATACTAATGCCTGAATTTCACGATAAGCCACAAGAAGATCTTGCATTATCAATTTGCACACAGTATCTATATTTTATGGCACAACAACTGACTTTGGACGACCTTCCTTAAATTCATCTGCTAGCGAACTACAACCATGATTGAATTCACTATACCAACGATATACAGTGGTTTTAGGTGGAGCTTCTTTGCCAAAAGTCGAAATAAGTTGATTCAGGCACTGTTGTGGAGATAATCCATTTTCGAAGTTGTAAAAAATCATTGCACGAATATGTTCACGAGTTAATTCCATTTTTTGGCCAAGAGGAAATTTTGAACTCAATCAAAACAAAACAAAGTGTTCATATACCAAGATGTTATAAGTATGTATCCTGTCAAAAATGTCAAACTTTAGGTTAGAAATGTCAGATCACACCTAGCAACACTAGTGTTGTTGGTTCCCGACCACGTACTTATGTCTACAGCTACTTTGCATTGTAACAACAACAGTACCAACAACTACTAGTCATTGCTTTGACTGACCTGTCAAAAGCACTTCTGGTTGCTCTCTCATCTTTAATATAATTAAACATACAAAATCCCGAGTAACATTCCTAGCTATATGCTGTAGTTAACATTGTTAGCCATTCACCACATAATAGCTGGCATTCAGTTATCTTTAGATACTGCCAGTGCAATTCATTCTCATACCATCAATAGGGCTTGCAAAAAGATTAGTAAAATACAGTTTGCTGCAATAATACATAGCTTTGTTTATTCATGAATGATTATTAAGTAATATAAAGGAATACACTCATCAATTCGTTTAAGTCAACACCCGTGAGAATAAAATACTCACCTGTGAAACTGAAAGTTGTGGTTTGGACGTCTTTTCACCATACCTCCAACAATTGGGTTTCAATGGCAAACATATTTAAAAAACTAATGGTACTCGCATAGAAATTAAGAACTCTCAGTTGTGAAGGATTTGTTTAATGGCTCCTGATATAAATGTTTCTAAATGTGATGCAGTAAATTATTATAAATGCTGCAAAAATAAAGTGTGTGCAGTGGTGACATGTATTAATTGCCATTCATTTTATCATCAGAGTTGTGTTGAAAGATTAAAAATGTGAAATTGATTAATAATTATAGTGCTATTTGTTGTGATGACAATATAACCTCCAATTCCCAAGTTTCTATAAGTTTAAATGAACAGAATTTACTTTTGAAGGAACTAAATTAACAAAAGGATGTTGTTATTATTGATAAGGATAGTATCATACAACTGTTGCAAGATAAGATCAATTATTTACAAGAAAAGTGCTTGGAAAATGTGGTATTTGTTTCTACATATAACTCTGGTATTTGTGATGAAGGCAAACAGGCTTCTGCAGGTGTTGGTAGAGAAAGTTACGCTAATGTTCTTAAAAATAAGGATAATGTACTATTAATTAGGCCTAAAACTAATCAAGCTTCTAATAAAACTTTGGCGGTAGTAAACGAGAAAATTAGTATTGCTGAACTTGGAGTTGTATTATTAGTGTTAGAAATACAAACAATGGTGGTCTTGCTATCAGTTGCTATTCTAACAATGATATGAACATATTGAAATCGGAAATTGAAAATAAACTATGTACAGATGAATATGCAATCAAAGCTCCGATTAAACCGAACCATATATAAAAATTATTGGCATTCTCGAGAAAATTTCTCCTACAAATCTTATTACAGCAATTACTAAACAAAATAAATTTATTAACACAAAGTCTGATATAAAGGTGATTACAATAAAAAAGATGGTGAACAAATGGATGGCCATTATACAAGTTGATGTAAATACGTATAATAGTATCTTAGATAATGGAGCTTTATGCATTGAATTTTTGGCATGTGCAGTTTATGAATATGTTAATCTTACTAGATGTTTTAACTGTCTTGGCTTTAATCACACTGCCAAATATTGTCGTAAGCAGCAAGTGTGCTCTAAATGTGAGTTAGTAGACCACCTGAGTATTGAATGTTTTAACTGCTGAAATAAACCTCAAATATTCTTTATCTTTAGATACAGTGCATTCTCCTTTAGATAAGTCATGTCATACGTGGGGTAAACATTTGCAGATCGCTCGTTCTAAGATTAATTATGTTAACCAGTTGCAGCAATTACGGCATTCACTAACGTTGCCTAGATCAGTAAAAAATACATTTTCCTCCTCACGTGGCTTACGTTTACTTTATCAAAATGTTAGAGGACTTCGAACCAAAACTTCTGTATTTAAAAATAATTCGATGACCACTCAGTATGATATAGTACTTATTACTGAAACATGGTTAAACGATACTATTGGCAATAATGAACTCTTTAGTAATAATTACCCGGTCTTCAGAAAGGACTGTAATTATGCTTTAAAAAACAACAAAAGGAGAAGGTTTGCTTATCATTATCAAAAATAATTTCTCTGCAGTTCGATTGGATGATTACAGTTATCCTAATATAAATGCAATTAAAATTGAGTCCTTCAAGGTATTTTCAACGAACTTCGTTCGTTTATGAAATCGATTTGTCGTCCGTCTGTCCGTCCGTCCGAGGCCTTTCTAATGGTCGGACATCAATGTGTGATACATCAATCGATTCAGCTCGGTGTCCAGAGCTTAAGTTTTGATGTCAGTTAAATCGGGCCACGGGGCGCCGTGCCCCGCGATATTCCGTCGGGAAAAAAATTTCAAATAGGTCCAAAATTAATGTGCGATACATATTTGGACTCCTTAACATAGCTGAGTCGAAATATGGTACCCCCACAAAATCTGACCACGGATACCCGACCCCCTGGGAATTAATTTTATCAAAAATTTCAAATAGGTCCAAAATTAATGTGCGATACATATTTGGACTCCCTAACATAGCTGAGTCGAAATATGGTACCCCCACAAAATCTGACCACGGATACCCCCGGAATTAATTTTATCAAAAATTTCAAATAGGTCCAAAATTAATGTGCGATACATATTTGGACTCCCCTAACATAGCTGAGTCGAAATATGGTACCCCCCACAAAATCTGACCACGGATACTCAACCCCCCCCGGGAATTAATTTTTATCAAAAATTTCAAATAGGTCCCAAATTAATGTGCGATACATATTTAAAATCCTCTGAAAAAACTGAATCGAAATATGATGCCCCCTTATTTACACACACACACACACAAACACACATACATACATACATACATACACACACACATATATAGCTTTTAAAATATTCATTCAATAAAATAAAATATATTAAAATGTCTCTTTTGTTGTTTATAAATTTTTGTATTTTATCTGAATACTTATAATTATTACAACATAATAATTTTAATTTCTTTAAATTGTTTTAAAGTAAGTCTACATTTGGAAGTTCGTTGCGACAATGCCTTGCATTTTCAACTTGTTAGTAATTGTTTTAACTTATATGGAATGCACTGCAACAGTTGCAGATTTTCAACAATTAGCCAACTTCATGGATCTTTGGAAGTTTTATTGTTAACTAACCATATTGTGTTGTATGGTGATTTTAATTTACCTGCTGTAACTGGGCCTGATAATAATTTCAAACTGGAGAATATGAATTGTCATATTATGGATGATATTGTTTCTAAATATGATTTACATTCTTGCAATCATATCTACAACACAACTAGCAATAACACTTTGGATTTGATTCTATGTAGCAGTTATGTACCTGTTGTTAATTCTGACTTCCTAGTTGAGGAAGATATATATCATCCTGCATTAAATATATACATGACAATAAAATTATCAAGAATTAAACATAATTTCGCCATAAAGCAATATAACTTCAGAAAAGCGGATTTTCTTAAATTATTGACGTTACTTAAAAATGTGAATTGGGAACTATTGACTAGTGCAGCGAAGCTGTTGATTACTTTTACAAACTATTTAATAACTGTTTAAGTCAGTCAGTTCCTATTAGTCCTATTAATGTTAATTACACATATCCAAAGTGGTTTTCTCAATAAATTAAATATAAAATTAAACTGAAAGCACATCATCGTAAGTTAGCTCTATCTGATCATTCAAATTCTGTAGTCCATTGGCAGAAGTTTAGGTGTTTGCGTTCTGAAATTAAAAAATTGGTATCAAATAGTTATAAAAGTTATATTAAAGACATTGAAGATAAATTAAGACCAAGCTTCTTGATTTTTGGAAATACATTAAACAATTCAAGAGGTAGACAAATTTACCACGATCAATGAAATGGTTAGATGAAAAATTTGAAACAACTCAACAGAAAGTGGAAGGTTTTGCTAAACTCTTTAGTTTGATCTACATAGGTAAACTGACGTCAAAGTCCTTTAATTGTGATTATGATGCAGATGTATTTTCGCATTGCAAAATTACTGAATGTGAAACAATTAATGCAATCAAAATGCTTAAACCTAAAGCTGCTGTTGGTTTTGATGGGGTGCCAGGCTATGTCATTATAGGTTGTGCTGACCGACTTGACTTGCCTCTAACGAACATCTTTAATCTTTGTATACAGACGGCCACTTTTCCTGACCAGTGGAAGCTGTTCACATCTTTCCTGTTTTCAAAGGGGGAAACAAAGAAGATTTAATTAACTATAGACCAATAGCGTGTATGTCCTCTTTTGCTAAAGTGTTTGAACTTCTACTGTTTGATCAAATTTATGAGCACGTTAAAAACTATTTAGTGCCTCAACAACATGGTTTTGTTAGAATGAAATCAACTGTTACTAACCTACTACAGTTTTGGCATCAGATTGCTCTAGCTGTGGAATATAATTCCCAGTTAGATTGTGTTTCAACTGACATAACTAAAGCTTTTGATAAGGTGTCGTATGTCATTCTGTTGAATAAACTGGAAGCATTTAATTTTGATTAACAGACTATTCATTTTTGGAAATCTTATTTAACAGCAAGAATTCATAAGGTAAAAATTGATAGCTGTGTATCTAAATCATTTACACCTACATCTGGTGTTCCTCAAGGTTCTATTGTTGGTCCCTTGTTGTTTATTATATTCATTAATGATCTTCCAAAATGTCTAAGGTTTTCACAGTGTCTCTTATATGTCGATGATGTGAAAGTTTTCAAACGTATTAATAGTGTCAATAACTGTTTCTTGTTACAACAAGATGTAGATAGATATTTCACAGATGTAACCGAGCAAGAATTATTAGATACAATAGTTAATTTGAATAATAAAAATTCAGCAGGTGTGGACGAAATTCCAAAATCATTTATAAAGAAGACAATAAAGCATTTTTCTGCTATATTAACATTTCTACTAAATTACTCTATGAAAACTGGGCGGTATCCTGATGCATTGAAAACCGGTTTAATAGTGCCAGTTCCTAAAAAAGGTGATCTAAAATGCGTTGAAAATTATAGACCAGTCTGCATACTCTCAGTTTTCTCTATCATTTTTGAAAAATTAATTGCAAAAAGAATAATGAATTTTCTAATGAAGTATAATCAGTTGGCGAATGAGCAGCATGGTTTTCGACCAGGTCGTTCTTCAGAAACAGCTGCATGTGAATTTCTAAATTATGTGCTCAAACAACAAGATGAAGGCAAGTATGTTATAGGTCTTTTCTTTGATCTCACACGTGCATTTGATTGTGTTAATCCTAACCTCATGGAACCTAAATTATTTAATGTTGGCATTAGAGGTAAAATATGTGACTGGCTAATATCATTCATGCAGCAACGAAAAATAGAAACCAAAATCAACAATGCCACATCAATAGAACATGTGTGCGAATTAGGTGTACCGCAGGGATCTGTTCTGGGGCCCCTGCTTTTCAGTGTGTTTATCAATGACCTTCCGAAATACATAACCAAAGCTAAAGTAATACTTTATGCAGATGACACCACAATGGTGGTTGAAGCTAAATCTCCAGAAGAGCTTCAGACCAAAGTAAACATTGTGATAGAACAATTTTGGCAGTGGTGTGCAAGAAACAGATTAGTTATTAATATAGCTAAAACAAAATGTGTTTACTTTTATAAAATAAGACACCTAGGCGCCATCGATATTAGGCTGAATAAATCAAAGGTTGAAATATGTGAAAAAGTATTATTCTTGGGAAGTTACATAGATGCTAAATTGAACTGGCAAGCAGACATAGATAATCGATGCAAAAAGATTAACAAATCATATTATATGTTAAAAACTATGAAGCAATACTTAAGTGAACCCCAAGCTTTAAACGTATATTACGCATTGGTATATACGCATCTAAGCTATAATATTATTCTCTGTGGGCAAGCCACTGAAATGAAAAGATTACTAGTATCACAAAAACGATTTATTATTAGGCTGCTATTTAACCTAAATGCCAGAGCTAGCTGTAAATTAGTTTTTAAAGAAAAAAAAAACTTGACAGTTATTGGGATATACATATATAAAATATCGTTATATGTAAGACAAAATATTAAAAATTTTCGTACTCTCTCATCTATACATGAACATGAAACACGCCAAGGACACCTTCTTTATCAAGAACAATTTCACAATGTTTATTATGCAAAATCGCCGATACAAGCTGGCATTAAAATATACAATGCTATTCCAAATTATATAAAAGAAGCAATCAATCTTAAAACATATAAGCATTTACTAAAAGAATTCCTATATGATAAGTCGTTCTATAGCATTAAGGAATACTTTAATATACAATCGAATATGAATAAGAGTGTAATGACTTATCACATCCTGTATATAGGCAAAGTGCTGAATAAATTCTTATCTTATCTTATTGTCAACCGGATCATTTCCAATGGTCTGTCGTTTAACATAAATAAATGCAAGCCCATAACTTTCACCAAAAAGCGTAATCCCATTAGTTTTGAATATAAAATCAATAATAATAGTATCTCTGGTGTAACTAGATTGAAGGATCTGGGAATATTATTTACCTCAAATTTTAGTTTTAAAGAACATATTCAGAGTAGGTATTGCTAATTCAGGTGCTAGGAGTCTTTCATTCATTATTAGAAACTCTTATCATTTGCAAAATCTGTCGGTTATAACCGTTCTTTATAGATGCTTAGTTCGATCCCAACTAGAGTATGCTTCTATCATTTGGCCTCCTCGAGCAGCTACCACCTCTAACATATTAGAAATGATTCAAAAAAGAGTTTGTCGTTCTTTATATTTTAGAATTACTCGAATATACCCATCTTATCCGATAGGCGGTATCATCTTAGCTGTAAAAATAAATTTCACTTTGATGGTAGAAACTAGTTGTTAAGTTGTGTTAGCAAACAAATATTTTTAGAAAATTCTAAAGTAAATTATAGTATGGTATATAAACACTCAAAAAGTAGGTGTATTTTATGGTGAAATGAACACCATGTATGTTGCATTATTTGGTCGCTTTTGATGGTTTACAGAACTTTTTAAGTAAGCATAAGTTCTACTCATCCAATAAAAACTCATTGTCATTTTTGTTTTTCAGTTCAAAAAAATGGAAAAAGACTTTTAAG
Source organism: Platerodrilus igneus (assembly GCA_036346225.1). Taxonomy (NCBI): domain Eukaryota; kingdom Metazoa; phylum Arthropoda; class Insecta; order Coleoptera; family Lycidae; genus Platerodrilus; species Platerodrilus igneus. The sequence goes on along the minus strand of JARFIW010001531.1, from coordinate 265,216 downwards.
CGAAGATCAATTAAATGATATATTTGGTTTTGCTAATGATGAGCAGGCCGAAGATTCAGAAATGGGAGGAGATAGTGATGCAGAGGATGCAAGAACTATAAAATCAACTGCAACTTTAATAACCCGAACTTCAAGGGCATCTTCAATCTTTAGCTCAAGTTCTGGTACAAGTAAAAAGAGTCAAGATTCTCCAGATTTTGACAGTGACGATTCAATCACAGACCCGGATTTTGTGCCTGATGTTTCTATTTCAAGGAGAATTTTGCAAACTGAAACATACGATGAAGAAGAAGAGGGGGGTACCAGATGAAGCAGATACCAAAACTGGAAAATTTACTTTCACTAAAACCTCCACTGATCCTTCACAGTTTTTATTAACTAATTTTAACAAACCCTTTGGTCCAAAAGTAGAAGTTGATATTTCTTCTCCTTTAAATATTTTTATGATATTTTTTTGCCTAATTTTAGAACATATAGTTGAACAGACAAACTTATATGCCAGCCAGAATGGTGTTCGTCTAGACTTCTCCACCAAAGAATTATTGGCGTTTTTTGGAATTCTTATCATTATGGGGTTTCACAGCCTGCCAGCTTTTCGATTATACTGGTCAAGTCATCAAAATTTTAGAGTAAACAGGATTTCAAATATTATGTCCTTGAAGAGATTTTTGTTAATCCTTAGGTTTCTTCATCTAAGCGACAATACCAAAATGCCTAAAAAAGGAGAAGAAGGATTTGATAAACTTTACAAAGTTAAGCCTTTGGTGGATCACCTCAATAAAATTTACAAAGATGCCTTATATCCCACTCGAAATTTATCAATCGATGAAAGTATGGTGGGTTTCAAAGGCAGAAGTTCTATGAAGCAGTACATGCCTTTGAAACCCATAAAAAGAGGCTTTAAAATTTGGGCAATTGCTTGTGCTGCGACTGGTTACCTACTTGGGTTTGAAATATACCAAGGTAAAACAGAGCGTTCTCTTGGAACATCTTTAAGAAAACATGTAGTACTATCACTGTCAGAAACATTTAAAATATATGGGTATTGTTTATTTTTTTTTGACCGATTCTTTTCTTCTCTGCCTGTATTACAGCAATTATTAAAAGTAGGATTATTTGGGTGTGGAACTATGTTAACTACGAGAAAATTTTTTCCAAAGGGTATGCTAGTTGACGACAAACGTTTAGAAATGGGAGGGCATGATTTTGCTATGGCAGGTGATATTTCTGTTTCCAAAGGCAAGACAGGGGTAAAAATCAGTCATTGTAGCTTCTAACATGCATAAACCCTGCAAAACTACATTCATACAACGAACAAACAAGGCTGGAAATAAAGAATCTGTGGTACGTCCTGAAAGTATTAGTGACTACAATAAACACATGGGGGGGCGTAGACTTGTTTGACCAATTGATCTCTTGTTACTCAATATCTTGGAAATCTCGCAAATGGTGGATGAAAATATTCTATTACCTAGTGAACAGTGCAATCGTAAATTTTTTTGTTTTGTACAAAACAACAGTAAAATTGTCAGACACACTGCAAAAACCTATGACTCATGTAAATTTTTGCAACATTTTGGCAGATCAGTTGATTGGAGATTTTTGTAGTAAGAAAAGCTTAATTCGAAAATCTGCTGTTATTATAACTAAAGCAACCAAAAAAGGAGGGCGAATTGTAAACAGTAATTTAAGTATAATAGATGTTGGACGCCATTTTCCTGTATCTGGAACTTGTAAAAGATGTGCATTTTGCAGCACGAAAAAAAATTTAAAACGTTCGCGAGTGGAGTGTAATACTTGTAAAGTATCATGTATAAATTGTTTTTTGCCTTTTCATACATCACGATAAGAGTTCTATAAAGGTAGTGCTGTAGTAATTACATTTACTATTGCTATATAACCAGCCTGTTCTTTTTTTATTATGATTGTAGTTTATATCACTTTGTATTCAAAATTTATTACATTGATATTTGGTGTTTAATTTGTTAACATAGCAATATAATAAGTGCATGTGGGTGTGCACGTGTGAGAGTGTGTGTGGTGCATGGGAGGGTGGGCGTGTGTGTGTGTGTGTACACATTTGTAACCACCAAAATCTACGCAAACCTATGGATCTAATGCATTTGTGATCACATATATAACCACCAAAAATACTTTGAAACAAGTGTAACTTTTGTTATAGTTGCATTGTATGAGCTTGTTTAAACCTACTTTTAAAATATAGGTAATTTCTCTTCAGTATCAGTTGAGATACAGGCTTGACCATTCAGTGATTTTTTCTTATGGCCATATATGTAGCCACTAAAGCTTAAAGGGTTAAGGTTCCATTAATTAAATTGAGACCCGATTTTTTATTGTTTGTTACTACTTCTTCTGAATCTCCAGTTTATAAAGTTTTAGAAGTAATTAATTTAATGCTTAAGTTTAAGAATGATTTTGATATTTTTAATACTTGTTCTAACGAAATTGCTATAGTATGTGATTTATTATTTTAATAAGATATTTATTTTTCTATGAACTGATATTCAGCGCTATGTAATTGGGGTTTATACTCTCTATTGCTGCTGATTCAAATAAATAAATAAATATTATTGTCAGTCATGGATAACTACGACTATTTTTTTTAAACACTTTTAAACTGTTATCTTACAATTGTAAAATATAACAACCGTTTATGTTAATTGGTTAGTCCTTTCGAACAATGGTGTTCTGTTGCTGTATATCTTTGTCTTCCAACGAAAACTCTGAAGTCAAAATGCACCGCTTTCCTAGTGACGACAATGTAAGTTTTATGTTATACTTTATTTTAGTTGGAAATTTAGTTGTAAATTGTATTGTAATAGCATTGCTATGTCAGATGCTGATGCTGAAATTTTTGTTAATGTATTTTTATGTTCTCAAGTAGTTAAACATATTGATTATTGCTCTTTTATTGTAACTACAGTGGTATGTAAGTAAATAGAGATTATTACTATTACAATCCAATTATTTCTTAAGTGTTAACTAATTTCTATAGTGCCAATGTGACCTAGTAGAAATCTTAAGTGTATGTTTACTACAAATACTATGTATTGTAACGCGCTACTCCTACCGCGTTTCTTTAATTTAAAACAAGTAATAATAATGGTCTTTATTGCTCACTGTTCACAAGTCTAATTAACAGTATATGCCTTATTCATAGATGTTTTCAGTCCACTCAACAATGAAGCACTATTACACTAATGAATTTACAAGTACTAATATCTTCTTAAATTAACTCCTTTACCATAAGTTCATTAACAACACTAACACAACTATTTGTTTATACACTTCTATTTATTTATGTATACTGCAAGTTGCATGCACATTAGACACAGCATATCATTTATGTATATATTCTAAAAACTCAACTACGTTTACTTTACAACGACATAATTTATATTAGACATTCAAGAATAGACTAACTCTTACATTCATAAGCGGCCTTATATATACCCTGCATTAAGATATGACTCATTATCTAGAACTTTGTAGAAGGATTCTCGAATGCTGAAGAATACGCTGTGCCCGGGCGTTTGTATGTTTGACGGGTTGCCTAATAGTGGATCGCAACACTGCCCCTCTTTAAAACCGTTACGTCTCGTAACTGTAAATCCATCTTGACGCCAATTCGATGACTGGTGACGGTATCGGCAGCTATCTCCTCTGGTGCATCCACCGCGTCGTTGGAAGTAACAGTCAACACTCTTTTCATGGTCTTGGTAGGCAACCGGTTGATAACAACAAACAAGAACCTGGACGTTGGTTCCTGAAAACTACTTCTAGCATATTTCGGACTATCCTCCAATCCAAGCGATCCAGTCCACAGCCCAGCTTGGGCACCGCTAGTCTCGTTACTCCATTTTCCATCATCTGCGCCTTAAGATTTAGCAAAGCCTCCCATAGATGTCCATAACTAGGTCTTTGCCATGAAGAATTTTGGTGACCAGATAGTAAACATAACGATTGTTATCTTGAAGAACTAAAGCTTTTCCTACAGTTGGCTGCTGTTGTACTAATTCATCTACACGTCCAAACTTTTCTTGAAAACAACAGCTATTCCCTTGACATTGCCAAATCTTGAGCTACGCAATGTGCAAGGGAATACTCTTCTGGTGCTCTAAACAGATCTTGCTGTTTTTCAACAACAACGCCAAATCTCGCCTTAGCGGAACCACCATATGCTGCCATAAAGCTCTCAAAATCTACATTTGGCTCATGATTAATAACTTGTCGAACACCATCATCATTATTCGAGTCTTCCTGGTTGTTGCCAGCGTAGGATGTTAAACGGTCAAAGTGTACCACTTTCGGTTTACCACGGGGATCTTCTGATCCGGTACACTACATCATTAATCCTTTTTAACACTTCGTACGGCCCTTCCCATTGTCTTTGTAGTTTTGGCGACAATCCACGTTTTCTTTGTGGATTGTACAACCACACTAAATCTCCAGGTTGATAACCACCTTCTTGCGCTCTCGTGTCATATTGTGATTTCATTCGATCGCTTGCTGCCTGTATATTCTTTCGGACGTTTTCGTGAATACTATTTGATCTTTCACGAAGCTTACTAACGTAATCTTCACCTGCGATCTCTTCTCCAGGTTTAAATCCAAACTGAAGATCACATGGTAGCCGCAATTCACGTCCTAGCATTACGCAAGCGGGCGAGTATCCTGTGCTGTCATGTACCGAAGATCGGTACGCCAGTAGGAACAAATGTAAATATTGGTCCCAGTCTCGTTGATGTTCAGAGACAACTTTGTTCAGGTACTTCCCTAACGTCCTGTTCATTCTTTCAACCATTCCATCCGATTGGGGATGAAGTGGCGTGGTTCTAGTCTTCCTGATTCCAAGGTGCTTGCAGACGTTTTGAAACAACGCCGATTCGAAGTTTCGACCTTGATCGGAGTGTAATTCCAACGGAACTCCAAAACGACAAAACAACTCCTGACTAGTACATCTGCCACCGTCTCGGCTTCTTGGTTAGGTATAGCATATGCCTCCGGCCATTTGGTAAAATAATCCATCGCAACCAAGATGTATTTATTTCCTTTCTCTGATTCAGGAAACGGACCAGCTATATCAATGGCTACCCTCTCAAAAGGATTCCCGACGTTATACTGTCTCATTGGGGCTTTCCGTTTTGTGACCGGGCCATTTGCAGAGGCACACAATTCACATTTCCGGCACCACTCCTTCACATCTTCTTTGCAGTTCATCCAATAAAATCTTTCTCTCACTCTTTCGAGAGTTCTTTTCACGCCAAAGTGCCCTCCGGAAATACCATCGTGCAAGTGCTGCAACACCTCCGGCACTCTGCTTCTTGGCACTATCACTTGAAGTCTCTCAGTGCCATCTTCAAATTCCAGGCGTCGTTTCAAGATTCTATTTTCCATCATCAAGGAGTCCCACTGTGCCCAGTATGCCTTCAGGCTCCTACTTGAAATACTAATTTCTTCCCAAGCTGGCCGTTGTCCTCTATTTTTCCACTCAATAATACGTCCCAATTCGGCGTCATTCTCCTGGTCTTCTCGTATTCTTTCGAGTTGCCAAGTATCATCGGTTACCGTCATTCTATGGATGACACTTATTTTCTCTTCCATCTTGGAGCAATGATTGCAGTCCATCGGACAAGGTCTCCTTGATAGAGCGTCTGCATTCCGATGGCTAGTTCCTACACGATGTTCTGTATCAAAGTCATATTCCTGCAGCCGCTCTATCCACCTTGCCACTTGCCCTTCAGGATTTCGAAACTGCAATAACCATTTCAGTGCAGCATGGTCTGTTCTCAACAGGAATTTACGGCCGTATAAGTACTTATAAAGTGCTCTACGGATTTGACGACGGCCAACAGCTCCCTTCTTGTCACACAATAGTTCCTTTCTGGCCGCGACAAGACCTTGCTGAAATACCCAATAACTTTTTCTTGTCCGTCCTGCACTTGAGAAAGAACGCCTCCTATAGCTGTGTTACTGGCATCGGTATCCAACACAAATTTTCCCTCCATCCGTGGATAACTCAAAATTGGTGCTGTAACTAGTAGCCGTTTCAGTTGTTCAAATGCTCTGTGGCAGTCGTCATTCCAATCATATTCTTGTCCATCTTCGGTTAATTTTGTTAACGGTTTGGCAATGTTCGCAAACCCAAGTATAAAACGTCGGTAATATGTGCACAATCCTAGAAAACTGCGTAGTTGGTGTATATCTGCTGGTGTAGGCCACTCCTGTACCGTTTTTATTTTGTCAGGGTCAGCTCTTATTCCGGTCTCCGAAACGACATGTCCTAGGTATTTCACCTCTTTTCCAAACAGGTGACACTTCTTGGGGCTCAATGTAAGGTTTGCCCCTTAATCTCTGGAATATCTCCTCTAGGTTCTTAAGATGTTCTTCGAAAGACCGACCTAACACTATCACGTCGTCCAGGTACACCAGACATGTCTTCCAGGACAGTCCACGCAGTACCGACTCCATCAATCGTTCAAAAGTAGCAGGAGCATTGCATAATCCAAATGGCATGACCTTGAACTGCCATAACCCAGTTCCAATTGTAAAGGCAGTCTTTTCTTTATCGTTTGGCTCCAAGCCTACCTGCCAGTATCCGCTTTTCAAGTCCAAGGTCGAAAACCATTTAGATCCGGATAGAGTATCTAAGGTGTCATCAATTCTGGGCAAAGGATAGCTGTCTTTCTTTGTCACATTATTAAGCCGCCGGTAGTCTACACAAAACCTTGTCGACCCGTCCTTTTTCTTGACAAGCACTACCGGGGATGCCCATGGACTATTAGAGGTTCAATCACTCCCTGTTCTTCCATATCGGTGATAATTTGCTCAGCTTCCTTACGTTTTGCCAAAGGAAGCCGCCTGGGTGTTGTCTTATCGGTTGCGCATCTCCAGTATTGATCTTGTGTTGCACAACATTCGTCCTTCCTTTCTCACTATCATCCAGTGCAAACACACCTCGATATCGTCCGACCAGTTCTTTTACCTTGCCCAGTTGGTCGCCATTTAATCCTTGACACGAGGGTATCAACATATCCAGCAATTTCTGTGAGCAACCGTTGGTTGGTTTATTTTTCGTGTCGTCCACACAACGTTTAATATGACATACTGGAATGCAACTTCCCACAATCATGCCTTTCTTCAGGGTCACTGTATGGGGATTAATGTTCAGCACCCTTACTGGTACCATGTTTCGAGACTTTACCAGCGTTCTTCCAATCAGAAGTCCTCCTGACCCATTCCCGATTCAGTTGCTTCCATCATGCATACTTGTCCTTCCCGGAGCGTACCATCCGGGTGTCCCATTACTATCATTTCCGCCTTCTCGGATATTTTTACATCGCAAATCATTCGTACTTGCATCGTCTGGTTACTCCTACCTTGAAATGGAATCTCATCATCATCTATCCGAAGCACATTTTCTTTCTTGTTTACATGAAACCCATATTCTCTCATGAGATCCATTCCCAAGATCACTTCTTCTGTAATTTCAGCTACCAACACTCGATGATTAATTAATTTGTCCCCAATTGTCAACATAACGGCAGTCTCTCCGTGAGTACCAATCTTCTCACCACTTGCCGTTCGGAGACACACCGATACAGGTAGCACTTTTCCACGACCAACCAAATCTGGTCTCACAATAGTTCTTGTCGCTCCTGTATCCACAAGTAATCGGACAACCCTACCATTAATTCTACCATCGATATAAATGCTGTCCAGACTTTCCACCGACGATGCAGCACGGATGATAATCTCCGGGCACTACGCTGTGCTGTCGAAGTTCGCCCCTTACATGGACCAGCTTTGGCACAACCGGTTGTTTCTTTGGTTGAGTACAGCGTCTCTGCATATGGCCAACTTCACCGCAGCTCCAGCATCGTAGACGCCATCTCCGCGGTCGTTGTCTTTTCAGCCTTTCCGCCTTTCGCTTTTCAAACACACGATTGACTATTTCATCTATGCTGTTCTGAGCTTGACCAGGTTCCTCTAAGGCAGACCGAACTTTGTGACCCATCCTGTGTGATGTCTGCTTAGCTGCTTCAAATTCAAGCGCATGGGCCAGTGCGTCATCCAACATTTTTGGACGTGCTAGTCTTAGCGCTTGCTGTATTTCGCCATCCTTAACGCCATCCACAAATGTTTGGACAGCAAGTTGTTCGAGGAAGCTATCTGGTGCCGTCGGATATGCCAATCTAACTAACCTGGCAATGTCAGCTTCGAATTCTTGCAGGCTTTCACTTGTCTTTTGCGAGCGGTTCTTAACTTGTGCGTGGTAAACCTGTTGAAGGTGAGCATCTCCATATCTCATCTCAAGCTTTGATGTTAAGAGGCCGTAATCATTCTGCTGGTGATCGGGAATCGTTTGTAAGATGTTAAGAGCCTCCCCCCGTAAGGCCACTATTAAGGAGATGGCCTTCTCTTTGTTGCACCAACCGTTGGCTATTGCAGCAGCTTCAAATTGTTTCAAATATGTGGGCCAAGGTGTTTTACCATCGAACGTAGGTGGTTTTACTTTAAATTTAGACGGAATTGACTCGCTTCTTTCCATGGTTCTTATTTCTGGAATGTTCTGATTAACAACATGGCTTGGTAATTCAAGTGGTCGCGTTGTTAGTGAAATCATTTGTTCTTGAAGCCTCATCACATCTTCTTCCATTTTACCAATTTATTATCCAACTTTTGCTCAACTGTTTTTACCTGTTCAGTGAAATCTTCTTTCAATGCAATGGAACTTTCCATTAATCTTTGTTCTAACGTGGCTGTACTTTCATTCAACTTTTCTTTTAGTGTCACTTCCAGTTTAGCCGACCTCTCCTCCATTTTCTCAGCATTTTCACTAAACTTTTCCTCTAATTTCGTAGTATTTTCGCTTAACTTTTCCTCCATACCGGATTTAAAATCCTTAAGGAAATTCATTAAAGTCTCTGCCTCCATCTTACTTTGGTTTCTTGTAACAGGCATATACAAACTACTTAAATGTCTTTAGACTTAATTAATCACCCAACACAGCCTGACACCAGTGTAACGCGCTACTCCTACCGCGTTTCTTTAATTTAAAACAAGTAATAATAATGGTCTTTATTGCTCACTGTTCACAAGTCTAATTAACAGTATATGCCTTATTCATAGATGTTTTCAGTCCACTCAACAATGAAGCACTATTACACTAATGAATTTACAAGTACTAATATCTTCTTAAATTAACTCCTTTACCATAAGTTCATTAACAACACTAACACAACTATTTGTTTATACACTTCTATTTATTTATGTATACTGCAAGTTGCATGCACATTAGACACAGCATATCATTTATGTATATATTCTAAAAACTCAACTACGTTTACTTTACAACGACATAATTTATATTAGACATTCAAGAATAGACTAACTCTTACATTCATAAGCGGCCTTATATATACCCTGCATTAAGATATGACTCATTATCTAGAACTTTGTAGAAGGATTCTCGAATGCTGAAGAATACGCTGTGCCCCGGGCGTTTGTATGTTTGACGGGTTGCCTAATAGTGGATCGCAACAGTATTATATGTAGTCGCATACAAAGCTACTGTGTCGCCTCCAGGAGCATATCTATTATTTACTGAAATGTATTTCTTCTATTACTAAAAATCTATTGTTATATAATTAGATATAATAAATAAATTGTATTACTGAATATAATTAGTTTAATAAAATAGTTGAACTGCCGTTGTTTAAAAGTCCAACAAAACGCCCTTTAATTAGAAAGAAGGTTGTGTTATAATCTTTACTCTCAAATTATGGAATATTGAAATCTGAACAACACCTGTGTAAAAGTACTTTTGTGTTGTCGTTGTACTTTGTTCATGTCCACTGTTTCTTTTTCTTTGGAATAAAAAACTACATGCAGTGAATCACAAAACTATTTCCTTTGCATATGGTTTTATATTCCTAAAAAAAGGATGCAATGGTACATGCAAATTTAAGGGTTATGTTATTTAAATATGCCCGCGCGGCCGTAGTTTATTCTGTGCCTGCTAGAGGGCTCTGCGATGTAAGCAAAAATTATACGAACGTCTCACGGCAGTAATGCCGTGGCTGCAATGATAGGTTAAGTTACTGTTAGAAATAGATATTATTATTAAAAAACACAAATCGCTTAACTCGCATATCAGAACAGTTGTTCTAAAACTATTGCATACTGTTCTGACATGCGTGTTAAGTGATTTGTGTTTTTAATAATAATATTTATTTCTAACAGTAACCTAACCTGTCATTGCAGCCACGGCATTACTGCTGTGAGACGCTCGCAAAATTAACACTACCTCCTTGCTTATTTAAGAAGTGTATTTTCTGTAGTAAATATGGAATGCTGTAAAATTCAGGGTGTTTCAGAATAAAGTACCGTAAATTGGAGAATATATAGATCTTGAGGAGTTATCAAGAAAAGTTAGATAACAATTTCCTGTAAACGCACACGTTTCCATTATACAGGGTGATGAGGTAATATTGAAAAATACATGTTTTTTAGAGTATTTTCATTTAGGGTAGACACTTTAACTTAAAAATAGGTACAGTTGTTTACTTACGAAATATTACACTTCATTTCGACAAAATAGGATAATCCAGTGGCGTAAAATAAAGGGGGTTATTAAACAATTTTGACCTATACTTTTTGCGCATTCTGTATTTCATAAAAATTAAAACTCATAATTATGCCTCATACAATTTGCCACAAAAGGTACGCTTGGTTAATTTCAGTGGAGCTTTTTATTTTCGAGATATTTTAAATTAAGTCATACTCGACTCATGCATGAAAACAACATATTATTAATTCTTTCAAAAATGCAAAGGTTTATTTTATGAATTTGAAACTGCGTTCTGATTTAAATCAAATACAGTAAGTTAACAAACATGTACATATTTCATAAAAAAGAGGTTTCATTCATATTAGTTTTACAATTAAAATACAAATAATTACAAACTGTTGCTAATCTAGTAGGCTTCTCTTAATCGGTGTAGTTGTCAAAAGTTATACTCGTTCAATATGTATCTACAGCTTGCTTATTTCTTATTATTTTGTTAATAATCAAACACAAAAATGGTAACATACACATTCTCTAAATATGCTGACATGCATTTGGTACTAGGAGAATGCCAAGGCAATTCTGAAAAGGCTGTAAGAAAATATGGAGAGCAATATTCAGGACGCATTGTATCCAATAGAAAAAACTTTTGTGGTAGTACATAGACGGATAAGGAAAACTGGAACTGGTTTACCTGCTATTCAACATCGTGGAAGTGAAAGAATAAAACGCACATTGAGAAATGAAGAAAATGTTTTAAATTTAGTAGAGGAGAACCCGGGAATAAGTATCAGAAGACTTTCGCTACAAACGAAAGTTTCTCAGGTAACATGGCGGAGAATTCTAAAAGGTCAATAGCTGTACCCCTATCACCTGCAACAAGTTTAGGACTTTCTAGAAACTGACTACCTACTTAGAGTCGAGTTTTGCGACTGGCTGCTAAGACAAATTAGAAGAGATAATGAATTTGTTAACAATATTCTTTTTACTGATGAAGCAACCTTTAGCAGAAATGGCATATTCAACATGGATAGTAAGCATGTGTGGTCTGATGAAAACCCACATTTCACGAAAACCAGCAGTTTTTAGAATAAATTTAAAATAAATGTTGTAGTGATCCGTAGTGTTTCTAAGTCGATTTCTAATTAGTAGATAATTATTGCAAATATTATAGTGTCCATTTCGATATTTCAAGGTATTTGTTAGAATAGCTCGATAACCACTTGTAGGTTTCTGAACGCATTCTGCGACGTCAGAATTTATGTTATACGGGGCGCATGTGTAGGGATAATTGATTTACTCGACAAGGGTAAAGGACTTTATTTTTAGATTTCAAGATGGCAGGTTGAAAGATTTCACTTGGCGGGTTTTTATTAAAGGCAATGTTTTATGTTGATAATTAGTTGCTATTTAAGGTAATCTGATTACAACTGGTAGTTTCAGCCTTGTTTTGAGTGTAATGTTGGTACTTATTCCGTTAGTTATTTAATCATTGAAGGAAATATTTATGTCTTACTTGTTACTTTTGCTTAGAATTTGATGCTGGTGGTTTAACTTATGATATTTAATATGTAATTTTATGAGATTTACGCTTTTATCGAACTTGTTTATGTATAAATGAGTGTTGTTTGTTTTAATAACCGAAAACCAATATTTATTTATTTGAAATAAATTTGATTTTGTATTTAATGCAGAGTTGGAACTACAATTGCGTTGCACTTATTGCAGAATCAATAGCAGAAGTACCATTACTGTAATTTTACGACAAACAATGAAAAGTACTGACATCATATTAAATCAAATTATTGGGCAAGCTGGAACCTGAACAGTGTTATATTTCTGTTAACTTTGTTTGATATTTGTGATGCATTTGACATTTTATTTATTTGTAATTATTTTATTTCAGCATATTAATCACATTTACAACTGCACTGCTCACATCTAAGTTTAACTTAATGATATGTATGTTGTTTTGTTTATCCTATTATCTAGCCGATGTTTCTGTATAATTAACTAGTATTTAAAGTTTGTGATAATTGTTGTGATGTAATTAAATTGAACCTCTGATATGATTGACCATCTCGTGCCTTTCGCGTTTGCATTTATGACTATGTTGAAGATAGTCTATTCAATAATAAGCGCCTTTTTATTCATGCGCAATCATACCATAAGTTCATTTCAACGATTCATGTCATCTTGTCAAGATACTTCTAGTGGTACCCTTCTGCAAATAATATGAAGTCAACTAGCCTTTGTGAAATATTTTGTAACACGGGCTGGAAACTGTTAGTGTATGTATGCGGGCGCGTTTGTTCGAGCCTTGTTGAATATTACTAACATTTTATGTCTGTGTGGGGAGGAACATTGGTAGTCAAGGTACAGGTCATCTTCATGGTGTCCCCCTTCTTCAACTTTAGTTGGGTAGTATTGGCCTAGCCAACCTCAGTACCAAGCAGAAAAGACTAGCTGGTTTACACTAACGTTTCTTCAGTTGTCATGTGTGGTATGTCTGGGTAACAGTTGACATACCGTCAAATCCAATGTTGATGATCTGGGGGTGCTTGTACATCACCTGTCCTTGTCGAGATGTGCAAGAAGTCTGAAGGCAATTTGGGGCTTCCTCTGTCGTGCTCGTTTCCCAATCGCTCAGGTTGAATGTCATTTTTCTATGCTTTCATGCCAATGAACTATTTAGTGGTTATTGTTTTGATTAAAAGTCAAGTTAGGTAAATGCTGTAGTTTTATTTCAAACCTTCCCGCCTTGGCGCCATCTCCCCAGTGTGAATTTGGGTTACATTATAACAATATGGTTTTCGTAAAGACAGAGGGACTAGAGAACCGATGCTAATGATTAGGGTAATTACCGTAAAAAGGTTACAAAAATAAAAAGACGCATTTCGCGTTTGTAGGTTTAGAAAAAGCATTTGATAGGGTTAATTGGATTGTTATGTTCAGGATTTTGCGAAAAATAGGAATCTCTCATAGGGATAGAAAAATCATTTACAGTTTATATAAAAACCAAAGCGTAGTAATTAGATTTGATGAAATACAAAAAGAAGCTAAGATTAGAAATGATGCTAGACAGGACTGTATACTATCTCCCTTGATTTTTAATGTTTATATTGAGAAAGCTTTAAACTTAGCTAGAGAGAGAAAAGAGATAGGTATTAGTGTACACGGACAGAAAATAGACATGTTACGTTTTGCAGATGATATAGCAATTATAGCAGAGTCTAGAAAAGAGTGAGGAGAGTTTTTAAATATTGTAGATGAGATACCACAGAGTAACCATAGTATGGGAATTAACTCAGGAAAGACAAAGATAATGACAGGTGAGTTACAGCCTAGTTCTAAACCAAAATTAAAAATAGGTAATGCCGAGTTAGAGGAGGTAGATGAATTTTGCTATTTAGGTAGTATAATTACAAAGGACGGACGTAGCAAAAGGGATATAGTAGCTAGAATAGCTCAAGCTAAAAAAATGTTTTTAAGAAAGAAAGACGTACTAATAGCTAATAGTATTAGTTTAGATAATAGAAAAAGTTTCTTAAAGTCGTATGTATGGAACGTTCTATTATACGGTAGTGAGACTTGGACAATTAAAGAGGTAGATAAGAAAAAGATATAAGCTTTTGAAACTTGGTGTTATAGGAGAATGTTAAAGATTAGTTGGACAGATAGAGTAACAAATGAGGAAGTTTATAGAAGAATAGTTAAGGAACCCTGCATGTGGAAACAATTAAAGTTCAGGAGAGATAGAATGATAGTGCACCAGTTAAGACATGTAGGACTATTTAGTAAGGTCTTAGATTACAGACTACCAAATAAACATAGAGTAGGAAGACCTAGACAAAGCTATATTAGTCAAATTATTAGAGCTCTAGGTTGTGAAGGGTATGTAGGCCTTTTTAGACTAGCTTATAATAGAAAAATTTAGAGCTGCATCAAACCGACCTTAAGTAAGTTCGAAAACAAAACAAAAAAAAATAAATAAAAAGCAGTCAACTAAACGACACCATGACATAACTTACAATTAGTCAGCGGTCTAGTATGTTGGTAGCGAATCGTTGCTTAAGCCTTACCATAACATATAATTTAACACTTTTCCTTTTTTGGAGGGGATGTCGTTTCCTTATAAATGAGAATCATGTAAACATGTTGGAGTTCTTTAACAACCATCAGGTAGCTAATATCTATGTAGAGCCAGGGAGATAGGAAAAAAATAGAAGAGTATAGGAAGACCTAGACCAAGCTATATTAGTTAAATTACTAGAAAATTAGGTTGTGAAGGGTATGTAGAACTTTTTAGATTGGCGGCACCGAATAGAAAAGAAGTTAGAGCTGCGTCAAACCGACCTTAAGTAAAGTCGAAAACAAAATGATGATGATGATAACAACACAACGTAGGCGTCGTCGAGCCACTGCCACTAAAAGTTAGATCACAGAGCCGGTGTGCCGTTTATAGAGGGCGTTTGGGTCAGCCTATAGGTCGGTTACACTACAATGTTTGGGCTGAAATAATACACAATCAGCGGATAGGACCATTTATTTTGAAAGAAAAGTTAACTGGAGAGCGATATATAGCTTTTTTAAGAGACATTTAGTAGGTTTATTTGATTATGTTCCTTGTTATCGAAGACTTATAATGTGGTTCATGCATGATGGGGCAACACCTCATTTTGCATTAACTGCAAGGGAGAGGTTAAATAACAATTTTCCTGGCAGGTGGACTGGACGTGGAGTAAATGCTCCCGTTAATTTGCCACTTCGGCTCCCCTAGTTAAATCCTATGGACTATGGAATTTGGGGTATTTTAAAGCAAAAAGTTATTCTGAACATATTAATACTGTTCAGGAGTTAAGAGAGAGATTGGAAAATGTTTTTAGAGAGTTAGCCAATTCTAGGTTTATTCTAAAAAAAACTACTCATCAGATTAAGAAAGGAGCCCGAAAATGTATTCAAGTTGGAGGACGTCACTTTGAATATTTACTTAAATAATGCGAGATATGAGCTAATTTTTATTTTGTGGTTTGTAGCGGCTCAGTAAGTAAATTTTAGCTTGTAGAGTCAAATATTCTTCAGTTTGTAAACACTGACAAGTTTATTAAAGACGTTTTTTTACTAATACGTTCTTTTCATGCATAAGTTGAGTATGACTTAATTTAAAATATCTCGAAATGGAAAGCTCTACAGAGATTAACCAAGAGTACCTTTTTGTGGCAAATTGTACGAGGAATAATTACGAGTTTTATTTTTTATGAAATACAGGGTGTTAGGTCAAAATTGTTTGATAACCCCCATATTCTACGCCAATAAAGTATCTTATTTTGTCGAAATGAAGTGTAATAATTCGTATTAGTAAACAACTAACGTGTACCTATTTTCAAGTTAAAGTTTCTACCCTCATTGAAAATACTCTAAAAAAATGTATTTTCCAATGTCACTCCACCACCCTGTATAATAGAAACGGTTGAGTTTACAGGAAACTGTTAGCTAACCTTTCTTGATAACTTGTCCAAATGTATATATTCTCTAATTTACAGTACTTTATTCTTAAACACCCTGTGCAAGTGAACGAAAGCTTTTTTCCGTAGCAAGAAACTTAAGCGTTGTAACAATTTTATTTTTGCAGTAGGAGAATCCATTCATTGAACGTACAATGAATAGTAAAATACCTTTATTAATTAAAATAAATATTCAAGTAACAATCAAACTTTTATAGTATTATAATATCAAGGATTATTAGTCAAGTGTTTCCGAGTTCGGTGTAATTTCACAGCCACTGGCGCGCGCGTGAGAGGTTCGAGAACTAAAATCCGGAACCTCCCACCATACAAGAAAGCAGCGAGCGCACTCGTCGATAGTTAAAAGTAGCGTCAAGATGCATTCTAAGAGAATGGCGAGTGACCTCCGAGTCGCTCTATGTTTGTGAAACACTTCCTGAGTAACGGTTAGTACCTAATCCACATTTTGTATATTCGTTGTCATATTAGCTAATTTACAAAATTTATTTAGCGCAACGACCCATTTGAACTCGCAACGACCCATTTGAACTCGCAACGACACATTTGAAATCCCAACGAGAAATTAGAAAACTGCATGGATAACGTATATATCGCACACCACGTCGAAAATCGCAACTGTAAAATTTGAGACAACATGATCCCTTTGAAGTTACAATTTAGAAAGCTTAATTTGTTGGCTACGCAATGAAAAATTATTTTAGTAAATAAATTTAGACAACGGAAGATTACGTTACAAAGTAATGCTGCCGTGATCCAAGTAAGGAACCCGCTTTGCTCCTACACCTGTGTTAAAGCATGGAAAGCAAGTATAATTAGTTGCTGTTCCGCGCTGCGAGGTAATTTCCATTACATCAAGGGACAACTGCTGCTCTTGGGTTCGTAATAGAATTAAGGATTTCCTGAGTACTTTCCTTCTGAAAGTACATTATTTCATTTTGTTTGTTAGACGTACAAAATTGTTATTCAGTTTACCTGTAAATAAGCTGGTTTTCCCAGTATTAAATTTGCTTTCACTTAGCTTCGTAAATACGTGATCACACGTGGCTTCAACGTAATTTAACAGCTGCTATTACATCACCTGTTTGTTTGTTCACTATTGTCAACAATTGCCCAATGGCTAACACATGTTTAGCATTTTAGTACAACCACTATAGATAACATTAGAGAATATCTTGGTGATTATTTTGACTTCAAACTAAATTTAAGTTTGTTAACCTAAAGAGAAAATTTCGTATATTCATTTGTAAATGACTCACACAGATCTGATTGGGTTATAAAGAAACTCTAGCATTTTTAGTTACATAGAATTATAAAATATTTGAGTAAGGATTAGTTGATAACCTTTACTACCAGTTTTGCAAGTACTTCAAATTTTTATTTTTATTTAATTACAATGATACTTTATTTACTGAAACCAAGAAAATTCTTATTAGTAAATTAATATTCTTCATTTAAAGTTTTTTATTCTGATCTAGTCTGATCAGACTTGGTAAACAAAAAGCAATAAGAACTAAAATTTTATGATCCCATTATGCAGAAAATATTCTCTATACTTTTAGGTATACTTGAGGGACGCAAATAGTGTTCCCATTTTTATGTGACTTAATTATTATTCTTTTTACAGGAACAGCGTCTTATTCTGTTAAGACAAGTTTGTGTATCAACGAAGGCGATCTCTTTTTTGGGTCTCCAAGTCCGCCCTTAAAAAATAGCTATGCCCCTAAAATAAATCAATTTGGACTTGGTGGCGCCTGTTTGTTTTTGTTAAGTGTAACCCTCCATAGATTTCGACTTACCCCCATTGCTCATAGCTCTACCCAAGGAATAGACCCCTAGTTACGTCGGAAGACTTTGTTTTGCTGACCCCCAACTTCTAGAGTCAGATGTATGTATTAAGAAGAGAGCATTAGTTAAGCTCAATTTAGGAAAGAATGTGACCGTTTGGGGTTAGCGATCAAGAAAAAATAATACGTTTCACTAGCGCCCAACGCTTGGGGCTTCGAAATTTGTTTGATCAAAATTTATTTGGGGGCTCGAAATTTGTTTGTTCAACGAGTAATTTGTTGAAATTCGTTCGTTCATAATTTAATTTAGCTCGAAAGTTGTTTTGCTCCGAAATTTGTTTGCTTAAGGTTTATTTGACACTTAGATTTGTTTGTTTGCTTTTGATAAAAGATTGGTTGTAACGGTAATCCCCATACACTCAATTCGTTAATTTGGTCAAATTTACTTTTGACTTTAGTTCTGTTTTGACCCTTAAATTTTTTGATATTGTTTTGGCAAAATAATTTTACCAAAAACATTTTTGATTTTTACCTTTAGTAGTACGAATTTGTTTTGATAGCTTTTGTAAGATTCGGATTAGTTAGATTTATCGGTTTGATTCCATTAGGTTGTAGTAACCATGTCGGAAAAATTCCAAATTGTTTGTCTACTTAAAGAAGAATTGGAGTATGAACTAAGAATCAGAGGAGTGGTAAGTGAGAGGCCAGTGTTGGAGAAACGGAAAATTTTAGGTAGATTGTTAGCTAAAGAAATAGATAAGCCTGGTTGTTTGGTTGACCTTTCGTGTTATGAAGTAGATTTTGCAACGGAAAGTAAAGAAATTTCAGTTTCAGTCGAGTCAGTTCGTAATATTGTGTCCGAGTTTGAGGGCGACTCATCAGACTCAATTTTAGAAGAGCTTGTTCAAGGATAAACCACCTTTCGGGACGAGCTAAGCGTATGAAAATCCCTTCAATAAATCCCGATGAAGCAATTAAGTTTAGAAATGAGACCGTAGCAACGATATTAACTCTTGAAGCTGAGTTGTACGATAAAATCAATAAAAGTACAGAGTCCACCTATTTAGATCGGTCCGTTGTAGTATCTCCTTTAGTTAGTGCACCTATCCATTCGACTTCGTATGTAACACCTTCAGTACCTATAGGTTCATGGCCTGTAAAATTCTCAGGTGACCCCAAACAACTACATTCATTTTTAGATAGAGTTAGTGATTTAGCACAATCTCGTAAGGTATCCGAAGCTGACTTATTTGGATCAGCATGTGAACTTTTGTGGGTGACGCTTTGGTTTGGTTTAGAACAGTGAAAAATTCTTTGCGAGACTGGAACTCCTTGTTAGAACGTTTAAGGGAAGATTTTCTACCTGGTTCTTCGGATGATGACATTTGGGAAAAGATCAGAAATCGTCGTCAAGGTAAAGACGAAAGGATTATTTTATTTGTCGCGCATATGCAAACCCTCTTTAGTAGACTGACCAACGAGCCAGCAGAAGTTACTAAAGTTAAAATGATTAGAAGAAATTTGGTTCCTGAATATATTTCGGCACTTGCATTGTCGGACATTCAAGATTTGTCGACCCTAGTAAATTTGTGTAAAGGTTAGAAGAAGCTTCTTTGATGAAACTAAACTCGGTTTTGGCGTCTTCTAATAAACCTAATAAGATTTGCAACCCTCTAAGCATCCATATGAGAACAAACATCCTGGGTTGAATGAGAAAGTTTATGCTGTTAAGAGTAGGGTGTTTCAGAATAAATTAGTCAATCCTCAAGTAACAGTAGCGGATAAGAGCTCTTTAGAGTCCTCGGTTTGTAATTCCTTTAGTCCCGATAAGAGGAATCATTTTGTTTGTTGGAATTGCTCCCGTAGTGGACATTGGTTTAGAGATTGTAGAGCAACAAAAAATTTTTGTTTTGGATGTGGTCGAAAAGGCGTTAAGGCAACGTCATGTCCACATTGTTCAAAAACCAGTAAGGCGGCAGGTACATAGTGGTCGGTATCCTGTTCCGCGTCATAAGGCTACAGTTATGATTTGTAAACAAGAAAATACTTTAGTAAAGACGAGTGGTCGAGATGGCTTACAGTTGTTAAAAATTTTGTCAGGACTCTTCGAAGCCTAAGAATAATACTCTGTTCATTGAGAAGCAGTGTGATAATCGACCCTACATTATGGTGAAATTAATAGATAGAGACATTACCGGTCTTCTGGATTCGGGATGCACTACCTCAGTAGTAGGATCCTTAGCACTTTCAATTGTTAGAAATTAGACTTGAAAATTTTAGTTCAGCAAAACAGGTATCACTACAGCTGATGGTTCAATAAAGTCTGTTGTAGGCTCAGTAGATTTGCCAATTTGTATAGGTAATGATTGCCGCATCCTTAATGCATTAGTGGTTCCGTCCCTACCGCATACATTTATTTTCGGTAGTGACTTTGCAAAATTATTTGGTGTAGTTGCTGACTTTAGAGGTAATAATTGGTTTATCCAAAGCAATGTTGGGAACGACATAGGGTATATAGGTCCGTCTTCCATCCCTTTGAACACTGAAGATTCTTTATGTGGTTTACATGACCTCTCAGATGCTCAAAGTGCGCAAGCACAAGAGTTAATAAATTCATTTAGTGAGATTAGCAGCGACGATAGATTAGGACGAACTCACCTAATCGAATTGGACATAGACACAGGCAATGCCAAACCCTTCCACAAGAAACCATATGTCGTGTCACCATATATGGGTAAGATATTGAATGAGGAATTGGACGACATGCTTAGACTTAAAGTTATAGAACCGTGTACTAGTCCGTGGTCCTCTCCAGTTTTGTTGGTTAAGAAGGCAGATGGAGAATATCGCTTCTGTTTTGATGGTAGAACCCTGAACGACTTAACTGTTCATGATTCGTACCCCCTTGCGAACGTAGATAGAATTCTCAATATGTTGAGAGGTGCGAACTACATTTCGTCTCTGGATTTGAGAAAATCGTTTTGGCAAATCCCTCTTAGTGAATCGTCTAAGGATAAGACTGCCTTCAGTGTTATCTCACGAGGACAATATAGATTTACATGCATGCCATTTGGGTTGAAGAATGCTGCGCAGACGCAACAGCGTTTAGTAGATGCAATTTTGGTCCACGTTTTGAACCCCATGTATTTTGCTATTTGGACGACATAATATTATGTTCGTCATCTTTTGAAGATCATCTAAAGTTATTAGTAGAGGTTAAGCAACGGTTAAAAGAAGCTAACCTTACCATAAATATAAGTAAATGTGAATTTTTTAAAAAAACACTTAAATTTTTGGGTTATATAGTAGGTTCGAACTCACTTCGTACAGATCCCGATAAGGTGTCGGCGATGGTTAACTTTCCCGTCCGAAAACCACAACGGAAATTAAAAGGTTTATAGGAATGTGCAGCTGGTACAGGCGCTTTATAAAGAATTTTTCGTCTTTAGTTTCGCCTATTAATGACCTCATTAAAAGTAAGAAAAAAGGTCAAACTGTAAACTGGAGTGCGGAAGCAGAAAATTCATTTGTGCTAATCAAGCAAGCATTAGTTTCTGCACCTCTTCTTTCGCAGCCAGACTACTCGGCACCTTTATCGTTGAGTGTGACGCAAGCAACACTGGGTTAGGAGCTGTGTTGATTCAGAATGTAAACGGAGAAGAGCGTGTAATTTCGTACGCAAGCAAAACCCTGAGCCGTACTGAGCGCAATTATTCCACCACTGAAAGAGAGTGTTTAGCGGTTATTTTTGCAATTGAGAAATTTCGTCCGTGGGTAGAAGGAGTTCGATTCACCGTTGTCACCGATCATTTTCGTTACTTTGGTTGAGTAATCTTCAGAATCCAACTGGAAAACTCGCCAGATGGTCAGTTCGATTAAGGCAACACTCATTTGATTTGGTGCATAGAAAAGGAAAGTTCAATATAGTTCCAGATTGTCTTAGTCGTGGTGTTCCTTTAGAAAATCCAGAAGTTAACTTAGTAGAGATTAAACTTGATGCAGTAGACTTGTGGTATGAGTCTTTGAGAAAGAAAATTTTGTTGTCACCGAAAAGCTACCCACAATGGAAAGTAGAAGATGGGTTTATTTATAAGTTTATACCTTCCTTATTACCGCATTCGGCGAATGTTGTAGAGTGGAAATATTTGGTGCCAAAGTCTCAGCGCGTAGATGTCATTAAATCATGTCATGACCCCCTTCAGCAGGACATTTTGGTTCCTTAAAACTTTGTCTCGAGTCCAAGAATTGTATTATTGGCCAAAGATGATCTTTGACGTACGTAAATTTTGTAGGAAATGTTTGATTTGTGGTGCTCAAAAACCACCCAATAGAGGTCCCCTTGGAATGATGGGAAAGGAGAAAGAAGTTGGACTACCATTCCAAACCATTGCATTAGATTTGATGGGTCCGTTTCCTCGTTCCAAACGCGGACATAAATGGCTCTTAGTTGTTGGTGATTGGTTCTCGAAGTATTCGATTTTGCAACCTTTACGTAGTGCTACCGCACATTTGATCGAGAAGTTTTTGGAAGAAAAGGTATTTCTTGTCTACGGAGTACCACAATTTGTTATTTGTGATAATGGTCCACAATTAGTTGGACGTATTTTTAAAGCTTTGTGTGCAAGGTACGAAATTCAAAAATTTGGTATAACGCTGTTTATGCTCCCCAATGCAATTTTGTGGAAAGAATCAATAAGACAGTTGGTACAGCAATCCGTACATACGTAGAAGAACATGATACGTGGGATGTTGAGATATCAAAGATCCAATACGCGATCAACTCAGCAAAACATGAGTCCACCAACTATTCACCAAATTTTTAGTTTTTGGTCGTCAGGTACCTTTAAGTGGAAAAGCTTATAAGGATAATTTTATACCTGGTGAGGATGTTGATGTCGTCTCCAGTAGTAGACCTTCTTATGTTTTGGATCGTCAACTTTTGTTTGATATTTTTGGAAGTGTCCGTGAAAATTTGCATGTAGCTTATCAACGTTCGTGTAAACGCTACAATCTTCGGAGAAGAGACATTTCATTCCGAGTCGGAGAGTATGTTTGGAGAACTAATAAGGTCCTCTCGAGTGCTAGTGATAAATTTTCCGCTAAGTTAGCTCCTAAGTTCGTTATGAGTAAAATTCGGAAAAACATTCCAGTTTAGTATATGAGTTAGAAAACGAAGATGGAACAAGAGCAGGAAATGGCACATAAAGGACTTGAAACCAATTGGAGTATCAGATCCAAATGAAAATGATGATTTTGACGATTAATTCCGGTCCGGTCATCTCTTTGATATTAAGTAATGACGTAGTGGTCTGTTTTGTTTTGTTCCAATTCTTGATCTAGTGTCGGTCCACTAATATTGAGTATTTTGTTTGAGGAGTGAAATAAGTGGTTTGAGATTTTGTAAGTTTTGTAAGTTGAGGTGTGCCTTGGTGCACGCTGGTCGTTTTGCTCGCGCGTTGCTCGGAGATGTGTTTGGAGGATGTCTTTGACAGATATCCTTACAATGTAGAAGTAGGTGGGCTATTTAACTATTGGTCCTGATTTCTACATGTCAAGGTGGAGAGAATGAATTGTTCTTTCCTTGTTCCTTTTGACCGTTAGAAGTTCTTAGATTTGATAGGGTCAAAGTTGACTTGGTGATTTTCACCGTTTGGTCCATCACTAATGAGATCAGTTGTTCGTTAGCAATTAGTGATAGGATGATCAGTAGGGTGTAGGATTCTACAACCCTAACTGGGTTATTTTGGGTTTGAAATTTGATAAGTAACCGTATGGTTAGGTTACCTTTGTTTTGATTATATCTTTGTAATAAAGTGATAATATTTTGTATTTGAAATTTGTTAAGTAACCGTATGGTCAGGTTACCTTTGTTTTGATTATCTCTTTGTAATAAAGTGATAATATTTTGTATTTGAATTTGTTAAGTAACCGTATGGTCAGGTTACCTTTGTTTTGATTATCTCTTTGTAATAAAGTGATAATATTTTGTATTTGAATTTGTTAAGTAACCGTATGGTCGGGTTACCTTCGTTTTGATTATCTCTTTGTAATAAAGTGATAATACTTTGTATTTGAATTTGATAAGTAACCTTTTGATTAGGTCACTTTTGTTTTGGTTATCACCTTGTGATGATGCTTAAATTTAGACCTATTAGTAGGGTATTTCTTTTGATTCTCACCTTATAGTGATGATATTTTGAATGGTAATGCTGTTCTGATGAGGAAGCATTCCTGTTTTTTGTAAATAGAGCTAAATGAGCTCCTGGAAGTGAAGTTTTTGAAATTAGAAGTAAATTGTAAGTGTTTGATTTTAGGTCAGAAATATTAGCCTTATTAGAAGTAGGAATCTCAAGTCAAGAAATTTTGTAAATTTAAATTCTTTTGTCCCGTGGAGTGTTTGACTCTCTAATTTGACCCCCTCCCAATTTTGATTATTACCGATTGTGACTCCCCGATTTTGTCTCCCGATGGACGTCAGGTACACGTAGTTACCAACACACTCTCAATTATAAATGAAGGTCCCCCATTTGAGTAAATTTATAAAATTGCATAGTTGGTTAGGAAGATAGGAAAGGCTAGTATTGTTGTAAAAAAATTTTTTGTATTAGTTATATTTGAAGTTTTTTAAGAAAAATTTTTTTCTTTTAGGAAAGAGGTAGTGTAACAATTTTATTTTTGCAGTAGGAGAATCCATTCATTAAACGTACAATGAATAGTAAAATACCTTTATTAATTAAAATAAATATTCAAGTAACAATCAAACTTTTATAGTATTATAATATCAAGGATTATTAGTCGAGTTGTTTCCGAGTTCGGTGTAATTTCACAGCCACTGGCGCGCGCGTGAGAGGTTCGAGAACTAAAATCCGGAACCTCCCACCATACAAGAAAGCAGCGAGCGCACTCGTCGATAGTTAAAAGTAGCGTCAAGATGCATTCTAAGAGAATGGCGAGTGACCTCCGAGTCGCTCTATGTTTGTGAAACACTTCCTGAGTAACGGTTAGTACCTAATCCACATTTTGTATATTCGTTGTCATATTAGCTAATTTACAAAATTTATTTAGCGCAACGACCCATTTGAACTCGCAACGACCCATTTGAACTCGCAACGACACATTTGAAATCCCAACGAGAAATTAGAAAACTGCATGGATAACGTATATATCGCACACCACGTCGAAAATCGCAACTGTAAAATTTGAGACAACATGATCCCTTTGAAGTTACAATTTAGAAAGCTTAATTTGTTGGCTACGCAATGAAAAATTATTTTAGTAAATAAATTTAGACAACGGAAGATTACGTTACAAAGTAATGCTGCCGTGATCCAAGTAAGGAACCCGCTTTGCTCCTACACCTGTGTTAAAGCATGGAAAGCAAGTATAATTAGTTGCTGTTCCCGCGCTGCGAGGTAATTTCCATTACATCAAGGGACAACTGCTGCTCTTGGGTTCGTAATAGAATTAAGATTTCCTGAGTACTTTCCTTCTGAAAGTACATTATTTCATTTTGTTTGTTAGACGTACAAAATTGTTATTCAGTTTACCTGTAAATAAGCTGGTTTTCCCCAGTATTAAATTTGCTTTCACTTAGCTTCGTAAATACGTGATCACACGTGGCTTCAACGTAATTTAACAGCTGCTATTACATCACCTGTTTGTTTGTTCACTATTGTCAACAATTGCCCAATGGCTAACACATGTTTAGCATTTTAGTACAACCACTATTGATAACATTAGAGAATATCTTGGTGATTATTTTGACTTCAAACTAAATTTAAGTTTGTTAACCTAAAGAGAAAATTTCGTATATTCATTTGTAAATGACTCACACAGATCTGATTGGGTTATAAAGAAACTCTAGCATTTTTAGTTACATAGAATTATAAAATATTTGAGTAAGGATTAGTTGATAACCTTTACTACCAGTTTTGCAAGTACTTCAAATTTTTATTTTTATTTAATTACAATGATACTTTATTTACTGAAACCAAGAAAATTCTTATTAGTAAATTAATATTCTTCATTTAAAGTTTTTTATTCTGATCTAGTCTGATCAGACTTGGTAAACAAAAAGCAATAAGAACTAAAATTTTATGATCCCATTATGCAGAAAATATTCTCTATACTTTTAGGTATACTTGAGGGACGCAAATAGTGTTCCCATTTTTATGTGACTTAATTATTATTCTTTTTACAGGAACAGCGTCTTATTCTGTTAAGACAAGTTTGTGTATCAACGAAGGCGATCTCTTTTTTGGGTCTCCAAGTCCGCCCTTAAAAAATAGCTATGCCCTAAAATAAATCAATTTGGACTTGGTGGCGCCTGTTTGTTTTTTTGTTAAGTGTAACCCTCCATAGATTTCGACTTACCCCCCCATTGCTCATAGCTCTACCCAAGGAATAGACCCCTAGTTACGTCGGAAGACTTTGTTTTGCTGACCCCCAACTTCTAGAGTCAGATGTATGTATTAAGAAGAGAGCATTAGTTTCAGCGTTACTTTAAGCTTACAAAATTTAACCATTTTAAATGCATACAAAATCAAAGGATTTTAACCTAGTTTTAGCAGAAACACTTCATTATGACGGTATCTTGTCGTTTTATAAAAGGTTCAACTAGAAGCAATAGTTCTTCAAACTGTTGGTTTATTAAATGTAAGATATTTCTGTATGCCATTGGGTCCTCTTGCAATAATTCATTAGATGCAGTACTCTAATTCCAATATTTCCCCTTTCATGCCGCTTTTTAGTCTAAGCTTTTCGTGTCCTACACCGAAGCTCCTTTAGCTTTGCAGTACACATTACTACATAAATAGCAATTGCAACCGCTGCAGTATTGTCTTCAAACACTTTTTTCCTGAATATTTAAATCCATTGTGACTACATTGCACAAATAATTCATTTTACGGTCATATTTTTAAAAAAATGTTTTAATTAATACCGTATTAGATTAATATCGCAGGCTTACCCATTTAAATTCAAAAGTATCCTATGTACTTTTAACTATCTATTTTGGGTTATGTTATGAAATCAACCATCTATTTTAATTATTTAGTTGTGCATTCTAGTACGCACTTCGTGATCATAAAAATAGAACGTGTTCTATTTTATATGGACAAAAATTTTATCATAATATTTGCTGCATTACGCGGAACATACACAATTATGCTCACAATTCTGTGTCTGAATATGAATGGTGTAAAACGTATCTAAAATTTGTGTATTTTTCCAATTGTAATCACCGTACCGTGGCGTAATCGGTTCGCGCGTAAGTGATCTTAACTGAATGTTATAGTGGTTGATCCTGTCCATGTTACAATACCATACTACTACGCTTTGTGCAACTGCTTTTAAGAATTCCTTTTTTTTTAAATTTAAATTAATACTTAATATGAGCAAATTATATTTCTGAAGGATTGTTTTTTAACTAGCGCAATACTGCTCTTTATGGTGCTTCTGCCTTTTCAATCCTTTAGCATTTTACATCTTGAATAACAAAATTTCTCTGTCTTAATAAACCTATCGTATTTCATTTATGCATTCTATGTAGCAATTTTATTGTCAGTACTGCAGGTATTTTTTAAAATTTTATTTCTATTCTACAGTTTTTCTCAAAATTTATTTATAATAGTTAGGTGAATTCTGTTGCTTGCAATCTATTGGTTAACAATAGTAGTTGTTAGATTTTTAATAATGTTCGAATACTAGTACTCTCAATGCTCTTTTTGGAACGCACTTAGATTTAAAATAATGACAGGTGTCATTTCAAACTTCCTTTTATGTTGATGACTCACCATCCGGTTCCTCTTTACATTCTAACCGTTATTGTGATAAGTTGTCCTAATTTATCTACTGACGCCATGTTTTAAAATTTACATAAGATGTTTATATTACGTCTTCAGAGTATTGTCTGATGTAATTTTACTTAATGGGACGACTCTGCTTATTTGAAATGGTTTGATATTTCACAAATGTCAATTATCAGCTTCTGAGGTAAGTAATTTTGCAAATGTAAGTTGCTGCTTCTTATATGTAGCAGAATTTATATTATTCATTTAAATCTTGTACTAATTCAATTCACAGTGCATATTTTATTGTGGGTTGAGAAAAGTTTTAATTAACTCCCTACATACATCATACCAATAACCAAACTTTTCAGAATGCCGCGTTTTTCAAACCTTTCTGAAAAATTAAGCCTTTTACGAAATTGAAAGTTTGCCTCTTGACGTGTTTTGTATCAGCGTTAAGGTCGAAATAAAGCAATATTGCGAGAAGGGTTTGAAGTAACCAATTGCAAGCAATCGATTTGCATCATGCCATTTAAATTCACTGAACAATTTTCGGAGAGCACAGTTTCTTGGTTGATCATTCCAGACTCAGCCAATCTTTATGTAGCGGATGTTACTTGTAATCCCTTTAAAAATGCATTTTTTTATCAAAATTTTGTTTTATTTCCACTTTAAGATTAAAAATAGGCTGGAACAGGCTTCAATGAACGTGAACATTTTACTTATCGTATTTGAATTTATAAATTACAATAAATTATTAGTGTGTAATGGACGTTACACAATTCTGAACCTGCTATATAAGCGGTTACGAACTATCAACAAAACTTGCGTTCCTCTAAGATACCTACAAGAAATGTGAAAACTGTTTCTGCTAAACGAAATATGTATATAACTTAATCAACAATTTGAATCGATATTATACTTAATTTCTTTTTGAAATTGATTTAATTTAGTAACGGATTCTACACAATTTTCATGTTTAGTAGAAAGTACTATAAGTTGCTATGCTTCGATTCAATCATCTCTGTTATGTTAACTTCTGTATCCAGTGTACTTTATGTTTTATTGACATAAACGGTAAGATTTATGCTATAGTTAATTAATTTTTATTGATTTGTGGGTTCTGCCAATAGGTAAATTCGAATTACATACAAGTTAGATGGTCAATGGTAAGTAATATGGACATGAATATTTTATTTATAAGAAGAAAGTATAATTAAAATATTTGAAGAAATAATATTTAGTTCTTAATTATTTTTTATTTAAATTCCTATTTTACATGGATTGGCTGGACTGTTATTCAATTCTCAGGTTTTTCAAAGACTGCTAAAGGAGTAAGCTGGTTGTTGTATCCCATTTTACTATTGCAGTTTGAAGAAACAGCGTACACTCGCAGAAGTCATTCACCATTTATTGTTAGGATGAGCTCACATTATTTTTTTGTTGGTTTATAGGGTAAATTCGAATTTTTTACCCCAAAATGCAGTGGGGCCATAATAATTTCTTCCTGAATTCGTTTGTTATAGTTCTTTGCAAAAATAAATCATAAAACTATTACATATTATTACTTCTCTTCATAATACGTTGCCACTGTAGGTTTAAACTATTTGCAATATATGCATACTAAAAACAACGGTTGTCCAATTGTAGAGTTACAGTCTGTATGTCTCTATTATTGAAAATTAGCGAATGTGAACAATTCTTAGCTGAGCTGTCTACAGGGTGCCCACAATCTTTCTCCGTATATGGGTAACTTTTTTATTATAGAAGATACAATGTTGGTTAAATTAGCAAAGTTGAAGAGAAATTTACGAGTAGTATGATCCTTTTTTGAAAACTCACCTAGATGCTCAACTTTTTTAGATATTTGAAAAAAATTGAAATTTGCCATTTTTTTCAAACAATAACTTTTTAACGGTTTAACCTATAGAGAAAATAAAAACTGCTTGTAAAGTAACTTTTTACATAAAATTCAATAGCGTATATAATTTTAATTGGAAATGTTTTTTTTAAATGGAAACCCTAGTTCAGTATGACCCAAATGGAACGGTTCTTTTCTTCTGATTACCCTAGTGTAAGGGTTGATATACTTAATTTTCCGTAGCTGTTTTTATAATAAATAAAATACGATTCATTTATTTTCGAACATCAAGGAGTGCACGGATACATATTTTAAATAAACAAAAAACAACTGCCATGTGTCGGATAAAGTATTTATTTCCTTTCGGTTGCAAATTTTGTGTAAAAGACTTTTAAATTTATTTGATTATAATAATGTATACAAACGACGAAAAAAATCACTCTTTTGTTACTATGCCTGTAACAGAAATTGTGATGCTGCTGGTGATATGTATTATGAAAGATATTTGGAAAGAAGGCAGCTAGATAAAAGATTGTTTTCTAAATTAGTAAACAAATTAAAAAGGTTTGGTGCTTTTACAAAACCCAGTACTCATAAAAGAAAATTCAAAACTGATGATGAAGAACGTGTATTAGCCTACATAAATTTTAAGTCAACAGCGTCCACCCGAGAAACTGCAATTGAGTGCGCTACTTCTACAAAAAAGCTCGCCTAATTTTAAAACAACTGCTACAAACCATACAAAACCCATGTTAGCAATACACTGTATCATGGGGATTGTGAGAGAAGACAACAGTTTTGTAGGTGGTTTCTTAATGAAACAAATAATAATCCTCGTTTTAGTCACACTATTTACCGATGAAGCAAAATTTACCAACAAAGGCATGTTTAACAAAAAATACAGCCTACCGGAGTCAGGAAAATCCCAATTAAACAGAAGAAAGGCGGGATCAACATCAATTTTCGATAAATGTGTGGTGTGCCATTTTTGCTAATAAAGTACTTGGGCCTTTCTTCTATAATTATAATTTAAATGGTGTACGCTATTTGAATTTCCTACAAAATGAATTGCAAGAAATACTCGATAATTTGCCACTTCATTTACTGCATAACTTATATTATTTTCAACATGACGGTGCATCTACTCCACAACGCTCAAGCCGTTTCTAAATATCTTGATGATAGTTTTCCAACTTGGATTGGCAATGCAGGTCCTGTTCTATGGCCGGCAAGGCCACCAGAACTATCGCCACTTGAGTTTTTCTTTGGGGTACTGTAAAGGATATAGTGTATGCTAAAAACCCAATAACATCGAGAACTCAAAGATAGTATTAGCTATTAAAAGTATAAAACCACTAATCTTAATTAAGGTGCACCAAAACCTAATTAAAAGCTACGATATGTGTTTGCAAGCTAATGGAGGTCATTTTGAGCATATGTTAATGTAGCAGTGGGCATATTAGCATTAATTAGTTTTTGTTTCCTTTGATTAAGTTATTTGTATTGTTTGGATAGTTTATTTTTTAAGTATTTTATTTTTCCTTAATTTATAATAAAGTTAGTTACAATAAACATGTGTTTCCATTATTGATTTTTACACATTTTGTTTGTTTGTAATATGTATCCATGGACTCCTTGATGTCCGCAAATGAATGAATCGTATTTTATTTATTACTGAAAATAAGTATATCAACCGTTACATTAGGGTAATCAGAAGAAAAAACCTTTCCATTCATGTCATATTGAACTATGGTTTCCATTTAAAAAAGTGAGGTTATGTTTGTAGCTTGAAAACCCATTTCCAATTAAAGTTGTCATATACACTATTGAATTCTACATAAAAAGTTACCTTACAAGCAGTTTTTATTTTCTCTATCGGTTAAACCGTTAAAAAAGTTATTAATGTTTGATAAAAATGGCAAATTTCAGTTTTTTCAAATATCTAAAAAAGTTGAGCATCTAGGTGAGTTTTCAAAAAAGCATCATACTATGCTTAAATTTCTCCTCAACTTTACTAATTTAACCAACATTGTATCTTCTAAATAAAAAAGTTACCCATATACGGAGGGTGCCTTGTATATGCTGAATGTCTGTTAGACAGCATTTAAATATTTTTTGATCTTGTATAAGCATGTAGCATTTATTGAAAATAATAATTCTTCCAAACAACATTGCTGCATAGTGATTTTTATGCGGATGTAAGAACTTTTAGAAAGTTTGTCGAATGACATTTTTCTTCTGACAAGTCTCGAATAAAAGGCTCTAATAGCTTAGTTTTCTGAAAGATGAATCTGTTCTCTAATTTTCGCTTAATTTGACCAAAAAATCATTGAAATATTTGTATTAATTAATATTCCACAAGTTTAGCGCAGCTTATTTCTAAGTTCAACTTTTTCAGTAACAATATTTTTTACAGAAATTTTATACAGGCAAGCGATCCAAAATTGAAATGTTTAACACAGCATAATACATTATGTATTATAATTACAGCTTAGGATAATAGTAAAATGAGCAAATCTGGGAAATTTTTAGTGAGAAAAAGGTGTTGTGGAGGTTTCACTCTAATAGACCACAGCAAATGCGGTGCATTTAGTTTGATGCAGTACATGGGGATATTTTAAACCTGCAGAATATACGATTTTGGTTAAATGGGACAAAAGTAGCACAATAATAAAGTCTCTGATTGGTTTTCAAATTTGAAATATTTCTTATACGTTACTAGATATAGGCAAAAAATACAAAATTGCATATTTCTTTATTTGTTCAAAGCTAGGCTGCTAATCAAAATTAAATGTTAAACTTTGTACATCATTGTAATTCACTATTATTTTTCACGTTGCGAACTTAAATTTTGACTAAGGCAAATATATTTTGCATGTTGATGTTCAGCTTTTTATTTTCTTATAGTTTCCATATGGGAATTTTTACATTTTTGAAGTGCTGACAAAAAACCCTTTCCAAAGAGGTATAACATGGCTATGTTTGATTGAATCAAAACACTAAAAATCACATAATTATGTTTTGGTCGTAGTAGGCTTTAATTTCCATTATGACAGAGAAACAATTGCTCTAAAAATTGTAAACTCAATTTTCAGTGGTAATAAAAACAGTAAAAAACTTAGAAAATTAAAAATAAATCTGTATTAATCAGAACTTACATAACTGTGCATTAACAAAGAATAAATACAAACTAGCATCTATTCAATACAAAATATTATTTAAGCCGTTTTTAGTTGTCATTCATGTTCAGACAATTGCAAATTAACAATCAAGGAAAAAAATATAACAAGTCAGCCACATGAATTCATTATTTATTTTAAATGTTCAAATAACCCCCCATTTTGTTGAACACACAACCGACACCTTTTATAAACATCTTTACAAGATCGTTTTATCATAGTTGGAGTTATTTTATTTACGGCCTCTTGGACAGCTTGTTGTAATTGGCCTACATTATCATACGTTTTTGAGTACACACGACTTTTTAAATGGCCCCATATAAAGAAATCTAGAGGAGTTAAATCCGGTGATCTTGCCGGCCACTTAATTGGTCCCCAATTTCCAATCCAGTTTTCATTATACTCGGAATTAAAAAAAATTTTAATAATCAGAGCATTGAGGGATGGAGCGCCATCATTTTGAAAAATCATATTTTGCAAAGTAGCAAGTGGAAGCTCCATTAGTCTATCTGCCACATTTCCCTGCAATAAATTTAACTATCTCGCAGAGTTTAAATTTGCATCATAAAAAAACGTACCTATAATGTACCTTCCAATAATACCAATCCAGACGTTGAATCCCCATTTAACTTGATGTCTAACTTGGCGGTTCAAATGTGGATTTTCATCTGACCAAAAAATTGTATTTTTGCAGTTGAGCATACCACAATTCGTCAATCGACTTTCGTCAGACCATAAAATTGTATATGCAAAATTTGAATTTTCGTTGCACTTTATGATGTACCAAGCACAAAATTCCATTCTTCGAATTTGATCTTCAGTACGCAATCCCTGACATGGTCGTTCATGATATGGATGGTACTTGAAACGTTTTAAAATAGCTCTTGCCGTAGAATGAGCAACACCTGTTATATTCTGAATTTGTCTAAGAGAAGTACGAGGATTTTCGACAACTGTTTGTAAAACGCTGTTTTCATTATCTTTTTTAATTTGCCTATTTCTCGTAGACAAGCCAAAACTACCATAATTTATTAAATTATTTTGTTATCTTCGAAACATACATCTGTTTGGTTGATGTTTTTCTTGGTATTTATTTAAATACAATTCAGCGGCTTGAACATAATTCCTTCCAGAAAGAATAAAACATTCTAACATTTGATATTTATCACAGTTAGTAAAGCGATCCATTTCAAGCTCAAATGCTTTGCTTAAATTTCTATGTAAATTAATTAACTGTTTTTTTTTAAACTGCACTACTTGAAACATAAAATAAAGGACAAACTTTGACGTTTCTCAGATGTTGAGCAATTGTTTCTCTTTGTCATAATGGAAATTAAAGCCTACTACGACCAAAACATAATTATGTGATTTTTAGTGTTTTGATTCAATCAAACATAGCCATGTTATACCTTTTTGGAAAGGGTTTTTGGTCAGCATTAAAATGTAAAACACCAATATGGCGGCTATTTAAAAATAAAAAGTTGAACATAGTCACGCAAAATCTAGATGCCCTAGACAAAATCTAAGTTGAAAATGTGAAGCGCAATGGGGAATTACCATGATGTACCAAATTTGAACATTCTATTTTAATTAGTAGACTAACTACGAGCAAATAAAGAAATCGTCAATTTTGTGTTTTTTGCCTCTATCTAGTAACCTATGAAAAATTTTTGAAATTTGAAAACCGATCTGAGATACCCTCATGATTATGCAACTTTTGTCCCATTTAACCAAGATCGTATCTCCTACAGTTTCCACGATACCCATGTACTGCATTTTATACTGTGCACACTGTATACCGTGTGTTAAATATTCGTTATCTACTTAATGCATGTATTATTTATTTCTATGCTAACTATGTGTCTTCTTGTCCTAAGATGTGTCTATTTGCATCGCTTAAAACTACTTATACTCTATATACAGGGTGTTGACTGCTTACTATTTACAAACTATCCTAATTACTCCATGTTTTCCTAAATAAATGCAGTTTTCTGCTGTTTATTATGATTTCTAATTCCTGCACGACCTTTGCTATAAAATACACCCTTAAACAACGCTTTATCACAGCAATATATATATATATATATATATATATATATATATATATATATATATATATATATAGAAAAGATTTTGTTTTTTGGTTCTTGGGATAAAGTCGCTCATAAAATTAAACACAAAACATTAAATGTGTATCATTTGTATTAAATCGTACGTTTCGGTGATAATTTACACCTTAATCATCAATCTACATGAAAAAGTATATAAATAGGTAATTCATATAACAGGTAATATATGTTTAACTTACTTATTACTTGATAAAATTATTTTATGTATTCACCCATAATAAAAGTAACAGAAGGAAGCTTGTAATATTACTGATTAAGAATTAACATTAATTTTAAATTTTGAATGAAATGCCAGTTCACTTATTTGACAAAAATGTAGGATCAAGGATGACATCAATCAACAAATTATGACACTATTTGCTTATATTTTTTATTTAAATAGTAGTATGTGGTTTATTTGTAAAAAAATTTTTTGTATGGTGGGTTGCATAAAAATAGTTAGATTTTAAAATCATATATTTTTACAGGTGTAGTAAACAGATTGACTTTTGACTTAAATTAAATAGAATTCTGTGTGTAAGCAATATCATTATAGTTAGTATATTTTTTTGGATTAAAAGTGTATAGGTATGAGTAAACTGTATGTAAATTATTGATGTCTTCTTTGTGATTGATGGAATTTTGTTCTTGGTTTATATGAAATGATTCTAAGAAAAGTCTTTTTTTGTAATTGCTTTCTATATCTAAAATTTTTACATTATCATAATTGACTTTGTGTTTTGTATTGTATAAATGTATAGAAAGAGCACAAGAGCATTGTATACAAAAACCATCCAATAACGTCGTCTCACCAAGTTCGTGGCACTAATACCTTATACTTTGTCTTTTGCACTTTCCCTTTTCATACATAAATGTTCAATCATTGGTCCTAAATATCGCACAACCCTTCAATCATATTTGACAATGGTATTACTTATCATTTTGAGATTACATGTTTGTCCAAAGGTTGATTCTAATAAAATAAATGCCGAACTGATACACATATAAACCTGGATCTGCGTGGTTAATAGTGTACTTCTACAGACGCATCCGGTTTTCGATTGGCAAATGTGCGTTCTATGGCCTATTAAACTACAACTCAGTGTAAAACCTTGAATACTGTGTGTTTTATCACGTCATCAAGTCATTGTTTTTACGTCTTGGCACTTACATTTTGACTAATATTTCAAATACTATAACATATGTAAAGTACGGCAATCATAAATTTTTAATTACGGGATCTGATATTTGGCTTACTTTATTTGGCATACGCTACCTTCAACAAAACAACCCTTAGAACCCTTTCATCCCCTACTAACATTACAATATATATATATATATATATATAAGTTTGGTTGAAAACTACAAGGACAAAAGTTACACATCTTTATATAGATGCATTTTTCACAACCTATTTAAAGCAAATTTGGTTTTTAATAAAATTATTAATACTAAGTAGCATTTTATTGTATCCAGATATATTAAAGATGTTAACATAGGTAAATAAAAATACTTAACAATAATTTTTCTATTTACTGCAAAAGTAAGAAAATACAGGATATCATAAATATGATTATTTTGTTATTAGTCTTTTATTCCTCGTTTAAAAATATTGTATGCCGATTGGATTTCATTGAGTTCATTTATGTGAAATGGATAATTTTCCATTTTTATGGGCCCATAATAAATATAATTTTGCTGGACTAACTCTTCGGCGGCATGATAATTCCATGTGAATGTATAGTTCAACTCTTCATGTAGAATTTTCATTATACATGTTCCATCACCATTAATTTTCAAAATTCTTCCCAGGTAATAGTTATCGGGTTGCTGGTAATAAACAGTGTAGTAGAGGTCTACCTTTAACATTATATTATTTTTATTTTTGCTTCTTGGGTATTTTTTTTTTGATAAAAGATTTAAGGGTAGATCATCTGAATCGCTCTCAGTTGCGAAAGAACCATCTTAGGAATTGTCACATAACTCTAACTCATTAAACTCACCTTCTAAATCAGAAGAGCTATCAGGTACAATTTCCTTCTTTGACTCTTTTTTTATTAGTCTTTAGCGATTTACTTTTATCAAATCTTTTAGACTCCTTTTTGGTAACTTTTTATTGAACTTATTTGCAGATTCATCATCTAGTTTAGTCATTTTTTTTATGTCTTCCATGGACATAATTTCTCCATTCTGATTTGAAACTTTTTTTTCTTATGTTGTTTTATTGGTTCTGGCTTGCTTCTTGAGTAAACAGATTCTCTTATTAATGACGGGAATTCTAATGTGGTCTCAATCACATTGTCATTACTTGGAACAGCAGGTAGCATATTTTGAATAAATTCTTGGAATTGATCAGTTAGTTCCCTTTAATGTGGTTGAAAGTTTTTCAGTGTTTGTTGTAACATGGGCCTGGCCTCCCTTGATGTTCTCTGTCTTATTTGTTGCGTCTCAAATACCGTAAGAGTTTTTGATGTGCTAGGTAAGTTAAGAAACTGTAATGGTACCACACTCCCACAAGAATTTTGAAGTAAATTTGCACTGTCGGCAAGAGTTTCATTTATCTGCAATTCATTATTACCTTCATGATCAGAGTTTTCTTGTGCGTTTGTTTGGTTTTCAAAATCACTTAAGGTTTTACCCTCTGCAACCCATTATTCATATCGCTTTAATGCCATCGGCATAAAAAGATTTTTGGGAAATTTGGTTTTGTTCACAGGAAACAGACCGGTTGATAGAAAACCCGAGCGGAGGTTGGCAGAAGTAAATTTTTTTTCCACACTATAGTCAAGTTTTCGACAAACACATCTTAGGTTGAGATTGTCGTGGTCGATTTTTCCTTTGCCATGCCAGCATAACATCATTCCACCCTGGTTTAATGCTTCTAAAACATGTTTTGTCGAGGGGTTGAAGTTTGTGAGTTAAATTTGCAGGGAGCTTAACCAGAATGACTTTACGTTCAATGCATTTCTCTGCTACAAGTACTGTTATCGCTCTTTTGGTGCCTTTTTCTGCAATAACGAGAGCACTTTTGGGGTCATGATAAAAGCCACTCTCGTCACAATTGTAAACAAGCTTTTGCATCATCGTATGTGTAATCATTGTCTTCGAAAAGTTTTTCCAAATCATTATAAAATTTATACACCACAAATGTGTCAGCCGCTTTTAGCCTTTTAGCTGACAGTTGTTCGCCTTTTCTTTTTGAGAGATCAGGATGTTGTTGAAGAAAACTGCGGAATCACTCGTTACCGGGTAGATTATTTTTAAATCTGAGTGTAGTATTATTTTGCTCAACAAATTGCTGGACCAAATTTTTTGTCTCCTTAGTCAAACCCTCCCACAGTGAGCAATTACTTTCAAATAAGCTTTTAGCTGAAGCTCGTCAGCTGGTGCTAAATCAGTTTTTCGACTGCCTCTTGTTATTTCTGGATTTAATTTGCCACTTAGTTTTTTGGTTAGCGTTGATCTTGGAACTTTATAAAAACTCGCCGCATCTATCTAATTCATCCTTCTAATTCAAACGGCTTCAATTGCAGCATCCATAGCTGCTTGTTCATATTTATTCGACCCTCTTCCTCTTTGCTTTTTTTCCTGTATGTTATTGGCATTGCACGTGTTTGTTTTTACACTATACTGATTACGATACGTTTCTTAAGAAAATCTAGTCCGTAACTATTTTTTAATGTTCTACAAATTGAGCATTGCACTTTTGATCTGTACACTATTCTTATCACTTATTGAATATCGTAACTTTAAAAAACTTACTAGGCTATCATACTATTTTAATGTTCTATAGTCTTCATTAACACAATTGTTCTGGACATTGGACATTGCACTTTTTTTACACAATACCTATCACTGCTTGGGTCTCTTTCTCAAAAGTCAAGTATCCACCACCCACGTAACTATTCAGTCTCAGTGTTGTATAAATTCTTCTCCAACACCAACTCTGAAACAAATATATTTTACCTTAATCTTAAGTTCTTATTAATCTATTACCTACTTAGTTCTTACTACCCCAAAACACTATTTTTCTGGGGTAATAGGAACTTAATTTTTCTGGGAAAAAAAGTGAAAGATTTCTACCAACAGAACCCATTACGTTTGATCTAAACCTGCAAGAAAAATGTAAAATCAATCATTTCTAACCTTTGGTAGAAGCATAACAAATTTTTACCTATACCATTTTTGAAACTTTTCAACCTGAAACTATGCACCTAAATGACTTTTTTTGAGGAAACGAGTACATCTTAAGATTATAGCTATAAATTACTGTAGCATCTGCAAAAATTATGTTAAAGAAATGTTATCTTTCTCAACTTATTTGGACAAATTTTTCACTAACAAAACAAAGTTCGTTCTTATTACCCCATGCTCTTTTTACCCAAGCTTCCCATATAATTTAAAATCATTACAAAACAACAGCTTTATTATAGGTCGAGATTTTGAAATTGAATTAAATTCAACATCTTGTTGGTGAACCCGAAAAAAATATTACTTGCTGATAAAGTAGGGAAGCACTATATCGCTTCGTTTCAGTATGTTGACAACAAATTTCCTCGTTTAGAAGAATCAATTATAATTAAAATGATATACGTAAATCTATATGATATCAAACAAACATTACATTTATCAGGGTCTGTAGATCTTTAGGAGTTAAGATAAGTGGAAGTTGTTGCAGTTAGAAAATATTCCAGATTTACTTACAGTCGACTAGGATTAACCATTTTTTGACGTTTATTTTAGTTTCAAACTAAATAGAGTTAAAAATATCCTAACATTAAGAAAGCGATGAAAGCTGTAGTTTCATTATCACACAGAAATGCTGATATAGGATGAGACGTTTTTCTTCAGACAGAATTTTGACACCCAATAGAAAAATCTTAAAAGAAATTCATTGATAGCTATTTTAACTGAAGCAGGCGCATTAATCCTCTTACAAAAATCATGTTGAAAACATCACAATAACAAAAGAATTAATATATTTGACACTTATGCACGTAGAAGGTACGAAGCTTACCTAAATGAGGAAAAGAAAAAAGAAAGATTAAAACATGCTGAGCAACTTCAACTGATGTGAGGAAGCAAAAAGGTGAAGAAAGAATTACAAGCGAAAGCTACAGAACAAAATAAAATAGTTAGCAATTGATATGCAAGAAGAAACTGAAAGCTGCAGAATATTTACTGTTGAAGCAAACAAGAAACAGGAGAAAACTCCCAAAAATGAAAATTTTATCAACGTAAACTTTGCTCATTTACTGATGGTTGGAGCTATTCAAAATATTTTGTAGCATCAACTTCATAATCAAGTTCAAGATATCGGAGGAATGGTAATTAAAAGACCAGGGGATGTATGGGATTATATTGTT
Source organism: Platerodrilus igneus (assembly GCA_036346225.1). Taxonomy (NCBI): domain Eukaryota; kingdom Metazoa; phylum Arthropoda; class Insecta; order Coleoptera; family Lycidae; genus Platerodrilus; species Platerodrilus igneus. The sequence goes on along the minus strand of JARFIW010001531.1, from coordinate 225,014 downwards.
TAAGACGAATAAAGTGCAGTAGTTTGTTTATAAACATTTATTTTTTTGTAAATAATTAAAGTATGCATAACAGATTTTTTAGGTATTTTATATTTTAATGTAAAATAAAACATAACTTTGTTTAAAATAAAATTAGACATGTATACACTATGTTAAAAAGAAAATGTTAATAAAATCGTATTTTTTATATTAAGCCAACTTTACCAAAATATAATAAGCACCGATTATTTTTCATCACTAAAAGTGTTAAAATTACTTACTTGATATTTATTTTTGACTTTATTATGCAATATATATATATATATATATATATATATATATATATATATATATATAATATTTATAGATCTGTTGGTTTCTTGGGATGCATTCGTTATAGTAAAAACTATTATGTCAAATTGTAACTTTTATTCTGGCGTTTGCATTAATATTTATGCCTTAATCATAGAATAATTACTATGACATAGAGAACTTTACATATAAAACTAATACAAAAATTACAGTTATGACTTGACAAATATTAAAACAACAAACAACAAATATTTACAAAAGCTTTTGTAAATATTTGTTGTTTGTTGTTTTAATATTTGTCAAGTCATAACTGTAATTTTTGTATTAGTTTTATATGTAAAAGTTCTCTATGTCATAGTAATTATTCTATGATTAAGGCATAAATATTAATGCCGAAACGCCAGAATAATAGTTAATATTTGACATAATATATTTATTATAACTAATGCATCCCAAGAATATTCCATACAGATCTATAAATATTATTACTTCTGGAAACAACGTGACCTATATTCATTATATATGGATATATATATACATACATATATATTTTATGAAAATAGTTGGTACATCTTTTACATATTCATCTTGCTGAGAATATCAATCGTTGAACTACTGCCCACTTTCATTTTTAATGGATTAATATACAAGCAATAAGTATTTGCTGATTGTAGATGGAGTGGTATTTTGTATCTTAAAGCTATCAACACAAATATACATTCATTTCGTCTTCTTGATATAGCCCATTATTACAATCTTACAGGATTTTTTACTTTTCTTACCAGTTGCCTTTTACAGTTCTTTGCTGATTTTATATGACCATTGTTTACAAATTTTTCTAATCTTAAAATGCTATAAAAACATCTATCAGTTATGACAAAATACTTCCTTCTTGATATATATTACATTGCAAAGTCTTACAAAATCTATGTCAACAATCGTATCCATGGCAATATTATTTTTTTGAAATATACAAAGTATGTTATCTCAATTGCGAATTATAAGGATATATTAAAAATCAGAAATTACTGATAAAAAAGATACTTATTATGAAAAATAGGTTCAACATCTCTTGTTCGTATCTTACATTGCAAAGTTCTGGATAAAAATGTATAGTAAACAATCGTATCCATGGAAATATTATTTTATTTGCAATTATACTACAATAAGCACGATGTTAACCTAAAGAAAGTTGAGACATCGATTCGTTTGTTTCATGATGTATCTTAACTTAATGTAACATAATATAACAAATCTGGGGCATGCTTCAGTCATTCAATGATCCATCAGCAATAATTCTTAGTCATTTTAGTTTACGATTGCTACCAAGTACTAAAAATTAATGGTCAAGAACTTTCTGTATATTTGGAACAACATTAGATTTCTTTTGAAACTATACTTAAAACATTTATTTGAATTGTGTATATTCTGAGAAAATATTTCAATTTAAAATTCTCCCTTAAAAACAGGAGAGTACAGTATATACTATCACCAATAAATTTATCAGACCTGCTCTATGTTTTGAAAATATGAATTTTCATTTAAATTTATAGATTACTAATTTTCCCTTCATTCACTTAAGAATAATATACTAAAATGACATGATTTTTGTTTGGCGACAGTTGTCATATTTACTTATCAATAACGTGTTTTATAGAATTATGTGTTTATTTAGATTAGAATTCTAATTTAATGTTCTTTGCCCCACTTTAAAAAATGCACTGTCTAATTATAGGATTTTATTTTCAAGCTCGTACTGCAAGTGGCAATATGAGAGATGAATATAGTTTAATTCTTTTATTGTATACCATTTGAATTTAATATTTTTAAATTGCTAATACATATTTTTAATTTCAGATCAATCATTCTTTCCTGTGTTATTCAACCAGACGAATTACATATAAATGGAACACCTTCATACACATGGATTAATATTTTACTTTCAAGAAGTTACTATGCGAATCCATAAATTCAAAATTTTTCAACAGCAAAAGTCCAAGCTGTCATGTATTTGTTGCCTGTAAACGTCATTGAGGCCATACATATCTACAGTTTAAATGTCAATAATAAAAATCATTCATTTGGAGTTTAATTTTGGCGGTCTTGTACTATGCCAATCATACGAAACGGAATTCCTTTATTGAACAAATTTTATACATTATCCACCATCTTTATTAAGTCATGTAATTGGTGGTGGACATTATCTACCAAAGAAATCAAGAGAATGCGCCACAATCTGTGGTGATATCAATAATAATGTGGTGTATAAATTATCCACTGACCAAGTACAACAAAGATATATGTTATGTGAGAAAAAATTGGTTGTTCACTCACAAAAAACTTAGCTGGCGATGTGAATCATGGTTGTTATGTATCATCTACATTTATTCTTCTTATAATTAATTCAGTTTGATTAGGAGTATGGGTTTATATTCATTGCTGCAGTTTCATATATATTAGAATTGGTTTTTGATTTATTCTGTGAACCTTTAGTTTGTTTCTATTTTACTTCCACGATCACTAAATACTTATAAATATATCGATCGATGTCTTGTTGGAAAGTAATAATCTATCATGGCAGTATTGTTGTATGCGCATGGGGCACATGATAATTAATATTCTTTCAAGAGAATCGTTTGTGGAGTGTAAACTTATAATAGGTTGTATAGATATTTTGGTACTTGAATTTAATGAACACAGCACATAGTTGAAGTACAATTTTTTGAAATGCAATATGTCTAAGCATTCAAGTATGATTACTAACACTGTTGTTCCTTGTTCAAGTGACAACTTAGCAAGAAAAATTTTATTAATAAAAATGAGGTACTTCTAAGGAAGAAAGTGTGGTATTTTGAACTTCAATGTGACATTTTTTATTGTACCTATGTGCTATTCTGCTGTTGTAGGGGAAAAAACGGTAACTACGGATTATTGCAAAATGAGCAAAACATTAAAGGTTTTTTTTTTATTAAATACTGAAGTTTTAGTAGCAGGTCAAAGGTGTAGTTTGTAAATATAGAATGGAGAAACCAAATATCTATTTGTTTTTTGTAAAATAATTTTTGGTTATATAACTGGAAAAACATTCTAAAGCTCAATGAACCATGTTTGGCAACTATGGTTTAAGCCACTGAACATGCACTAAGATAATTTGCATTCTGTATTATGTTATCATAGAAAATGCACTATCTGATAATTTTTTTAAATTTCATATCAATACAGGTAAATGGAGATTATCTGACTGAGAAAAAAATGCTCTTCACTTTGGTAATAAAAATAATTAAAACTTGGTTAGATCATTGTTGCAAAATTAGGAAGGTTATCATAAGTGATTGGTGCAACAATAGATTATTCCTTCAAATAATGAAAGTGATGAAAATAAACTACTTTTATTGAAAAAATTAATTACAATAATAATTAAAACAAACATGCAAATTTTTCTTTTTTTTTTTATTTGGGTTCCCACCAGGTTTAAGGTTTTTACAATGATTTTATGTAGCAAACACTTTTTAAATATTGATGTGTGTCTCAAACTTGGTATCTAGCATCTGATCAGATTTTCAAAATCCAAAATGGCGGATGAACTTTTTAGAAAATTATTGAATTTTTATTAAACTTGTTATCTATGGACTTTTTGGGACAATTACAAATCTAAAACTATGATTTTTAAAATTAAAAAACAATTTAATAGCTATATAAAATCTTACTTCGGATTTGTCCTATATTCCGCAACTCTGGCATTTTCTGGGTCGTCTGGAGTCAACTTGTTAATGCTTCATAGTAATAAATATAAAATATATTTACAAATTAAAAATGGGAACTAATTATACATTAAAAGCATGATGTACCAAGAAAATATTTACAAAAGTTTTAGTGCACAGAATTATTGCAAATGTCTTTTTACGCTGAAAGCACTAGATGTTTCCATGTTGAAGAATTGAATGTTGGAGATCTGGTGTTGGGTGTGGTTGATGTCCATTGTTAGCTGATTGCAATGCAGCACCTAGCGGTGTTAACTGGAATATGATTTACATGCTTCGGTGCACTGCAGCTGGTAGGCAAAGATGCTTACGTACGGATGATGTCTTTGGTTGGCAGAAATCGAAGTGGGTTGTTAGCTGAATATCCCCAATACTGGCTTGCATGTAGGTGTCACATGCTGTAGGAGGTGGTCCCGATTGCTTCGGAGGTGGAGCAAATCCGTTGTGTTATGGCCGGCTCCTGCAGCAGTAGTGTGGTTATAGTGTACTTCATTTTATCCCATTGGATTTGGTCATGGTGTAAGATTATTTAATGGAAAATCCTTAGTGCACAAGGAGCTTTGTGACACTTTCATTTTCCTTAAGTTATCTCCAAGAAGTTTGGTGACTAAAAAGAGAACAATTAAGAAGTAATTTGCTCTGGTGTTTGAAGCTCCTTGTATATTATTCGTTTGTTTGTATTGTACGTTCCGACGGTTCTATTATGGTGTCGAAGTTCAGTATAGATTGAGAGGTGTTTTAAGCATGCATGCTGCATGCTTATTGGTCAGTTAGGAGTATGAGTGGTTGTATACTCCTACAACTTTATATACAACTTCGGTAACTACATGTGTTAGAAATTTAACTCATCGTCCATATTATTTTAGTAACTGCAGAGCTCTGGCCATTGCACTTCTCCTCACACAAGTTTTGTGTTTTGGCTCGAGCAGCCAAAACAGTATTCTATAATATTTTAAGTTTATTCAACATGTTAGTTTTGCAATCAATACACCATGTGCATTTAGGGTTAATGGATGGTACACCATGAGGTTGCACGATTGGGTTTTGTACATAATATAACCCTTAAAAGGGCTGTTTGGTAAAGCTGCTGATAAAAGGGCGTATTATTTTGCCCTCTTTTTTTTGAGCTGTATCGAGTTCTTTTATCTTTAAACCATCTATGCAGTCAGCATGAAAGCCGTAATCCAGTGACTACGAGATCACGAATTTGTTCCGATGCCCACAATATATAAGCACAGTATTAAAAATCTTAGCCTTGCACTCGCTAAACGAACATTTTCTAGAACCACGAACTGAAATATTGAGATTTATTACTGATAATTTTTATTGATATACAGACTTATGGACAAATGTGCATGCAATAGGAGCATTTTTTAGAGATTTGATGGGATATACCTACTTATCAAATTAAATGTCCACATATATAGTTATTGAAGTTAATAGATTTTTGGATAATAGGGTTGTGAAAAGGTTATTGTTTATAGGTGTATTTTTTTAGAGAACAGATAAGTGTAAAGATAATGCTGAATAGACTGTTATTGGAGTCGATGCACATTGAGTTATGGGGTTAAATGAGTTGTACAGCCAAGGGTTTAGGTGTGTTATGGGGTTAAATTGATGATTAGGTTAAGTAAGTTATGACATTGCTTGGTTTAAGAACTGGTACTTTAAGATTTCAGCTTGATATTTGTGGTTATGTGTGTTCAATAGCTTAAATTATGGGTTTTTTGAGATTATATCCGAATCATAAGATAGAGCCGAAAAGGCCTTGGATTCAGATTTCAAACCTCTATACAAAAAACATGGTCAGACCCTCGGATCAAAAAGAACAATTTTTTGTGTGGCTGAGTTACGAATTTGGTCAGATTAAAAAAATTCAAAATGTCAGATCAAATATGATGATGGAATTCTTTAATTTCGAAAATCTGACTTAGATTCGTAATCGGTGAATCCAAAAATTCCTATAAAAATTTGTGTTTTTAATCGACAGCCATATTTGATGTCATTTTTGGTTTTGAAAAATCTTACTTCAGATTCATAATCAGTGATACCTACATAGTTTCATAAAAAATTGATAATTTTTTAAAATCGATCGTCATATTTGATTTGTCCTTTTGAATTTGGATTCAGATCATCCACCTCAAAAGAAATTTGTTAATATTTAAAAACGCGTTTGCCACAAAATCCACTTTCTTGTTTGAGGTTATGTCAAAAACCTGATGTGAAGGTGTAAAGTGGATTGATCAAGTTTCAGAGACCCCAAAAACAGTACACATGGTTTTGGACCCCCAGATGAATTTTTTTTGTGTGGTTGTTATTCATTGACCATCAATCTGGAATCTATCTCGTCATTGCACATCATCTGTGAAATTTTCGCTGCCTACGTTTTTTTAAAACTTTAAAATACTTTGCATATTTTGGTATTAAATTTGAGATATCTCTAAGATCTTTGAAAATTCTACCGTTTGGCCATAGCTGAGGTAGTTCTATGTTTTCAAGTACAGGTTTTGGTCATATTTATGCCTTTTCAATGTTTAATTTTGAAATGGAGGCATTTGTACTGTGATTTTGCGTGTATAGAATGTTGGATTCATTTTTGTTAATTGTTATTACATGGGTTTTAGCCAACTAATATTGTATTGAATTACCCTTGCGATTAGTAATCGTTTTCTCAATCTCAGTTGAAACCATATCATTACATGTATATGGTTTACCATGAGCTTGTTTTCTTTGACACGATTTCATGATGGTTATGTAGTCACTATCTGTGTATGTATATAATCTTTGCTGTGTTTTCAAGGAACATTTGGTGTATTCAAAAGGAGTCAGCGTGAAAAATGCCCAGAACACATGAACTTTAAAGGAATGCTTTCAAAGAAGATATTTTGTAATATATGAATGAGCATTAAGAGAAACTTAATACTTTGTTCACAGGAATCCGACCATAAAATGTTTAAAGGGAGGCATGCAAATATTCATTAACATATTTATGTAAGCAAGAACTAAACTTTTGTGTGCCTCTACCAGCTGCATATTCTAATCAGATGTTAAAAACGCCTCCTCCTGCACTACCAACATTGGTACTAAGATTGAACAGATTTAGCTGTAGGCAGTTTTTTGGTATAGGATATTTTTGGTCAAATGTCTGCAATACGTATTGCTTTTAAGTCTTTGTTCATTTTCTGCTCTTCCACAAAATCAATATGTTACTTATGACGTTTCCAAGACTGCTATTTCGGTCTTGCTGTACACTACGAATCTTACTGGCGTGAGCATCCCACAAGTGGCAAGTATTTATGAGTTTTTTTAACTTAACTTCGAGTAGAACACTTTTTATAATTTGTAATTCTGACTGGCCGATCTGTGGTATATTTAAATAATTTGTACTTTAGAGTCGAATTTAGTTCTGGATTTAAAAACTTATTGCATCAGTAATATGATACGCAATTGATTTGCTATCTCTTTTTCTTCCAAGTTCTTTCTTTCAGATTTCAGTCGATTTTTGTATTTTCTGTCATTAATAACTTCTTTAGTTGGTTCGGTTACCTCTGAATTTGGCATATATTCATTATTAAATGTTGTTCTGTAGATGCAATTTAATTTTGTTCGGGAAATCCACTGGGAAGACGGTTCTTCGAAGATTTCTTAGTAGCCAAGGCATTGTTAGACATTACTAAACTTTTATTTAGATATTATTGTGCTACATGTTAGACGCTTGCCTCTACCATATTGTTCTGGGGTTTCATTATGTCGTGTACTCTTAACGTAACACTGAGATTAATTGTAGTTGCGGGATTGCCTATCATTCGCCTACTTCTATATGATTTGTTTATTAGGGGGACTTCCATCAGTCACCGCTCAGGTGACAATAACTAGAGGAACGTAGTCTGTGTTGTTCCGATGACCACTCAATTCAAGATAAGAATGATTAGAATAAAATTGTGGTACATATAATAAGTAAGCAAGTGGTACTTTTACAAGATCAGCCTTAAGATTAAGTTACATAAAAGGACTACTTACAAGTTACGAAATATTCGCCGTTTCCTTTAAATGGACGTATGAAAGTTCAATGTATTGGGTGCCTTGCCATAGTTTATGCAGTCTCATTTAAAAAAAAAAAATTGCTATCTGGACAGGTTCCAATAATTTTCGGTAATTGTTGATTCCATTATGGCAATCTGTATTATGGTTGCTGGTTCTTATTGGATTGAGCTAGCTTGATTTTGGTATACTGGTTCTTTAGTTTATTCAGTGTGAACCGTCATGGACTAACAGTTAGTTAGTAGTTGGTTGCTTAAACAGAGTTAAGGCATGAGCAGTTTGTTTTAGTGATATACTTATAGTTTAAAAATAAATCTAAAGTTCATTTTAGTAAATGAGTTATGTTGCACGATAGAGAAATCGAATTATCATTTAATAAGAGGTTGTATCTATAAGAATAATGAAAAAGTAAAATTCAATTTATATTTTATTAGAATTTGAAGTTTCTCATTTTCTAAAATGTGTATGTAATAAAGCTTGAGGTAGATTGGTTGTACATAGAAATTGTGAGTTAAAGAAATCTTTGATAAAAACAAAAAATAAAAAAAAAGTGATTGGCAACAGTAGGATAGTGCCTTTGGTGGAAGCTAGTTGGCTAGTCTAGCTATTCCCAGGTCGTGTATTACTGTTATTGGAAATGTGTTAAATTCTCATTGGTTCGATTAGCTTGCTAGGCTATAAATGTACCTCTATTTGAGAATAGTGAAAAATCCATCGAGACCATAGTGGAGTTCTCGTACCCACCTACGAAGGTATTTATTAAAATGGATTATTTTTTCTTTTTTGTGATTATGATGCTTTTGCGACTTATAGTGAAAATATAGTTTTGCAAATGTCACCTTTTTGTAACCAAGTTTAATAATCGAATGTTACATTCTTGTAATATGCTCTTATACAGTGTCTTAAAAAATATTTATATATACAAATCGAAGATGTCTGTTTACTTTCATCTTTTTTTTCGATAAATTATTCAATGATAATAATGGTGCTGGAAGGACTAGGACCACAATCATCTAGCCGTTTCGGATAATGGAAAGATTTCGTATTGGTACTGTATAAAAATTAAACTGTGCTACGTTATGTGTGCATTTAAGAATACCAATAAAATTGAGGTTCTACCTTCCGAAAAAATTTTAAAAAGCACATGTGCGGTACCTAAGTTCTAATTCTTTTGGATGCTTCTTATGAATTCTTTTATATAATAAGTTTAGTATTCGTTCACGACGAATTACTCATTGACCTATTAATATTTCAATATACAATAGTGACATTTTGGCAGAAATTTTCTAGTACACTATATGATTTTTACTTATTCTTTGTATTGGAATTTAAATTGGGTTATTTAGAATCACTCTTAAGTAACTAGAGACGTGCAATCAAGTGACATTCTTTTTCTTTCATGGCACTGGCTCAATAAAAATTTATAGGATGAAGGAAATCCTTTTCCCTTTCAAAAATAGCTTATACTGATTTTCGGCTCTGGCTTTTACTTCAAGTGACAATAGTACTGGAAAAAAGAGATTTGGATGTTGCTGGCATTGAAATGGACTGTGTTCTTTTTAGTTAAACTCTTTAGTGGGACTTATATTGGAAAAAAATACTCTTAATAGGACTTCATTTCGTGTGGATTATCATGTGTGACACGTAGCTCTGGGGGTATATAAGAATATCCAAAGGGGATGCCCTCGGTTAGAGATCTAAGATCGATTTATGCGTAAATTATATTTTTCTTTTTTGCTAATAATAATGGTAGTATTGTTAGTATATAAAAAACATTAATGTTACCTGGTAATGACCCTGGTTGTGTTTCGGTTTCGTTAGGAAAAATTGAACGTGCTTCGTTTTTTAACATTTTGTTTGTGTGTTATAGGTGTGTTTTGGGGTACTTTTGGGAACATCCATTTTTCATGTACACCATGGTGATGATGCATCGAAGCGAAGCACTATATTGCAAAAGTGGTTGTTTGCTTGCATGTAGTTTTGTTGTTCTTCTGATTTAAGTGCATTCGAAGGGATTCGGAAGTACGTTTTTATCCAGGATGTGTTACTTTCTTGAATTAACTTGTAAACCCATATAGTATACCAGTGTATTTTAAAATATATTCATAAGTAATTTCTCTCGGAATAAAATAAGGAATTACTGTGCTTGTAGTGCTGTCTGCTTTGACATTTGTCGTCATTAGCGTTTTTATTTCTTTTCACGTTTATTCGTTCGCAAGTAGGAACTATAGCCAACACCCTAATTTTAAAAGTCACTTAGCCCCGGAATCCTCCCATATGTGTGAGGACACGCTCATCTGGTGTGTCAAGAATACATCCTGAGGGTACATTCATTTACAAATTAATTTTTTCTCTCTGGTATCTTTTTACCCCTTACTACTTATGCTATGATTGATGATACCAAAGAACGACACGGGCCGCATATTTTAAAGTAATAAAGGATTATTTAATCAACTAAGCATTCAATGTAGTTGATGAGTTACGTTTTATAATAAGCATATAAGCACCTAAACAATTCAAACAAGCTCAATAGGTAAATATATAGCGTGAAGTATTTCCTTTAATAATACTTGCAGCAAGGTAACAGAATACTATTTAAGCACAATATAAAAAATACTTACGATTTACCTATATTTAATTTAGAAAAGTTTTACTCCTTTTGATATCTGTATTAGAATGTAGTTTAACTCAAAAATCGGATTCCTTGTTATTTATAATTATTTAAAAAAATTAATGCAGTTTACAATCAGGTATTATTTTCGCGGCAAGTTATTTCAGTTACATTCTACGTCTATCAGCTATTGTTTTTCTTTTGTTGGTCGCAGCTTAATGTGATAGCGGATTTGACTTGCAAATAAATCAGCATTAGTGGTTTTCAAGGAACAGATTGGGCAAGTCGCGGTGTGTATGATAAATTGAGTTTTCTTTTGTTTTATTGATTCAAAATTTTGCTCTTCTACATTGTTAATATTGAGGTTAATAAAGTCGTTTTGTATGTTGTTTTTTTTAAATTCTGAGCTGTTCTGGAATAGCGCACCCGATTGGCATATCGATTCCAATGTTAGTTTGTTTGAGCCTGCCATTTTATTTTCTTCGTTTATGACAGTTCCGATGTATGTTGAGACTGTTTTTAATGCGTAGTAGTTATTGATGCTCTTTTCACAATTTGGTAAACAGTTCATTAGCTTTTCCTTGAATAATTTTACTTTTCTGGTGTTTTGTCTGTAGCTTTAAATAGTTTAACTTATTTTTGTTGGTTGAAACAAGTACGGCATCGTATTGGATTCATTTTCTTTTTAGTAATTTGAATGTGAATTACTGTTATCCCAATAAAAATTCCGTTGTGGTCAGAGTACTTTTGTTACATACTACAATAATATCTGATCGCATATGCAGCGTTAGGGTTAAGAGAAAGTAAAAAGTACATTTTTTTCTTGTAATGGTTATTTTAATACCTACCATGTTATTTTAAAGTTAATGAATTTGGTTCTCAGACGTTTTTGTTCTGTACACCATTTTTTGTGAACTGTCTAAAGTGTACTGCCCATGTATAATGCATATTTTTTTGTAGCAGGACGTTTCAAATAAATTTGTTAATTTGTTTCACACATTATTTTCTGTTTATCGTTGTGTTAGTGAAACCCTGTGATAATGGTTATCACTTGTGTTTTGGTATTGTAGATAAGGTTGTGCGAATTTTTATTCTATTTTTGTTGTTTATACTTAAATATTGTAGATATGATAATGAAAAGCGTTAGTCAAATAACGTAAAAATATATAAGCTAAGCGATTGCTTTAGTTCCTTGTTCATAGTGGTCATTCAATTATAGAATAGAATTTGCATATATTTTTTCAGTACTGATAGGTTAACTTATGTAGTAATTAATCTTAAGCCCAAGGCTGTTAAACTGAGGAACCGGCGCCTCTGCCAAAATGTTACGTGCCAAATGTTAGACGTGTGCCTTCATCATATCGTTACGGTGGTTTTATTATATCGTTAAGTGTACTCTAACGTAACGCAAATTAATTATAGTTGCGGAATCGCCTATCAGTCACCTACTTCTACACGACTTGTTTATTAAGGGGACTTCCACCAGTCACCGCTCAGGTGACAATGTGTTGATATGACCACTGATGTAATTCGGAGACAGACTAAGTGAAAAAGCTCTTGATTACCCAGTGGCTACCACAATCCTATCTAACTTGATAAATGTTTTCCCTGAAGTATATTTTAGAACGTACAGATAGTGGTTTACTACCGGCTTGCTAATCTGAATTTCCTGGTAAGCCGTATCGTGCATGTTTCCTGTTAACTTTCTCGTGAGAATTGGTCATCAGGAAATATGACTGCATCGATATTGAATAAAGGTCGAAAATGTGTATGACTAATACTAATTAATAATGTGGTTGTAAATCAACATGTAACTCCCCCCGTTAGGAAATTTCGGCCCGAAATTTACAAAATTTTACTAAATATAGTAATAAGGTGAGTGTTAGGTAGTGTGGGTAAGAAGATAGTCACTGATGATTTACATTACATAGTTAAGGTTATGGAAGTTTAAAATTGTCAAGATATAATGTTTAAATTTTGTAAACAATAATAACGAATATTGTATAGTAATTAATATATCAAATCTTCAAGATATGATTTTCAAAAAATATAAAAAAAATATGACTATTTAATCTAAATATAAAACTGAATATACCTAATAGTAATCAGAGTATAAAACCATAATGAATAACAAGTTGTCAAATAAATAAAGAGACAAAAATAAATGTATGTTCATGACTGGAACGCGACAATGTTGTTTATAAACCAGTTGATGAGAGTTATTTGTCATGTGTTGTGATGTCATCAAACTATTATAACCATTTGAATCGAAGCTCACTATATTGATTGGTATGGTAACTATGGGGTTGATTAACAAAAGTTGATATCAAGTAGACCGTGTTGGCCCATAAGTAGGGTTGGTGTTGACTGAGATTTGTAGGTGATTATCCTTTAGACCCACAATGACAATAAGGGTTCATTAGAATGTATTGGAAGGTTTTTTTGGTAACCATATTAACCATTTTTGGAATTGTCCGTATGTTTGCGTCTATATTCCATCAATGTTCATTCATTTCACGTGATGTTAAGGGTATATTAAGATTGTACCATATTTTTTACGTTGGCAATGTAGAATCTTGTAACCAGTTGGGTGTCCGCTTTTTGAGGCAATATGAAAGTTGAATGTATTGGGTGCCTTGCCATAGTATATGCGGTCTCATTTTTTTTTAAAAAAATTGCTATCTGGGCAGGTTCCAGTAATTTTCGGTAATTGTTGATTCCATTATGGCAATCCGTATTATGGTTGCTGGTTCTTATCGGATTGAGCTAGCTTGATATCGGTATACTGGTTCTTTAGTTTATTCAGTGTGGACCGTCATGGACTAACAGTCAGTTAGTAGTTGGTTGCTTAAACAGAGTTAAGGCATGAGCAGTTTGTTTTAGTGATATACTTATAGTTTAAAAATAAATCTATAGTTCATTTTAGTAAATGAGTTATGTTGCACGATAGAGCAATCGAATTATTATTTAATAAGAGGTATCTATAAGAATAATGCAAAAGTAAAATTCAATTTATATTTTATTAGAATTTGAAGTTTTTCATTTTCTAAAATGTGTATGTAATAAAGCTTGAGGTAGATCGGTTGTACATAGAAATTGTGAGTAAAAGAAATCTTTGATAGCAGAAATAAAAAAAGTGATTGGTAACAGTTGGATAGTGCCTTTGTTGGAAGCTAGTTGGCTAGTCTAGCTATTCCCAAGTCGTGTATTACTGTTACTGGAAATGTGTTAAATTCTCATTGGTTCAATTAGCTTGCTAGGCTATAAATGTACCTCTATTTGAGAACAGTGAAAAATTCATCGAGACCATAGTGGAGTTCGTATCCACCTACAAAGGTCTTTATTAAAAATTTATTATTTTTTTCTGTTTTGTGATTATGATGCTTTTGCAACAAAGCGAAAATATAGTTTTACAAATAAGTCTCCTTTTTGTAACCAAGTTTAATATTCGAAGTTACATTCTTGTAATATGCTCTTATCCAGAGCGTAGCACTGGCTCAATAAAAATTTATGACTTAAGGAAATCCTTTTCCCTTTCAAAAATTGCTTATGCCGATTTTCGGCTCTGGCTTTCACTTCAAGTGACAATACTACTGGAAAAAAGAGATTGGGATGTTGCTGGCATTGAAATGGACTGTGTTCTTTTTAGTTAAGCTCTTTAGTGGGACTTTATATTGAAAAAAATACTTTTAATAGGACTTCTATTTCGTGTGGATTATCATGTGTGACGCGTAGCTCTGGGGGTATTTAAAAATATCTAACCCTCGGTTAGAGATCTAAGATCGATTTATGCCTGTATAAATGTAAATGAGTTATGTTGTACGATAGAGAAATCGAATTAACGTTTAATAAGAGGTTGTATCTATAAGAATAATGAAAAAGTAAAATTCAATTTATAATTTATTAGAATTTGAAGTTTCTCATTTTCTAAATTATGTATGTAAAGGGTATAAATTTTCTTTTTTGCTAATAATAATGATAGTATTGTTAGTATATAAAAACAAATGTTACCTGGTAATGACCCTGCTTGTGTTTCGGTTTCGTTAGGAAAAATGGAACTTGCTTCGTTTTTTAACATTTTGTTCGTGTGTTTTGGGGTACTTTTGGGAACATCCATTTTTCATTTATACCATGGTGATAATACATTGAAGCGAAGCTCTATATTGCGAAAGTGGTTGTTTGCTTGCATGTAGTCTTGGTTTTGTTCTTCTGATTTAAGTGCATTCGAAGGGACGTTATTACCCAGGATGTGTTACTTTCTTGAATTAACTTGTAAAACCATGTAGTATACCAGTGATGTTCTATGTCATTTTCGATTGTCCAATCGATGTATTTTGAAATATATTCATCATAAGTAATTTCTCCCGAAATAAAATGGAATTACTGTGCTTGTAGTGCTGTCTGCTTCGGCATTTGTCGTCATTAGCGTTTTTATTTCTTTTTACGTTTATTCGTTCGCAAGTAGGAACTATAGCCAACACCCTAATTTTAAAAGTCACTTAGCCCCGGAATCCTCCCATATGTGTGAGGACACGCTCATCTGGTGTGTCAAGAATACATCCTGAGGGTACATTCATTTACAAATTAATTTTTTCTCTCTGGTATCTTTTTACTCCTTACTACTTATGCTATGATTGATGATACCAAAGAACGACACGGGCCGCATACTTTAAAGTAATAAAGGATTATTTAATCAACTAAGCATTCAATGTAGTTGATGAGTTACGTTTTATAATAAGCATATAAGCACCTAAACAATTCAAACAAGCTCAATAGGCAAATATATAGCGTGAAGTATTTCCTTTAATAATACCTGCAGCAAGGTAATGGAATACTATTTAAGCACAATATAAAAAATACATGTATACACTTTGCAAGGATCGTAAATAGTTTGAACTTACGACTTACCTATATTTAATTTAGAAAAATGCTTTATTCCTTTTGATGTCTTTATTATAATGTAGTTTAACTCAAAAATTGGATTCCTTGTTATTTATAATTATTTAAAAAAATTAATGCGGTTTGCAATCAGGTATTATTTTCGTGGCGACTTATTTCAGTTACATTCTACGTCTGTCAGCTATTTTTTTTTTGTTGGTCGCAGCTTAATGTGATCACTGATGTGACTTGCAAATAAATCAGCATGAGTGGTTTTCAAGGAACAGATTGGGCAAGTCGCAGTGTGTATGATAAATTGAGTTTTCTTTTGTTTTATTGATTCAAAATTTTGCTGTTCTACATTGTTAATATTGAGGTTAATAAATTTGTTTTGTACGTTTTTTAATTCTCAGCTGTTCTGGAATAGCGCACCTGATTGGCATATCGATTCCAATGTTAGATTGTTTGAGCCTGCCAGTTTGTTTTCTTCGTTTATGACAGTTTCGATGTATGTTGAGACTGTTTTTAATGCGTAGTAGTTATTAATGATCTTTTCACAATTTCTGCAAATGAAAGTTGCTTTTAAAGCTTCAGGTTTTTGGTTTGGTAAACAGTTCAATAGCTTTTTCTTGAATAATTTCACTTTTTCGGTGTTTTGTCTGTAGCCTTAAATAGTTTAACTTACTTTTGTTGGTTGAAACAGGTACGGCATCGTATTGGATTCATTTTCTCTTTAGTAATTTGAATGTGTAATTCTTTTTTTTCTAACTGTACCAGCTTGTTCGAAGTAAGGTTTTTTTTCATCGTCGCTCATGTTTCGCCACAAGGTACCTGTTTCAATCGCTAATTCTTTGGCGCTTGTTCCATCACAGCGTTGTCTGTACTCTCGCAGGAAATTGTCTCCCCTAAATTAAAACGTGATAACCCGTCTTTGTGCTAAAGTTGAGAGGTGCGAATGGATCGCTAGTTGCGTATCTCCTCCGAGGGGTGACTGAGTTCGGGAAAGGGAGAATTTGGGTTCGGCGGAGAATTTTTGCGTGCGTTGCATAGGCCGGTTTTTATCGCGAAAAACCGATTATTAAGGGAGAAATATGGGTTTTTCGAGAAAAGATTAATCTGCGGCGACGTAATCGCCTTACGTGATAAAAAAGCTTGGATCCTCCAGAAATGCCCGATCTCAAAACCCGAACGTGCGGCGAGGTTAGCAATAGATCCATTGCCCTAAGTTCGAGAGAGAGCAAGCAACGAGCTGGTTTCCAAAAATCGTATTAGAAAGCTAAAAATTATCTAAATTACTTAGCCCATCTGCTTATACGAAAGTATCAGCATTATTCTTTTTACAGGTTAGGTTTGTTATATGTTAGCTACGAAATGCACACTTCGTGGAACAATTGTTCAATTTGTCCATAGAGTAAATTAGCTTTTTTTAGTAACTCTATTTATCTTTCTACTGTTTAAGTAGACATTTACATTTTTTATATTGTAAATAGAAAATCGTTGGCGATGTATTTTTTTATGATGCTAGGAATCTCCTTCACCGCATTGCTAGTTAGTCCGGTATTTCTAGCTTACCCGTACGCTGCACAACGTAGCATAGTAAATATTTCACACGTAACAAGAGCTTGCGTAGTAATAAATTTTTGGCAAATCAACCCACAACGTGCACATTTATTGCTCGTCGTGTTAATAACAAAGTAATTGTTGATGGTAATACACTACCAGCAGATTACAAAATCTCTGAAAATGTTTGAAGTTGTATTGGGCCCAATAAGAAAATTAAACTAAAGTATTTTACCGTAGTTTCTCATATAAAACTTCTGCAATTGTGTGCACTTTATAACTGCTTTACCTTTAGATTTTATAATACGAATACTCGTAATAATTGTTTCTTCATTTTAAGACCAATTATTGATGACTTCATTGTGCAGTACTAAATAATTAATAAATGCCCAGTTATAGTTATTTAATTACATTTAAAAATACGTTTAAATATAACGCATACACAAAATTTATTATAAACCCATAAAGTAGACCTGGTGTGCCTAGCTATGGCGGAAATGTTTTGAACTTCTTCTGGGAGACGAACGACGGGATCGTTTACATCGTGTAATTCTTTTCTTTCTAACTATACCAGCTTGTTCGAAGTAAGGTTTTTTTTCATCGTCGCTCATGTTTCGCCACAAGGCACCTGTTTCAATCGCTAATTCTTTGGCGCTTGTTCCATCACAGCGTTGTCTGTACTCTCGCAGGAAATTAAAGAAAGGACTGGACGTTACTGGCCCAGCTCGATAAAATTTCTTGTCTCCACTACACGATTGATGCTTATCAGTTGCTCTGTTTTTTCTATAACTTGCGATTTGACCCATTTCATTGCAATTTTTACAATGGTAAAACTAAAGGTTTGACTAACATTTTCTAAACGTCTCCCCCTTAAATTAAAACGTGGTAACCCGTCTTTGTGCTAAAGTTGAGAGGTGCGAATGGATCGCTAATTGCGTATCTCCTCCGAGGGGAGGCTGAGTTTGGGAAAGGGAGAATTTGGGTTCGGCGGAGAATTTTTGCGTGCGTTGCATAGGCCGGTTTTTATCGCGAAAACCCGATTATTAAGGGAGAAATATGGGTTTTTCGGGAAAAGATTAATCTGCAGCGACGTAATCGCCTTACGTGATAAAAAAGCTTGGATCCTCCAGAAATGCCCGATCTCAAAACCCGAACGCGCCGTGCGACGAGGTTAGCAATAAATCCATTGCCCTTAGTTCGAGAGAGAGCAAGCAACGAGTTGGTTTCCAAAAATCGTATTAGAAAGCTAAAAATTATCTAAATTACTTAGCCCATCTGCTTATACGAAAGTATCAGCATTATTCTTTTTACAGGTTAGGTTTGTTATATGTTAGCTACGAAATGCACACTTCGTGGAACAATTGTTCAATTTGTCCATAGAGTAAATTAGCTTTTTTAAGTAGTAACTTTATTTATTTTTCTACTGTTTAAGTAGACATTTAAATTTTTTTTATTGTAAATAGAAAATCGTTGGCGATGTATTTTTTTATGATGCTAGGAATCTCCATCACCGCATTGCTAGTTAGTCCGGTATTTCTAGCTTACCCGTACGCTGCACAACGTAGCATAGTAGATATTTCACACGTAACGAGAGCTTGCGTAGTAATAAATTTTTGGCAAATCGACCCACAACGTACACATTTATTGCTCGTCGTGTTAATAACAAAGTAATTGTTGATGGTAATAAACTACCAGCAGATTAAGAAATCTCTGAAAATGTTTGAAGTTGTATTGGGCCCAATAAGAAAATTTAACTAAAGTATTTTACCGTAGTTTCTCATATAAAACTTCTGCAATTGTGTGCACTTTATAACTGCTTTACCTTTAGATTTTATAATACGAATACTCGTAATAATTGTTTCTTCATTTTAAGACCAATTATTGATGACTTCATTGTGTAGTACTAAATAATTAATAAATGCCCAGTTGTAGTTATTTAATTACATTTAAAAATACGTTTAAATATAATGCATACACAAAATTTATTATAAACCCATAAAGTAGACCTGGTGTGCCTAGCTATGGCGGAAATGTTTTGAACTTCTTCTGGGCGACGAACGACGGGATCGTTTACATCGTGTAATTCTTTTCTTTCTAACTATACCAGCTTGTTCGAAGTAAGGTTTTTTTTTTCGTCGCTCATGTTTCGCCACAAGGCACCTGTTTCAATCGCTAATTCTTTGGCGCTTGTTCCATCACAGCGTTGTCTGTACTCTCGCAGGAAATTAAAGAAAGGACTGGACGTTACTGGCCCAGCTCGATAAAATTTCTTGTCTCCACTACACGATTGATGCTTATCAGTTGCTCTGTTTCTTCTATAACTTGCGATTTGACCCATTTCATTGCAATTTTTACAATGGTAAAACTAAAGGTTTGACTAACATTTTCTAAACGTCTAATAACATTAAATCTTGATAGCGTGACTTTGTGCTAAATTTGAGAGGTGCAGATCGATCGCTTTTCGCGTATCTCCTCCGAGGGCGTGGGTGGTGGAAATTCGGGAGTGTTGGGGTCTGGCGAGGGACGTCGACGTACGTTGCGTAGGGGGGTTTTGGTGCCGTCAAAGGACATGTTTCGGGAGAAAACCGGGTTTTTCTGAAAAGTCTCATTTTCGTGCTACGCGGCGGTATGCGTGTCGAAACATTTTTCGATCTACCTAATTTTCCCGAAGTAAGGACCCGAGCGCGCGGTGCAACAAGGTCAGTCGTTGGTCCAATGTCCTTGGTTCAAGAGAGAGAGGGGCTATCCGCCCGGTTACCAAAATTGTTATACGATAAGTAAAAATTATGTACTATACGCCAAAACACAGTATTTATATCCTACAATCTAAATTCTTAACCATTCGTTTGTAGGTTTTACACTTTTTTCGACAAATTTCATTTAAAATTGCGCAATTCATTCGAGAAATGTCAAAGGCCGGTTACGAGGGTCGCCGTAGGCGCACGGCGGGTTACCATCAAAATCTATGCTGACAGAATTATTTTAGACGCTTTTACATTGAGCCGAAATAAAATATCCAATATACGTTTTTAGGCTTTAAAATCAATTACACATTTAAAGGTGTAACAATTTCGAATATAGAGGATTTAAATTTAAATAAAAGTTATAAAAATTCGTTCGTCGTAAACCTTTGAGCTCGCCCGGTAACGCTTATTAAATCCCATTTATTTTTAACCCATTTATTTTTAACCCATTTATTATTCTGTTGTTCCTCCACTGTTCCTCCAGTGGTGAAAAGCCAATGGCACCCATATACGATGATAATACAGTTTTGAAATGCAGTTATCTATACCGGGAAAGGTTCGCCAATAATATGTGGAAGCGGTTTGTATCTGAGTACCTTCCGGAGTTACTGCTTCGATCGAAGTGGCATAACAAAACAGAACCTTTAAAATGCGGGGATATCGTGCTAATAGTAGACCAAAGGTTTCCTAGGTGCAATTGGCCAAAGGACAGAATAATATGCACAAAATTAGCAGCTGATGGTTCTTAAAAACTTCTTTAAAATCTTTTAACCATAATATCTGCCAATAGCACTAACTGAGAAAAAAATTTAAATCGAATTAAATTCTTTCATACTTTAAATTATTTTATTGTAAACCAAAAATTTAATAAAAAATTATAAAAGGCTTGATTCTTCTTCTTGCGGCGGCAATGTTCTGAACGTTTTTTAGAAGACGAACCACACAATTTTTTTTTTTTCGAACCTCACACGCTTGCTGGAAAAAGTGGCTTTTTTCTAGTCTAATAACATTAAATCTTGATAGCGTGACTTTGTGCTAAAGTTGAGAGGTGCAAATCGATCGCTTTTCGCGTATCTCCTCCGAGGGCGTGGGTGGTGGAGATTCGGGAGTGTTAGGGCCTGGCGAGGGACGTCGACGTACGTTGCGTAGGGGGGTTTTTAGTGCCGTCAAAGGAGATGTTTCGGGAGAAAATCGGGTTTTTTTGAAAAGTCTCATTTTCTAGTCATGGGAACAGCCACTGGGACGCACAGGGTACTACCGTTCCAAAGTACGTTACTGTACATCATTCGCTTACCAGGGATTTTCATGAGCGCAATTGAACACTTTGCGAGGTTAGTTGGTAGTTTTTCAGGCATAACCTCAACTTTCATCACGCTGCATTCTATATCGTTTTCACGTCAAACTTTGTTTACAGGCGGTTTGGACAATAGGTAAACATTTTCCATTATGCTTTATAAATTGTTAATTTATTTACATTTTCAGTGGTGCATCTTCGTTATCGCTGTCGCCTAAACACACGCATCTGTATTTACTTTCAACTTACCTGTGATAACCTACTGGGCTTTTATAAATTCATTTGTATTGCTTGAAAGTAAGGAACTATAGGACAAATCACATTTCTTGCTTAATTAAATTATTATTATTATTTGCAAAATCTTCTAGCTATACGACGTACGATATTGCACAAACAAACATACAATAAAGGCAGCTTCCAGCAACTTTTGTTGTGTTTCAACAAGCCTACAGTTCGATATACACAAACAACACCACAAACAGCAACTTTCTAGTTTAATATTTGGGTGAACGTGCCTGTCGTGGTATTTGAGGTTACTTTAATCTTCTTAATATGCATTGATAATAAATCTCCTTCTCAGGCGCTTTGAAGCTTTACTGTTCAGCATTACATGCCATGTGGATAGTTTTAAACGTACGTAGAATCATTACAACATACGTACCAGCATTTGATAAAACGCCGTCCCTTCATTTTAAGGTCCGTATTACATACATTCATTATTGAAACACAAATTACAATTTTTAGTTAAACGTTAACATTCTTTTGGGACTACAAGATCTGAGGCTCAATCCTGACATACATTGCGGCACTAACTTAACACCTTCATTATGCTTTGTAGATGTGTGTAACGTTTGCCTATTATCGTTCGAATATCTACTATTACTGCCTACAAATTATCGCAGAGGTAAGTTTTAGAATTGGCATTCAAATTATATCAACGCTCTGATACATCATTTGCCAAGAATAGTTACAATTAATCGCTCAATACAGACACCAACTTTCTCATCGTTAACTACATTTTTAAAATTTATAAAAAATTACTATCATTCCTTATTGTACGATCGTAATCTCTTCTACATTCCTTGCTACATGATTTTTACCTTTGTATCATTGCTTTTAGTGTTTTTACATTAAATATTCATTGGGAGAAACACAAACATTAATAAGACACGATGACATATTTCCTAATTTTTTCTTTGATTAGTTTTTAACGTGCTTTTAACATCATACTTCATGTAATTAATATTAATTACTTGGCTTATTATTCATATATATACAGATTGAATCTTATGTTTTTCGATAATTTAATTCTACTTTTTATTACATCCATATAGGTATGGCTTTGGCAAAGCAATTTGAAGCCAAATTCATCTATGATTTCAAGAGCTTTTTGAGATTTAGCTATACATCACTAGGAACTTGCTAAGCGAAATGCCTTTCCATATTGCTGCATACAACGTTTACACCATATGGGTGGATGTATGAGTGTCCTATACATTTCTTAATTTTCATACGGAAAACCCTTCCGTTACAAACACGTCCAACATTTACTACAAATTTATCATAACATGCTATACGGTTTATGTCTATATTACTTCATTACATACTTTAACAATTATTTCTTTTTCAGGTAATTATCAGAAGTACATTGCAGGGGAATTCAAATACATTTCAATCCTACACAACTGCTGAGTAGAAAATCTAAAATATTTTACCTTTGTTTTAACTTCTTATTTGTTACACTTCATTCGAATGTTTATCTGGCCGGTAAAACAGTTCACAAAATATTACACTTAGATGGTGGTACATTGAAATGGCGATAGATGGCTCTTAAAAGCCTGTAATACAGTTACCAAAGTTCATAAGATACACCATGACGTCATCGACAATTTATATTGCACGTAATTAGGAAAATTTACATAAAATTAAAACAATAAAAATTAGAGAATCTACTCACGTGAAGGATCCGGTAACCGGCAGGAAATCACGCTACGGTAGCCTCGGCACCGCTGCTGTGGGTAGAGCTGGGCATCGGGCGTGGGCTGCTCCAATGGCCTCGAGGTGCTGCAAATTTAACTTACCTATGTAGGGAAAAGACAGGAACAGGTTAATTAGGAACGACAACAAAGATAATAAAGACAAGGGAATCTACATAGATACGATAGATATCACACCCGGCACAACTGTCTCACTTGAAGGTAGAAAGGAAACAGCCTCGATTCCAGGGCGTCACGGAAACACGACCCCACTCTTTTTCTACTATTGTCCTAACCCTCTAGGGATAAAAACACTACGCAAACTCACTACTATGACGCGCCGGAAGCACCGCCCAGTCTATTTAAAAATGTTCCCGCGTCTTGCGTATTTGAAAATTTGGCGGGAAACTTCCGTACATCAAGAAAACTAAACCTAACATAAAATGTTAAAGTGCAAATTCGATTTGCACGTAACAATCGCGACAAAGCCACAAAAGAAACAACTTAAAAAAAGAAAAAGTCTGTT
Source organism: Platerodrilus igneus (assembly GCA_036346225.1). Taxonomy (NCBI): domain Eukaryota; kingdom Metazoa; phylum Arthropoda; class Insecta; order Coleoptera; family Lycidae; genus Platerodrilus; species Platerodrilus igneus. The sequence goes on along the minus strand of JARFIW010001531.1, from coordinate 201,332 downwards.
AGCACAGTAACAGCTTAAAATCTAAGTCCTAACTACCCTACATAAACCCTAACTTAAAACCTACAAAATGTTTATATAAGGCGCCACCTGGTTTTTCGACCGATAACACGTCTACCGAAGTACCAGGAAACGGAATAGGTAGCCCGATAGTCTTTGACTACACTAATTACCGACAGCACAAATTTGTCGGGGAGCATGAAACACTACTTAAACTAACACGGGTGCGACAAGTCGCCTAAACTATCTAAACTTATCTAACTAAAGCTAACATAGAGTTCTTATATGCAAACACACCTGAGTGTCGCATCAAACTATTCTTCTTTTTTGGCAAGAAGTGCCCAAATTTAAAAAAGTTCATGAGAGTGCGTCACCTTGCACTCTAGCAAATTTTGTTACTGGTACCTTGGTTTCCTCCTATGCACATTTAACTTGTCCATGACACAGTTGTGAATCCACAAATTTACCAAAAGTACCACCTACTAAATCCTTATATGCTAACCTAACAAATTACATTTCTAAATCGGGTTAGCTTTTTCACTTAAATTTCAGAAAGATAATTCCCACGTCTGGTCATATATACCACACGTTAGGACGATAAAAAGATAAGATAAGATCTCAAATTGATGTTAAAGATAATAGATAAGGTAAAGATATTAAGCTTAAGTTGTTATCCTCAAAGGTAATGAATAAGATAACGGTATGAAGCTTTAGTTATTATTTGAGATACTCGATAAGATAACACGACATTAAGTTAAAGTGATTATAAGAGATAGTAGGTAACATGAATTTAAACAGAAGTTATTGCTCAAGATAACCGGTAAGATAACGCGAAATAACTCGAAGTCATTCCTAACGGTAGTCAGTAAGATAACGATAATAAACTAAAGTTATTATTAAAGGTAATCAATAAGATAACGATATTAAACCTAAAGGTATTATCGAAGATAATAAAGAAGACAAAGATATTGGCCTAGTTATTACCCAAGACAATGATAACAACAAATGAGTGGCTCCAGTAGAGCCGTTGAAATGGGATTGACCCGTGCCCTCTAAAAAGAGAGACCTGTGAGGCAGGTCCGTTCGTAAGAACAGCACGGGGGACCGGTAAAGACGTTCGGGTGCATCCCTGCACCCGGCGGTAATTGATATCGGTGATCCTCTCACCCGATATCCATTCGGTATATAAAGATATACACATTCACTCACACATTCACTCACACATTCGCTACTATCGCTACTATCAAGATTTAAAGTTATTGATTCTTTTAGAACATGGTCCATAACGTGTTGAAATGTGCTCAGAGTGTTTTTCAAACCAAATAGGAGTATGACATATTCATAGTGGCCTTTATCTACAGTGAATGCCGTTTTCTCTATGGATTCTTGATCTAGTTCGATTTGGTGGAACCCTTGGGCCATATCGAGGACTGAAAAGTATGAACATCTTCCTAGATTGTCTAAAATTTTGTCAATTCTGGAAAAGGGATATTCGTCTTCTATTGTTTTTTCATTCAATTTCCTGTAATCTATAACTAATCTAAATTTCTTCTTTTTGCTTGTGTCGTTCTTCTTTGGGACTATCCAGACTGAGAAACTATAAGGGGATATGCTAGGTCGAATTATTGTATTTTGTAGGAGTTTTTGAACTTGATTTTTGATTTCCCCTTTTAAATGATAAGATTGAGGGAATGATTTGCAAAAGATACGATCGTTATCCGTGGTGCGGATTTTATGTTTGACAGCGTTAGTAAAGGTTAAATCGGAACTTTCTTTATAAAATATATTTTTATATTTTCTACAAATATTTATAATTTGAGATTTTTCCTCCGAATTCAAATGTTCTGTTCAAATTATAGTTGGTATATCTGTCATTGCACTATCCATCGGGTTTAAGTCTGGTGATTGTGGAGCCCATTCCACTCGTCCTCTCCAGCCAATCCACTGGGGGAAATTTTCATCCAGCTAAACCCAAACTTATGTACCAAAGTGTGGCGGTGCATCGTCCTGCATGAACCAATCTGGTTTTCCCAAACTTTGGAAATCCAATTCAGGAAGCAGTTCATCTCCGAGCATGGCACGTACGTTTCACTGTTAACTGTGCCATCAAAAAAGAAGGGGCCGATGTTACGGTCTTTCCACAAGCCACACCAAACCATGACACGATCAGCTCCTTGCTGCCACTATACCAGTGAGGGTTACTGTCAGACCAGTAACACATATTATGTCGGTTGACCTCTTCATTTGTATAAAAGTTAGCTTCGTCCGAAAACATAACGTTAGACAAGAACTGGAAGTCTTCCTCCAACTTTGTCAGAAACCAAAAGCACATTTCCATGCGGCGGTCAGGATCGTCTTCTGACAAGTGGTGTAACATATGTAACTTATACGGATGAAAGTTGTTCTTTTGCAAAATACTCCATACTGTGCTTTGAGGAACGCCTATTTCCAAGCTGGTACGTCGGATTGATTTTTTGGGACTTGCAATAACCTTTGCTAAAACTCCTTCCACAACCTCTTCTGACGTGCTTGGACGGCCGCTTCTTTGAGCATCAGCTACACTACCTGTAGCTTTTAACTTTGCTAGCAATCTGCCAACCGTTGTGTGCGACACTGGCTCTCGTTGAGGATGCCTCGTATTAAATTCATCTGCAACGCCTCTGTTAGAGAGACCTTCTCTTCCTCTTCCACAGAGAAGAATAATCTCTATCCGCTCTTCAGTGCTCAACATTTTTCAGTCCTGCAACAATAAGAAAACAATAATAGTTTAGATAATAAATAACAGTGTAAAATCCCTATGGTGTGTGATTTTTGGACACCCTGTACAAAAATGCATAGTAACGTATAAATGTTTATATTGAAAGTTAATAAAGTAATTGAAATGAATGTATTTAGAAACAAATGCAGGATATTATAATTGGTGGTTCTAAAAGATATTAATTGATGAATGTAGTTAATGGTAAAAAAGAATAAAAATATATAATTGATGAAAAACGTTGAGGTAAGGTAGTCAAACCAACGTTGTTGAGTGAAACTATTAGAAGTGATCTAGTTAGGATTTGTATCTCAAATTAATTATTGTTGGTTTTATTAAAATCCTTACATTTTACTTATATGATATACATGTAGTTAACTTTAGCGTTTGTAGTTTAAAAAAAGGCAAATTTGTCCATATTGTAATGCAGCAGGCTGAAAATTAAGTTTAGTTTTGTATATCGGTAATTGTTTCGTATATAGTCTAATTAAAGTTACGTAGGTAATAATTGTTGAATTTTTCAATGTTGTATATTAAATAATTTTATTATTAGTCAAATATTTTAACTTTTATCACATACGTGTGGACAATACTAAATTGAAATTTATTTTTTAAACGCAAGCAATTATTTTGCATTACAAAATTAAAGCAGAAACAACAACTTTAACATAAAATGACAAATTTTTTTTTAAGAATAGACAGCTATAGTGTTTGCTAGTTAAGGCGCCTTGTTGAAGATCGTATTTAAAACCGAGTGTAATGGAAGAATACTGTGTTTCATTTGTACTGTGCAATTAACTCTACCTTACTATTTCAATAACTAATAATATACAATATATATATAAGACAATAGAAAAGCATAATTAATTTGATTTAGTTTAATTCAATGGGTTATAACGTCAGAAAACGCGTCAAAGCATGAAAAATCAATAAATCCAAGGCGAATAGCTTTCGTTGTCACAAACAAAAACGTTGGTTATATAAAATACTGTGAAATGTGAACTCCAAGAACTATTATTTTAAACGATTGTTAAATGAACACCTGCATGTTTTGAAAGGTCAACTTCTATGTATTTTGGAGCATAACAAGACAAGTTTCAAGGAATATTGTTCAACCGACACTTGCTTCGCATGAAAGCTAACAGAAATTTGCTTAAGGAGCAGAAAGGATGCACGATAGTAAGATGCTACAGAATGAGATGGGAGAAGAACATTCGTTTTCGTAAAGCACATATGCAGTCCACATGGATTAGACATCAGACGCGGGCAGTAATATCGATTTTCTACCACTCACGCAAGGTTAGAATGCGACATCAAAAATGTATAAGACGGGAATAGCGATATCACAGACGGGGTTTTAAGACGTCACTGAAATGTATGATTGGTCGAAGTAGAAAGTTTGAGAATAGACGGGCACGCAACGGGTGAATGCGGGTTTTTCAGATTATAGCGTGTTCACGAGCTAAATTTCGGGAAGTTTAAAACGGTTATACAAAATTTGGAGAAATATTATTTACAATTAAGTATTTCGCGTAAAGTGTGGCCAAAAAGGGGGCCTAGCTTTATAATAAATACTCTAACAAAATTAATAGGGCTCTCTTCTCTTTAATCTTGCATCACATAACGACATACACAAAAGCAACTGATGAGGCTTGTAAGTATTAAAATTTGTAAAGTTCTGTATTAGATTGTTGTGACCTTATAGTTTGAGACGCGTATAGTGTCGAGTTTATTTAAATTTAATTGAGGTCCAACGAATACTTTAACAAGCTCGTAAATTAATAACGCGATAATAAACAAGTGTAATATACATGGATTTGGATATTGAAATTGATATTGGATGTGTAGCAGGAAGCAGCTTAGAGTGTGTTCAGCTTTAAAACATTTTGTGGAGCCGCATGCATAACCAAGAGGCCGATGGGTTCAGGAACATAATACATCGTCAACGGAGATGGAATCTTCAAGTTTTTCCAGGTACCGCATTTAAATTTGCTGTTTTTTTTATAAACTGTTGAAATGGTGATGTGTGAGAGTGAACTTTAATGGGTATTTTACGGTATTTTACGTATTGAAAAGGATACATATAGCTGACTATTTATATGGTATTTTGAATGTAAAACAAAAGGTGTACGTAAAGTTTATTGAATTGCTTGATGAATTTAAATTTAATTGTTAAGGGTACATGGGTTTTTTTTTGTTAAGTTTGTAGTAATAGTATGCAAAGTGGACAGCATAAATTAATAAACTGGGTTTTTCTGAGCTCACCATACTCCAGAGTGTAGTAATAAATAAAGATAAGGTATTATTTGGGGCCCATTTACTCCTGTAGCATTAAATGTGTTAGAAATTTCAATTTTAAAAACAAGGACTTGATAAAATAGCATTTATTGAGGTGTAACTTGAGCACCGAACTGTAAATAACTATGAATATTATTATTTGTAAATAGTGGTTAATAAATATTGTATGATTGTTGGATTATTTTGCGATTTTATTTAAATGGTGAGTGAATGGTAAAGAGAATGAGAGTAAATTTAGGTATACGAGAAGAAGCACAGCTGAGCTAGCCAAGAAAGCTGCTGAAGAACTTAATTTGATAGAGCAGAAAGCGGGTAAGAAAAATTTTGTGAATTTTTAGATTTAGATTTATAATGGTGAAGATTTTTTTGAACTGGCGAGGTACCAGAGCATGAGCTCGAATTTTTTTTTAGGAGGTGCGGAGGTATATTAAAGAGGTTCCACGGCAATTTATGACGCCCAATTCGTGGGGCTCGAATGTTTTTGTCTATATATATATATATATATATATATATATATATATGTATGTATGTATGTATGTATGTATGTTAATAATTATATAGAAATATGAATAGGTAGTTTTTTAATGAAAGTTTGCAGTAATAAAGCATAATCTCAAGATTGTAAACCTAAATGAAATTCAAAGAAATAAATAAATCCTAATTTTTTAGCATTGTAAGAAAGTTTTACTGCACAATTATTACAAAACTTGCTTTGAAAATGAATAAAGACCAAACCACTTTGATACTATCGATTTTATGTATTGTATTAAGACAGGTATTATTTACCTAAGAAGTAGTAAAACAAAAAAACAAAAGCCGAGAAGTCTAAAAACGATTTATAAGAATGTATAATAATTTATAATAATGTAAAACAATTCTGAACAATTTAAAATGACTAAAGTTTCATCATTTAAGGTTGCCTTTTCAAGTTCGCTCTTCCTTTCATTAGATATTAACAACTGACTTTCTACCAAATGAACTACATTCTGTAGTTCTGGGTCATCTTTTTGTTTAACCTCTTTAAATGATCTCGATAATAGATCTGCAATATACATATACTTACCAGGTAAGTATTGTATTTCAACGTCATAATTAATTAACTTTAATTTTAAGCGTTGTAGTCTGGGACTGACTTTGTAGAAATCTTTCTTACAAAGCGATATCAACGGCATATGACCTGTTTTAATAACAATTTTTCTGCCATATATATAATTGTGAAATTTTGAAACTGCAAAACAAATAGCTAGCATTTCTTTATCAATTTGATGATAATTTATTCCTGTTTCAGTTAAGCTATGCGAACAGAATGCAATAGGTTGTCTTTCTTGTAAGAGGCACCCACCTATACCAAACTGACTGGCATCTGACTGAATCTCAGTTGATACATTAGCATGAAACAGTTTTAAATTTGGGATTTTTGTGATTATGTTTTTAATATTATTTAATGCAACTGTGTGATCCTCGATCCATTTCCATATATTATTAGTTTTGGTTAGCTCTCTTAAGGGTTTTAAGAGTTCCGATAACTTTGCTATATATTTAGTTAAATAATTTATCATTCCCATTATTCGTAATAATTCTTTTTTATTTGCTGGGATCTTAATATTTACTATTGCCTCAATATATTTTGGTCTGGTCGAACTCCGATTTTTGAGAAAATTTGTGCCAAGTATTTTACTTCTTCTACTTTATATTGTATTTTGTTTTTATTAAATCTTATTCCATATTTTTTAGCTCTGTCCATAACCTTTTTTAAAATTTTATCATGAGTTTCCCGTCCTCAGTTGCTATTATAAAATCATCAAAATAAATCACAATGTTAAGATCACCAAATAATTTTTCATTCATCCTTTGGAATACTTGTGGACTGACATTTAGTCCAAACGGCAATCTTTTAAAACAATATTTTCCAAAGGGTGTAATAAAACAAGTATACATCATAGTTCCATCGTCTAATTGTATATGATAAAAACTTACAACCTATTACAAAATGATTAAATTTCCTGCAGATAACACAGACTTTCCCATATGCTGGACAATTTCGTTTACCATGCTTTCGGCCACATTTTAAGCAGCTAAACATATCATTCTTAAACTGATGAACTTGTTTACATGAGCCCTGTGATTGACTCATATTCTCTAATTTGTTTTTAGGAACTGCTCCCTTCCTTTTTAAAGTAATAGCATCTACTTCTTTATTATTGTTGTATATACAGAAGCCATTATTTTAGATTACTTTTAGAAATGCAACATTGTAACAATCAATACATTTCGCATCCCGTATTTTAGGAAACTTTACAATTTACTTTGTCATTATCTTGTTCAAACAAAACCTTAATGTTTCATGTTATTTCCTCTTAATCTATACCACATTGGTTAGTTACTTTGCATTTTTCATAATCAGTTTTCCTGTAAAATTATTACAAACTAGGAAGTTTTGGCTAACATCTGTACTGATTATTACATGTCAAAACCTTCCGTAGAAACCAGTATCCTTGAGTCAGCATGTATAAAAGGTCAAGACACCCTTCCACTCATCGGTAGTTTGTGGGCAGCTAAGCAGCTAGCCAAGTCATTGGTTGTCTGCTGAAGAGCAAGTTGGTTCTCATCGAAATGGCGACTTAACCCTTTATAGATGCTGAAGAAACTCTAATCAAGATGGTCACTTAGAATCTCAACCGTAAGTTAACTCCTTATTATTATAACCGTTTAACTCTTCTACTGCTTCATATTTTATTAACATGTTGTTTATTTTTAAGTTGATTCATTATTAAATACTGTTGTTTGATTTCATCGTTTCATTACTTCTATTCAGGTAATTGATACTTTCACTAACACTGCTCTATAGATCCCTAGGTCCCTAGGACCTGAGTTAAGTACCACCTCTCGCACTACAGATTCTACCATCACATTACCATAGCTATACCATCACACCCAAGAACAATTAACAATCATTCAAAGTGTACTTAACATTTGGTGGAGGCGCCGTGATTAACATTCGCCGTGTTTAACATCACACCGTATTACGCCGCGTTTAACACATGGTAGAGCCGCCGGTTCTGTATTTAACATTTGGTGGAAGCGTTGTCTTCTCAATTTGACTTTTGGTGGCAGACATATTTTTTTAGGGTCACACTAACATTCCATATCCTTTCGTGAAGTCAGTTCAACGGTATACTTTTGAATTCCAATCACATTTTTATTTTAAGTTTGATTAAAATCAATCTTACATTATTAATTTTACACTTTGTATTTCTTAGTATATCCCCTCAAATCCACTTATCTCATCTACTACAATTTTTGTGTTAATAGCATTCACAGTTTAAGCAAATTCAACTTTTAAATTTTTATTCAAGATTTTAATTACAAATACTTCTTTACAAAAGAAAAACAGCAGACCATTGACACAAATCAAGCTACCCCTAAGAACAGACATTTAGTTTAAAACATTTAGTTTCTATTTTATTATAGGGAAAAATAAAACTATTTTAAGTATTTTAATTCAATGTCAAGTTAAGATAATGTTAATATTAATACCACAATTCTATTTACGCATTTACATGACGAATCATATCTCTTATCCTACCGTATGATTTATTCTTCTCTAAACTTATAATTATTTGAAAACGAAAATGTGAACTTTTATTCTTAATTATTCTGTTAATCTTTCTTTGTAAACCACATAAAAATCTTTAAGGAACATTAGTTATGAACATTGTTACTAAACAGGAACTTGTCATCTGAAGTTTCCTACATCCTGTTTAGCGTGCGTTAAAAACTGCCATTGTTCAAACTTTTATTCCACAGAAATTATTTTTAATTTATTAGCACTTGGTAAAAACAAATTCCATTTGTAAGAGAATGCAATTGAATATCATTCCTAAAAAATTTCAGTTACCCTACACGTTTGTAAAGCTTTACGTCATTAGAATCTGTTAACTATTAATAGCTCTCGCTTACCTAATTCTGTATAATCCGTAAACGTTACTGAAAATGCAGGACAAAACATAATTGAATCACTTAACATGTACACATTTACACAAATTTTAATTAATTTTTTTTCCCACAAATATACAATTAAAAAACTGAAAGCATTTTAGTAAACTTTTACTTTATTTACTTTATACCACAAATCAACTCGGAGCACTATTAGATACTTTAACACTGATCTTAGACTTTTTGGTTAAATCAACCACAATCTTAAATTGATAACAGAATGTAGTCGTGTATTCTTCATAATCCAGTAATTTAAGTTTATTTTTATGTATTAACCTTCAAGTTCATACCATACTTGACACAATTTATGAATTTCTTATGTTTATATATATTATTTAAAATCACAAAAAAAAAGAGAAAAAGCCAAAAATCATATGTATCTTCAAGGGCGTCGAAATTACACGTAGATGCTAACACTTTAATTTCCGTTAAATAGCTATCAAAGCTTTCGCCTTCCTGTTATACACACAAAAAAATTTATATCGACCGTATGTCTCAGTACTCGTTAGAATGCAGTGATTTTGAAAAACTTTTACTACTTTACCAAAATCCTTTTTATCCTCTTTAGATAACCTAAAAGTCTGAAATTTCTTCTGTGCTTTCTTCATTCTCGTGATTTAGCAGTATGGCTACTTTTGTTTCATCATTTTTACTCTCTAGCCCCGCGACTTTTAAATAAATATTCAAACTTTTTAGAAAATTATCCAAATTTACATGCACATTTCGATCGAATATTATATTCCTCGGAGGTTTAAACATGCTTTCCATTATTCTAACCTTACTTTTTATATCTTAATATATCAGTTGCAACTTCTTACTATAATCAAACCTGACACCATGTTATAAGTTCCCTAAATGTATATTAAGACTCAAGTCGATTATAACAAACTTTATTAAAATGCAAATTAAACATTATGCATGTGCCATAAGACACAAGCAGGAAGTTGTCACCTTCCAATTCCATCATTGACAACCCAACTGGAAGTTATTCTACTGCCATAGCGTTTATTCTAACTAATATATTTTATAAACAACTTAGATGTATCCTAAACTCAAATAACAAATATGTTACAGTGGAAAAGAAGGGTTCTTAGTTTTAATTCAAGACAACGTATTTCGGAGGATGTGACCACTGCAGGAATCACATATGGGCTGGTGGCATTTATCACAGCTGAAAACTTTGTCTGATTCATTAGATAGAAAGCAGCTTGGCATTTTGTCACACTGTTTATATAATTCGGCAAAGTTGGATTCTTCACTAGCCAATACAGGACGGTTCTTCGATATTCAGTAAAGATTTAAAAATTACCATTAACTTCTGTAGTTGTGTCTGAATATCCTGTTCGTTGCGCCAATTAAGTTTCTAAGACTTAATAAAGTTTTACAAAATATATATATATATATATATATATATATATATATATATATTGCTGTGATATTTTTCTTTCAACTCAAAATAAATTATTTTGTCCTCAACTAGCTCAGGGTAAGAGTGAATTTCAGGAACAAAATTGTTTATCGACAAAAGTTCTATTTACACATTAAATAATTACTCTATTTATCCAATACAATCATAATTATTTTGAGATTACATAATTCCTTTTTAACTAATCTAGTCACAAACTGTAACACTGCCCACATACAATCTGATAATCTATCTATAGGATCTATAATACAATAATTGCAGTTAATTTCCCCTGCTTTACTTATAACTATTAATAGAACTCCTGTAAAGAAGAATGCATTCCCCTACTAAAGATAATCCTAAAGAACAAGCAAACCCAGCTAAACCTTTTTTGTTTAGGAATTTCAACTTATAATTAATTTCTTTACCTGCACCCACTGTTCGTATGCCAAAACCCAAATGTTCTGTCTTGCACTATCTTTGCCTTCTCTACAGAGTGCAATATTATTCAATCCTTTGCCACCGTAGGTGTAGAATTGCTTCTCCTTTTATTCACTGTACCCCAATCTAAAATTATCCCTAAAACAGAAACAAGAAGCTCATTCTGAGCGCTTCAGAGACGTCTGTGGAAAACACTTGCAGCTCCGACAGACTTATAACAGGTAGATATCTGGTCTATTAACTTAACCCTACTTCTGAATACTCAAATCTTCCTATTTGAATGCGGGTTTGTGTTGATGCTACTAACTACAACACTTCGTGATTGATAGAGATCCGGGTCTCTAAATTAAACCTTGTATACTCTCAACTATATACCATTGATAGACGACTATGTATTTCAAAGCTCCCCTTCCTAGATCCCTAATACATTAAACTTGAATAATTAATTGTACATTCACAGTTTTCACTTACCACCATGTGGGTTAATTGCAACGTCTTTTATTTATTTTAAATAAGCAACACAGCTAAAATATTATTTTAGTCACTTTTCAATTGGCCTACTAAAGTCCAACAAGTACATCCAATCTGACGGTGGAATAAAATGAATGCAATATTATATGATTAATACTGCTCAAGTAACTTTTGAGCGTCCATATTTTTCCAGTATCGGCCAAGAGAGCCCTGAACAACCAACGTTCTACAACCCAAGCCTTTTTGACATCCACTCAAAAGCGGATGCACATCCGGCAATCTAACACAAAACAATTACAATAACCTTAGACTATTTCACTGCGATGCGACACATGATTGATATACAAACACCCCTAAACACACAATTATCTCCACCAATAGAATTTCTCCGCAATATATATTTATATATATATATATATATATATATATATATATAGTATAATACACATGTAAATTTTTTCATGGGATGTAGTCCAAATCAAACAACAGATTACAAATTTATTCTTTAATCAGCGCCTAACGTTTTGGTACATTTTTCGCACCTTTTTCAAAAGGCTAAAATGGAAACAGAAAATTCGAAATTAGCAAGAAATACATAACCTGTCGCTAGCTACTTACTTTGATCTACTATATTAAAGGAAATTGAAAACAAATTACCAAACGATTCACATAATAAATGTGGGTCAAAAATTAAAACATTAAATAATTGCCTGAAGGGCACGTCACGCCACGATGGCGGTTAAAACATAAAGACAAAATTGAGAGTGACAAATTCAGGGGACGTTTCAAAAATGGCATTAATTACATAACATGAAGGATCATATTTAACGTTGTTTGAAAATATCATTACTGTATAAAGCAGAATAGACATGAACTCTATCAACGTCCATCTTATTATTGATAGGATTATTTTCTCTATTAATGTAAAAAGACTCAATAAATAGCCTAGTTTTATAATTGGTTTCATTGTCCAAAATGATGGTGTCGTCGAACAGTGGTGTATGACTGGTTGCAAAAACATGAGAAGACAATGCACATTTAGTGGAGTTTTTTTCTGCAATCACTCCTGTGCTGGGTTAAGCGACTTTTTAGCCACTGGCTGGTCTGACCAATGTAACTATTGTTACAACTGCACGTGATCTTGTAAACAACGTTACTGTTTAACAGTTTCGGAGTTGGATCCTTTAATTTCGTAAACAAATTCTGGATGGAGTAATTGTACTCGTAAACGATAGCAATCTTAGGTTGTTTAAGTAATCGTACTAAAAGTGGAGATAACTTCTGTATATACGGAAGCTTCTTGTACGTAATATCTATTTCGTAGCGTTTACTTTTAAGAAGTTGCTATAAATCAATCTATGCAACATTCCCTTTGGGTAACCGTTGTTCACTAAAGTGTCAATCAATAATTTCTTATTTTTATCTATGAACTGTGGGTCTGATATATGCTCAATTCGATATCGTAGTGCCTTCACAGTGTTCATCTTATATTGAAAGGAGTGGTTAGAGTGGAAGTTTAAATATCTCAGAATTTGTTGGTTTAGTATACCAATCAAATAATAGATGATTAGAAGTATCTCTGATGACCAAAACATCCAAAAAAGGTAATTTACCATCTACTTCAATTTCAAAAGTGAACTGAAGGTGTTCATTAAAATCATTAAACGTTGTTAAAGTTTGCTCAACACATTGAACTGGTAAAGAACAAATGATATCGTCCACATACTTAACCAAGAAAGATATCTCATATGGTAGTCTAGGTAGAACACTAGACAGTAAATTGTCCATAATCATTTGAGCGATTATGGGTGATAGAGGTGACCCCATTGGAGTTCCAAATAATTGTAAGTAGAACTTCTCTTGGAAAACAAAGTAAGTATTGTTGAAGACCAAATTGACTGTTGTTAAAAACATATCTTCAGACATATTGCACAAGGGCTTGATGTTTTCCCGTTGTTTTTAATGATGTTAATAACCATAGATAAAGGAATATTCGTAAAGAGAGAAGCTACATCCAGTGAAATAAGAATGTGATCTTCTGGTAGGTGAAAATTCTTGAATTGTCGCACAAACATGAAGCTATCTTTAACATTGTATCCGCCAAGAGGGAAAGCCTGTTGGAGAATATTCGACAAGAAAGAAGCAATACCATACGTATGTGTATTAACCGTAGATATAATAGGTCTTAGAGAGAGGACTGGTTTATGTATTTTTGGTAATCCATAGTATTTACCAGGAGTCGAGTTGTTAATACTCAGTCGATTCTTTTCAGAATCATCCAGCATCCTCTTTTTATGCAATAATTTGATGTGCTCGTTCACCTTTTTTTGAGTACTGAATGTAGGATCCCTTTGCAACGGTTTATAGGTAGAAGTATCTGATAAAAGATCAAGAGACTTTTCCATATACTGGTGCTTATTCATGATCACAGTAACTGCACCTTTATCAGCCTTGGTGACAATTTCAGGGTGGTCAGCTAAGTATTTTTTAACTTTGTAGAAATGCTCATTGTATATATTGAAATGTTGGTTATTTCTGGGGTTATTTGAATAGTTCAAAATGACATTAGAGATTTTACCCCTAATTACACTTTTTTTTTTCTCTGCGTTAATGCATCGTTGTCAATGATGGATTCAATGCGACTGATCAATTTACCCAAACGAATGTTTCTTGTTTGTGGTTGTAAACTACACTTAGGTCCCAACGATAGAAAGTTTAACACAAAGTTAGGCACTACCGCACCACTTATATTAGTAACCCATTTAGTATTATCAATATAAGGTTTGAGATTATACAAATGTTCATCCAACAATCTATTAAATTTGTTTCTATTAACTGATTTAATTTTATGGTGTAAATATTCATATCTAGCAGCTTGTCTCAGATCATAAGATTTAAGTAATGCAGGAGGCAAAACTCTTTAAGAGAATTAATAATAAATTGCAAGTTCCTATTATAATAAACCAACATGCCATGGCTCTCCTCAATTTCTACATTAAGAATAAATCTTGCTGGCCTGTTTATATGCTGATTCATCCTGGTCAGTCGTCTATGCTTGTACACATTTATGCTATTGGATGCATTTCTATACATCCCCCTAATGTGCTTAGGTATCAATCTTCTACGTCTGCATCTCTCTAAAAAATAAATCGATTGATTATTCATGTTAGCCAGTTTGTAAGTTATATTCGCCCATCTTTTAAGTTTATTTGCCACTTCTCCTTATTCTTACATTTAAAATTTTAGGTTACAATCTCGCAAGCGCGAGATTACGTAACGCACCGGCAGATGATGACCCTTATCTTGGTTACAGATTTTAGCGCGCCCATCGGTCAATGACGTCACACAATAAGCAAATTTAATTGCGCAATTACGCAATAAATATCATAATAAACATTACAAATGCAGTATAGACAATAAGGTACTCACATAAATAGGTCCAGCTTCCCACGAAGTACGCCAAGGATGGCGTCCCACACGATAGCGTCCTTCAGGATGGCTGGAGTCCTCTTTAAGATAATTAACGGAGGGTACGCCTAGCGTCCTTCCAAAACGCTCCGACCAGCTACGGCGGTCGCAGTTGCTCCCAGGACTCGTTCGTCTAGGGTCGTGGACTACTGTTCGAGCAGGCTGCTTACAAATTACCTCTACCTATGTAGGGATCGAATAAAGAACAGGTATAAGGCCGACACACAAAGATAAGCAAAGGCAAGGATCTACATAAATAAAAGGTAAAGATACGTTACCGAAAACCCAACCGCTCTTCTGGAAGTCTCAGGCAAAACAGCCACGTTACAGCGTCTCCCCGGAAAAACTTCCCCACTCTTTCTTCGCCACTCGCGTCGGCGCGAAATTCGTCCAACCCACTTCTAACGTGACGGAAATACACGCCAAATCTTTTGAATTTGTGGCGCGAAATTCCCGCACAGCAAAACTAAACTAGAGATGTCTAGTGCCAAATCTTTGGCACGTAACAGTATGTCCTCCTTATATAAGTGAAAAAGCTCATATTTTGTAGGTACCAAAATGCAAAAACTGGATTAGTTAAATTATGTACGTCGTATTTCCGCTGAAAACTTCTTCAAATCTGCCACCATAGAGTGGTGAGAAATATATCAATAGGCCCAAAAGATCTGAAATTAGATTGTCCTTTTCAGTACATTAATAATTAATGAACTGGTCAGACTTATAAGTATAATACACATGTAAATTTTTTCATGGGATGTAGTCCAAATCAAACAACAGATTACAAATTTACTCTTTAATCAGCACCTAACGTTTCGGTACATTTTTCGCACCTTTTTCAAAGGCTAAGTTGGAAACAGAAAATTCGAAATTAGCAAGAAATACATAACCTGTCGCTAACTACTTACTTTGATCTACTATATTAAAGGAAATTGAAAACAAATTACCAAACGATTCACATAATAAATGTGGGTCAAAAATTAAAACATTAAATAATTGCCTGAAGGGCACGTCACGCCACGATGGCGGTTAAAACATAAAGACAAAATTGAGAGTGACAAATTCAGTAAGAACGAATGACAGGGGACGTTTCAAAAATGGCATTAATTACATAACATGAAGGATCATATTTAACGTTGTTTGAAAATATCATTACTGTATAAAGCAGAATAGACTGCTATCGCCCAAAAGGGGCGGCGTCTGTAAGTAAGTAGGCTTGGCTTATTTAATTGTTTAATAATATAAGCAAAATCAATATAAGTTGCCAAATAATACAAACATAAAATGAAATTGAGTGGGTTAATTCAATTCGGCTGGCTTGGAAGGCTTCGTGGTTGCTGTGGAGCCAGAAGTAAATTGGAACACTGATTAAACGTCTATGTACCAGTTAATGGGGTGTAGAGTCCTTCGGACGTCTTCGGGTTTGTTCGGAAAGCTTCGGCAGTTGCTTAAGAGGCCTAATGTGAACTTGAACCAGGACGGTTGGGACCTATATGTAGGTCGACGAGGTCCAGACGTCTTCGGTGGACTTTGGTTCTTGTCAGTGGTCTTTGTTCTTAGTGGTGGGTCAAAGTTACGTTAAAGGCAAATATGAAATGAACTTATATGCACTTAAAACACTATTATTTACAATATATGCAAAGAAAATGGGGTTCAGAAGGATTCGGTTTTCTTCGGGAAGCTTCGGACACATTCGGACTTGACCTACGAGGCCCAAATTAACTTGTACGGTGGTAAATAGCGATTGACTATAGGTCTGGAGGGTCCAGACGTCTTCGGTATAATTCGGCAGAGGTCGTGGATGGTGGGGCTCTAGGCCTAGGAGAGCTCGGTCCCATCGAATTCTACTGGGGTGATGTCCCGCAGGTAGATTTGACAAACACATCCATCGTTACTGCAGAAATCTATCTCCCGGTCGCTGTAAGAAGTGCATGGATTAACTGCCTTCGGCGACGGCGGTAGCGGAGACATAAGCTTCGGGTGTAATCTGGCAGAACGGAGTGCTTGCCGGAGAGCGTTTCGTTCCTGCTTGTGGGCTACTCGGTGTGCGGAACGAGGGTTACGACCCATACGTAGTGATTCTTTTCTCTCAATAAATTAATACCACGGTCTCCAGGTACGGCGTCGGTTAGGGTAGCGTTTGCCAGGACGCAGGCTATGATCACTGCGCTAGGAGTAAGCGTGCTATGGCGAGCGCCGCTTTGGAAGGGTTTTTCACAGGCTATGATGAGCGCTGTGGAGGAAAGGACAATCCCAGGCTATGATGAGCACTAGGACTCATTTATGCAGAAATCGAATTTGTATTTATAGTCTTTAGGTCGCTATCCATCGTGTGTTGAAAAAACGCTTATCAGAAAGTTAACCAATGAATTCCTTTGTTAGTTTTAGATTGTAAATTTTGATTATTCAAAATTTGGAAAAAATTTTAGTCGAAGTTGTTCTGGCTCAACACGTGTACTCTGATATAGTCAAACTCGTGTGTCGATGTTCGCTTAGTACATTGCATGTATTCATGCAGGTAACAAGACATTATGAACTCTATCAACATCCATCTTATTATTGATAGAATTATTTTCTATATTAATGTAAAAAGACTCAATAAAAAATCTAGTATTATATATATTATATATAAAGGGTATTTCAATAAGAGCGCAAGATTTCAGTGTTCAATAAACATGGTTTTCTGTAGCAAAGTATTGAAATATTTATTGATTTAGAAAATATACATTTGGGAATTATGTATGGCTTTACTGGCATATGCGTACTCTTTTGACGAAATTTTCAATATCTTTATTGAGTACATGTGGTGGTATTTCATTGATACAGCGTCTAATTTCGGCTTTCAATGATTCGATGGTGGCAGGCTTATTGGCATAAACCTGTGACTTCAGATAACCCTACAGCCAGAAGTCTAAAGGTGTTAAATAAAAAGAGCATGGAGGCCAATTCTGGTCATGAAATTGGGAAATGACACGACCAGGAGCAAAGTTGTGCAAAATCGGCAATGTTTCACGGGTGGTATGACATGTGGCACCGTCCTGCTGAAATCACATGTCGTCAAGATCAATAGCTTCCAAATGAGGCACAAGATACTGCATTATCATAGCACGATAGCGTTCGTCATCCACCTTTACTGCATTTCCTTCTTTGTTTTCAAAGAAAAACGGTCCAATTATTCCTCCAGACCATAATGCACACCACACATTGACTCGTTGTGGATGCATTGCTTTCTGATGAGTCATTTGTGAATTTTCTAAGCCCCAAATGCGACAGTTTTGCCTATTAACGAAGCCATCGAGGTGAAAATGGGCCTCATCACTGAAAATGATTTTGTTTGCAAAATCAGCAGGTTGCTCAAAGATCCAACTGGTGAATTCTCTTCGCAGGACATGGTCTCTTGGCAGAAGTTGTTGAGTCAGTTGGATTTTGTCGGCATGTAACTGTAAATCTTTCGTCAGAATTCGCTGAAGAGTGCCTGTTGAAATGTCCAATTCTTGGGCCCGGTGATGCATTGACGTCTCTGGCCTTTCTGTCACACTCTCGTGAACTGTCCTGATGTTTTGTTTTGCACATGCTCGTATCGTGTGTTTCACATCAGTAACCGAACCAGTTTTTTGATTATTCTTTTCACAGTAGATGAATTAGGCACATTATTTCGACCGAATATTGGTCGCACTTTACGAATAGTGGCAATTAAACTTTCACCATTTTTATAATAATTTTTGACAATCAGTATGCATTGTTCTACGGTGTAATGCTCCATGTTTACTAACTCCCATCTGTCAACTTCCGATCTGTCACATCATAATCATGTGACATTATGACTGTCAAACGTGGCGTGTAATTCAAATCTTGCGCTCTTATTGAAACACCCTTTATATATACCCCCCAACATTTAGTTGATAAAATAATCTGGAAATATCATATTGAGGGTATTTCGGTGAAAAGAAATGTAGTGTGTTAATTAAAGAGACATGGTAACATACCAAATTAAGTACACAGGTTGCAAAGGATATTATGCGATGTGATATTTGCCAGAAAGCAAAAGTAATAAACAAAAACAAGCAGGGTTAATGAAAAACGTTATTAGTGAACAACCTTTAGACCTAGTAGCCATAAATTGGATTATTGCACATTTTTGTTAACACGGTTTACTAACACAAAAAGAACATACACACTATTAGCCGCAGGAGTAACCATATTTTACCACGACTAGACTCTGGTTGGTGAGGGGAGTGAGAATTTGCATCAAGGTACAAATAATCTAAGGTTGACATGGTGAACAAGAGTCTTGGAGAGCGACACGTAAATCGGAACTGTACGCCTCCCGCGAAATCAATCTAGGGAATTTCTCACGCACTCTGTAGATGCTTAACAGACATAAAACTCAACAACAAGGAAATACAAATTTAGGTAAACCTTTCCGTATTTTATCTGACCATGTGCCACAGTTTACAAGATATTACTAGATATTAAGCAGAGATATTGAACTATACCGGGTGATTGGTGACGAAATGGCCATACTCAAGGAATGTGTTCAGGAGATCTATATAAACATATAAGTCATATAAACATGTGTCTGATTCTTAAAAATAGTAAAGCAGCACTTCAATGACGAAACAAATCATTTATTATAATGTACTATGCTATACAAGAAGTGTAGGAAAAACAATTCAATGTAGAATATTTTCGAAAATACCACTGCCAAAGTCGATGCATTTACTAGCTCGCTTGTGGATCGAACGTGTGGCTCTTTGGAGAGCTCTTTCATTTCTGATAACAGCGGCAGAATTGACTGTGCGGTCTAATAATGCCTTTTTTTGTTTGAATTTTTGTAGCATAAACTAAAGAGTTTAGCCCCCCCATAGACAGTAATCGAGATGTGAGGTCCGGAGACCTTGGCAGCCAATTTTGTGGTCTTCCTCGGCCGATCCAGTGGTGAGAAAACTAGTTATCTAAGTAATTTCTTACAATATTACTAAAATGGGCACTGGCTGCGCCATGCTGGAAGTACATATTTTGTCGTATATCCAAAGGTACATCATCCAGTAGGTTTTTTAAACGATTTTGCAAAAATTGTAGATAAATGTCCACTGTCAAACGACCATCTAACACAATCTGGCCAAGGAGTTGATTGTTGATCATTCTGCACCATACACCGATGCTAAAAGTTACTTTCAACTGTGGCATGAAGATTCTCATCTGATCATTGATGTTCATTATGATGATTAATTCCATCGCGTGTGAATTGGGCTTCATCCGTAAACAAAATGTAATGATATAGCCTACGATTTTGATTTACCCAATTGCAAAATTGCAGCCTTAGGGCAGAGTCACCATTCTGAAGATTTTGGACCTGCTGATTATGGAAAAGGGCCCATTCCTGCGAAGAGTCGTCCATACTGCTGTCTGATTAATTTGAAAGCGACTTGCAATGCACCTTGAACTTACACCTGGACTACGGTGTGCAATATCAAGAATCTCTTCTTCTACATGCACATCAAGACCAATTTCTCGTTCCAATGTGATTCTTACACTGGGATATATGCCGGTTTAACGGGAAATGACAAACACTGATTGAAATACACTTCTGTGAGGGGCTCTTCTGTTAGGATAGCGGTGTTGGTATTCAGCAACGACTTGTTTAGCATTCCCGTTGCAGTATCCATAATTGAAAATCATGTCGGCATATTCTTGTTGTGTAAATATCATGGGCATTGTGGAAGTATGTAGCACTAACAAACTAACAATAACAGCTTGGATGTGCTAACCACAAAAAACAAATGTGAACTATTATTTCCACGGTTAATCGCTTACCATTAATAATTAATATCTCCGCAATGGTTAGGAATCGGACACATGTTTATATGACTTTTTGTTTATTTTGATCTCCTGAACATGTTCCTCGAATTATGGCCGTTTCGTCACCAATCACCGTGTATATCATCTCCAAAGTAATCCCACAGAAAGAATAATGAGGGAATTAGGAAGATTATTTAGAACAATGTGTCATAAAAAACATAGATAATCGAAGGATGACAACTGTGTACAAAATGATTCTACAAGTTTTGTACCAATTGAATTCATGACTGATAAAAGATAGCAACTAATAGGAAGATTGATAAACTTCCCTGAAAGGAAAGATTTTAATAAGGTTATTAAAATTGCATTAGTACATAAACTTCTATTATCTAAAACCAACATGAGAAAGTTGAGGCATGATTAAAATATTAAATCGGCAACTTATAAACCTGGTAATTTGGTATTGACTAAGACCCATTATCAATCTTGTGCATTAAATAAAGAAGTTAAAAAATTGTTTTTGTTATATGAAGGACCTTACATTTTCAGAATGTCCAATAACAGGAGTAACTAAATCAACACAAAATGTAGTAAACTTAAAACCATATAATAAAATATAAGTAAGCAATGAGTCTCTTTCTTATTTTAAGTCTGTGAATTAAATAAATTAAATTTTACTTTTGTTTGGATGCTGGAATCTTTATTATGTAATGAGATCAGCTCTGGACGTACCTATGAGGTTGTAGCTAGAATATAGCAATCTACATACCTGGAGATACTATCGAAGGACGAAGTTTGCTGGTCCAACGATTAATAACCAACGAATTAATGGACTGTATTTTTATGATGTAGTAATGCTTCCTCTGCAAGCCGAGACGAAATATCCACTGACCATTTAGTTTTTTTTACAACTTACAAAGTTCGCACTATTATGGCCATAAATAGCACTTGTGTAATTACCCCTTCATTCCGAACACTACACGATTATTAATGTTTTACATAACGAACCATAAAACGAGTTTCGAAAACATACCGAATTGTATGCTGCTTTAATAACGCCTTACCGTTTCGAACGATTAACTACGACTGCTCTTCTTACACTCTATTTAGGGGTGCAGGCACGTCGAAAACAAGTTTCTACCTGTTCAAACCTGATCACGCGTAACCTTCGTGATAAACGGGGTGAGGTATTAATGATGCATATTTCCAATGTCTACATTAATAGAATACAGGAGCGAGTCGTCTTCAAATTAAACTTAATAAAATAATAAAAAAGATCGAACATACCGCTCACCAAAAATAATTAGAAACTAACTTATTTTTAAGCTAAAGATAGAACGATAATACAATAGGTTTATACGTGAGTATATACAACAACACAAAAAGAACTATATTACTGTACAGGCAGTAAGCATAACTTAACCAGTGGTCGTTTGATTAACCCTTGGCTAGTTTTTACAGTAGCAACCCGAATAACTCCATCATTACCCGGATGCACTTCAACGATGCGTCCTAAACGCCATATTAACGGAGGAGTGTTCATTTCCCTAAGAAGCACTAACGAACCGATATTTACCTGATTCGATTGATTAATGAACCATGTATTTTTCTGTTGTAGAGTGTGCAAATACTCTACACTCCATCTTTTCCAAAAGGTTTGGTGTATTTGATGTAGCAGTCGCCACCGATCTAACCGAGACACTTTGGTATTCAATAAGTCTGGATCCGGTAGAGCCGAGACTGGACCGAGAGTTAAAAAATGACCTGGTGTTAAATACGAAAAGTCATTAGGGTCTGTAGTCAACGCACATAATGGGCGTGAGTTCAGCACCGCTTCAATCTGCGCCAATACTGTGCACATTTCCTCATACGTTAAAATCTGATCACCTACTACACGATATAAGTGACCTTTCACGGATTTAATCCCAGATTCCCAGAGACCTCCGAAGTGAGGAGAACCAGGCGGATTAAAAACGAATTCAATACTTTCCGACTCCACTGAAATTTTCATCATTTCTTTCAAGGCTCTAGAGCAGGGATGGGCAAACTTTTTTAGGATGCGGTCTACTTCTAATTTTTTTACAATGTGTCGGTCCACCAGATATTTATTAAAATAATTATAATAAACAATGTGGTATAAATGTACATAGGTAACTAAAAAAATGAAAATAGAAAGGAACTTACGTATATATTTTCAAACAAAATTTAAAGATTATAAAAGTATAAAAATATCAAGTTCATAAAAAATATTCCGATTCGAATTATTATTTAAGAGAAAGTCATGTGAAATTGTCCGCATTAGAAGATTTACACTGCATATCCTCTGCTAATTTAGTAAATCTTGGTATATAATTACTAACTGCCAGTCTTGTACTGCATTCGAGGTGATTGTCTGTAAGACGGGAGCGATATTTTGATTTAATTATATTCATCGTAGAAAATGCAGATTCGCATAGGTAAGTAGAGCCAAAGAACGATGTTAAATTTAATGCGAGATTTTTTAAATTAGGATACTTAACTTCGTCTATTAAATTCCAAAAAATATTTGTAGGATCTGAACTATGTGCTTTTAAAATTATGTCATTTTGAAGAAGAAGAACTTCATCTTCCTCAATAGTTATAGAAAACAATTCGTTTATATTTTTGGTTATTTCTTCCACATCAACATTCCCAAATGGGTAAGACATAAATGCAACTATTGGTTCTAGTTTTGTAAATTCTTGAAAACGATTCTCAAATTCAGAGCTAAGATTACTTAGTTCCCCATAAAATTTTCCTTATTTAAAATACCTCCGTTTTTGCAAAACTCGTCAGAAATGTTTTTGAAGTTTTTAGTTCATTCTTTATTAACTGGGAGGAAAGTAGCTTTAGCTTACTTTTGAAAGTATTAACATATCCGATCAATTCTGCTATTGATCGATTTTGTCCTTGTAATTGCAGGTTTAATTCATTAAGATGATTTGTTATATCCACAACAAAAGCTAAATCCATTAACCAAACGTCGTCACTAAGTTCAGCATACTCTTCATCCTTTAATTTTAAAAATCTTTGATCTCTGGAAGTAGCTCCCTGAACCTTTGTAAAATATATTCCGACTTAACCAACGAACATCAGCATGATATAACAATTCCCGGCATCAGATTCATTTTCTTCTAACTGTGCCCTAAACATTCTTCTTTGAAGACTTTTCCTCGAATCGAGTTGACAATTTTCATACAGATTCCCATTATATGAGACATATTTAATACTTTGCAACACAAGGCTTGTTGATGAATTATACAATGATAGCTCAAGAAATTTGGTATATCATCATCGCGTTTGCAAATAGCCAAAATCCTTTGATTTTTCCTGTCATTGCAGGGGCCCCATCGGTCGTCATTGATGCTATTTTATAAATTGGAATTTTATTTTCAACTATATACTTTTTAAATGCATCGTAAACATCTTCACCTCGGGTTTTCTTTTTTAAAGGCAATATGGTTAACAATTCTTCCTTCACGCTCATGTCCTTGAAAACCATTCCTATAAAAATGCATAACTGAGAAGTATCTACTAAATCTGTAGATTCATCAAACTGTAAAGAAAAGCAAATACATTTTTCTACATCTTCTCTCAGTTGATTAGATATATCAGAATTCATCATTTCTATACGCCCGCGTAACAGTTCGACGCGAAAGTTGGATGTCTTTAATTGCCGAAATGATTTCTTTTGTTCTTAAAAGTGTCAAATAATGAATCCGGCTTCCAGAAAGGCTGTTTTACCAAATCTCCATCTGCGAAAGGTTTTTTGTGTTTTGCTAACACTTGACACACACGAAAAGATGCAACAGTTGCAGCTTTAGTAATGGTAATCGATTTAGTAAAATATGATTATTGACCGATTAATTGTGATTTAAGTTCTTTTAACTTTCGTTTGCGCAATTCGCTGTTTAACGGATAATCCTTATCAAAACTACCGTGCATGGTTTTGAAGTGTCTTTCAACGTTTCCTTTTTGGGAGTGCTACACTTGCACTGCATATAAAACATACACAGTTTTCTTTCACCATTGTAAAGAAAACTGTTCTTCCCATTCTGAATTAAAGTTGTATGTTTTCCTTTTCTTGGCACTTGTGCTTGAAGATTCCATATTTAAAAAATTTAATAATTATTTATATATGTTAACAATAAAAATACTCGGTATAAAAATCTTTTTAGCTGAGTACTTGGTTAAGAATCGAACGTCGATGAGAGAATGTAGCTCGAGCGCGTAGAAAGCAACGCTATCTAGATACGTGCATACTAGAAAGAATATAAATACGACCTCTGCTTTGCGTGCGTTAAGAGCTACATCGTCCCGCATCGATGTTCAGTTCTTTAACCCCGAGTAATGGAATTTTTTATATTCTAAGTCTAAGGAGTAGTTTAAGTAAAAAAGACAAATATTAAAGGCGATCACTCTAAAATGACTCGGCGGTCCACCAGTCGATCGCGATCGACTTAATGCCCACCTCTGCTCTAGAGGCACCCACAAAATTAGTTCCACAATCCGAATATATCTTTAAACAACGACCTCGCCGCGCGATGAATCGCCGCAAAGCTGCAATAAATGCTTCCGAAGATAAACTCGATGCCAATTCTAAATGAATGGCTTTTGTGCTTAAACACACAAACAAACAAATATAAGCTTTAGTAATCCGTGGGCCTCTAGTCCTATTGAATGTAATATTAAAAGGTCCACCATAATCAACTCCGGAATTGAGAAAAGCCTTTCCTGGAGTGACTCGGGGAGAGGGTAAATTTCCCATCGAAGGCGATAAGAAGGGAGGATTAGTCCTAAAACAACGAACACAAGTTTTCAAGCAAGCTTTTACTGCTCCCTTTGCTGAAATAATCCAAAAATTTTGAGCGAGCAAAAATAATGTAGTGCGAATACCCGAATGTAAATATTTGACATGACAATCCATAATAATAAGTTCCGTCAATTTATGCAACTTTGGTAAAAGAAACGGATATTTTGCATCAAATCCTAACTGCGAATTTTTCAATCTGCCGCCCACCCTAAGCAAACCCCAATCATTAATAAATGGGCTCAAAGGGCGAAACTGCTTTGATATAGGTTTTTTATGAATACAATTGTCCAGTTCCTTTTGAAATACTTCCGACTGTACTTTTTTCACCAGAATATGCAATGACGATTGCAATTCCTGACTTAAAATGTTTCCCACCAATCGTTCTGAACGAGCAACTCTCAAGTTACATGCGAAACGTCTACAAAACGAAAGTACTCTTAATAGTCTCTGTAATGTTGAGAATTTGTACAACAAACAATCAAAGAAATTTTCCTGAGAAATTACCAAAAATGTTTTCGTTACTCTCTCTTCCGTAGGCAACGTATCCTCTATTTCTAATACCTTACTGGAAGGCCAATTCCTTTTTGCAACCAATAACCAAGGAGGACCCGCCCACCATTAGGGATGGTTGACCAGTTCCGAAGCAAATAAACCACGAGAAGCACAATCTGCAGGATTGTACTTCGATTCCACATGATACCAATTTGAAGGAGCTGCGTATGACTGGATACGAGCTATCCGATTTGCAACAAAGGTTTTCCATTTGTTCGGCGTTGATTGAATCCACTCTAATACCACCTTTGAATCCGACCAAGCAAAAATATCTGCGAACTCCAAAATATCTTTAAATGTCACCATGACAAAATGAATTAATTCCGATAGTAATACTGCAGCACAGAGTTCCAATCTTGGCAACGTTATCTTGCTGAGTGGTGCTACCTTTGACTTAGCACATACCAAAGAAACGACAATATTATGATCCATATCCACACAACGAAAATAAATTACTGCAGCATATCCTGCCTCAGAGGCATCACAAAAACCATGTAACTCCATTTTTTGTAAGTTATCTCCAACGAATCTACGAGGAATTTCTATTTTCGAAGGTTCCTGTAAATCTGATATAAACTTTCTCCATTTTTGAACGAACTTAGTATGAGGTTCTTGATCCCAATCTAACCCCAATAACCATAATTCTTGGATAAACCGTTTAGCGAAGAACACCACTGGCGCTAAAAGACCAAGCGGATCGAAAATTCTAGGTATTTCCGACAAAATATTACGTTTAGTGCATTGTCTTTGTTGCACATGAATAGTGTATGCAAAAACATCTGACGAAGGTCGCCACTGAAGACCTAAAATTTTCAAAGAACTGTTTACATTATCTTGAAATGACAATGTTTCCATTTGACCTAAATTTGAGAAGCTTGCGAGAACTTCTACCGAATTACTGCACCACTTGCGCAGTTCGAATCCTCCAGATTTACAAAGGGCATTCAATTCAATGACAAGTTGTTTTGCTGTTGCAATCGAATCACAACCTGTTACTACGTCATCTACATAAGTATCGTCGACCATGGCCTTTGCAGCAAGAGGGAAATTAGATGCTTGTAGCTTTGCTAGTTCTTGGATGGTACGTACTAAAAATGGCGATGATGCCAACCCATATGTGACAGTATTTAACTGAAAGTCACAAATAGATTCCGAGGGCGTATCTCTCCAAACAATGCGTTGATAGTTACGCTGACTTTCTTTCACGAGAATTTGTCTATACATCTGCTTTATATCTGCAGATATGACTACACGATGTACACGAAAATTCAACAATAATACAATTATATCCTTTTGCAAAGCAGGACCAACTAACAAATTATCATTCAAAGAATTACCTGCAGCGTCCTTGCACGAGGCGTCGAATACTACTCTCAATTTAGTGGTAGTACTGTCTACTTTATGTACTGCATGATGCGGTATATAATACAAATTACTACATTTTAGAGAATCTACTGAAGGGACCTTAACCTTAGTCATATGAACACTGTCACGATAGTCTCTCATAAATTCTTTGTAGCTCGAATACAAATCCAAATCCTTTAATAAACGACGTTCCAAACTCAAAAATCTACGAACTGCAATTTCTCTAGAACTACAAAACAAAGGTTCCGAATTTTTCAATGGCAATGAAACCACAAATCTTCCAGTTTTATCCCTCGAATAATTTTCACAAAAATCTTGTTCACTTTTCTCTTCCTCAGGCGAACGATGCACTGTGAAAGGAATATTCTCCAATTCCCAAAATTTACGAATGTCCACATCAAGTGGTTCTACCACTGCACAGAATGAAGTAAGCAAACGAGTAGGAGATACCACTTTACCTGTTAGTACCCACCCCAAAGTAGTATGAATGGCAACGGGTTCAAATGCATTGCCCCAACGTGATTCATTTAATATTATCTGAGCAAATACGTCTGCTCCCAAAAGCATTTCGATTGGCTGCGGAACATCAAATTTTGCATCAGCTAACTGTAAATTTTGAATATGTGGCCAATTATTTATTGGTAGTTTAGTAGACGGCAATCGATCACAAATCGTAGGCAAGATAAAACATTCAGTCTTATATAAAGGTGACGATAAACCAAGTGGACTAACAAAACACAATGCCTTGCCAGACACTGAAGATGACTTCAAACCTAATCCCTGAACCGTGACTTCAGTTTTAGCTTTCCTTAACCCTAACTTCTGCCGACATTTTTCTGTAATAAAGCTTTCCATACTTCCATTATCGATTAAAGTTCGAACAGAATGTAATTGACCCGAATAATCTTGTACCGAAACCACCGCTGTAGCTAACAACGTGGTGGTATGGTCTAACAACGTTGATATTAACGAATTAGTAGTGCTTTGTTGTTGAATAACCTGTTGGTTAACCACCGAACTTTCTTCAGTTGAAGATGACGAACTATTAATTGATGTGGTTCTCTGCGGAGAAACTGGTGCCCGACGATTTCCAAAATGTAATAAAGTATTATGATTTTTGGCACATTCTCTACAATTCCACTGGCAACGACAATCTTTCACCGAATGTGCATCACCTAAACAACGAATACACAACTTGTGCCTTTTTACCACCTCATAGCGTTCTTGAGGGGATTTATCCAACAATTGCTTGCATTTATACAATGGATGCGAAGCTTGACACAAAATACACTTTCTATCAGTAGAAGTGACAAACAAATTTCTAGGCGCCGACGATGCGCTAGCGAAATTTTTGTTATCTGAAACCCCGAATTTTATGCTTTCCCGAGTTTTCGAAGAAGTATCTAATGAAACAATCTCACTCACTTCCAACACCTTTCATTGCCTTTCTACAAATGCTCTTAAATCCTTAAATGTAGGAACATCTACCACATTCTCCAACTCAAACCTTTTTAGAGTTTCACTGTCTAATTTTTTGGATAACAAATTAAAAAGTGCGAAATCCCACAAGTCGATTTCTAATTTTTCCAATGCAAACAAATTTTCATCGATGCAATTAATCAAACTTCTTAATTGTTTATGCGAATTTACCGTACTAATTTTCGAACATCTCTCAAGCGAGTTCCAATAAGTGGATGCTAATAACCTTTTGGATTGAAAACGATTTACTAAAATGTCATACGCATTTGATACTAATCATTCCCAATTGGAATATGTTTAATCAAAGCCTGTGTACTCGAATCAGTGTTATCTAACAAATACATGAACTTCTGAATTGGCAACAATCTATCATTCTCATGAACCAATTTTTCAAAAACTGATCGAAAACTTTCCCAATCGACAATCTTACCGGAAAAGCGAATTATTTTTAACAAAGGGAGGGGGAGGTTACCACTAACGGGAACAACATCATGCGGTCCTGTAGCTGACATACCCATGACCGGTTTAACATTCTTCCCGAATTCCACTTTAAATTTAGCAGCGAAAATTTTATTTTCCGTAACTAGATTACCTATCTCTATCCTCAGAGCACGATACTCCTCTAATTCCACCGACTCTTCCAACACGACCGTCTGACACAAAAGTTTAAAATCTGATTCGACTTCTTTCGCAGAATCCAGCCAAACGTCTATCACACAACAATTATTTTCCGCTCTACCAATTTCTCTCATATTATCAAGAATACTATTTAATCTACTCCACGCTGTTTTAGCTTCTAAAATAATCGTTTCCAATTTATTACTCATTTTGAATATTAAATAACAAATATAAATTATCTATGTTATGAAAACGACGAAATTTCAATTATATTAATATTTGAAAGCGACTCCAAGTTTGTAGGTAAGGAATAACGAGATTTTATTGAAGTAAACAAACACAAGTGTTTACAACCTGCACCAAACGACGAATTATTCACGCACCAATCACGTGATTACGAATACAACCGATACCAACGACAGCTGCATTATACCCTGAGGGTATAAAGATAATTAACTACACTGTTAACAAGATCCGGCTCGAAGGACCAAATGGACGTACCTATGAGGTTGTAGCTAGAATATAGCAATCTACATACCTGGAGATACTATCGAAGGACGAAGTTTGCTGGTCCAACGATTAATAACCAACAAATTAATGGACTGTATTTTTATGATGTAGTAATGCTTCCTCTGCAAGCCGAGACGAAATATCCACTGACCATTTAGTTTTTTTTACAACTTACAAAGTTCGCACTATTATGGCCATAAATAGCACTTGTGTAATTACCCCCTTCATTCCGAACACTACACGATTATTGTTTTACCGAATTGTATGCTGCTTTAATAACGCCTTACCGTTTCGAACGATTAACTATGACTGCTCTTCTTACACTCTATTTAGGGGTGCAGGCACGTCGAAAACAAGTTTCTACCTGTTCAAACCTGATCGCGCATAACCTTCGTGATAAACGGGGTGAGGTATTCAGGATGCATATTTCCAATGTCTACATTAATAGAATACAGGAGCGAGTCGTCTTCAAATTAAACTTAATAAAATAATAAAAAAGACCGAACAAGCTCATTTGAAGAACAGATCCAGGAGTACTTAAATACTAATTTTTTAATTTTCTAAACTATATAAATATATGGTGATAAATCACTTCTATTAGTAGCTAATAATTATTCTAAAACTATCTGGGATGACAAAAAGTAACACAGAAAAGAGAAATCTATGTTAAGTTTAGTGTTAGTTAAATGCAAGAATTTTACATTTCCCGCTAAGGAAATGTTGAGATTTGTTGCTAGAATCTTCTCAAACCAGATACTGCACAAAAATGTAATTAATTGAATAATATAAATGAAACTAAAAACTATTTAATATGGTTGAAAAATAGTATGAAATTAAAGTAAAAAGCTTTCCAAGTTAAAATTAGAAGAAAATAATGTAAAGATCAAATTCAAATATTAATCAACCAACTATGTAACTATAAGCTAATAACTACCAAGACACATAAATGCTATACCTTGATAAGCGGTATCTAACAACATAAGGTAATAAAAACTCTAGAGCTTGCAGGTAACATTCAGATCTGGCGAGAATTTATCATATATGTTAATGCTGCGGTTAACTTTGATAACCACAGATGGTGACATCAGTGGACATGTACACTTAACATTAAGAATAGCAGAGACCTTCAAGTACATACCTAAGTTATTAGATTTAACGGTGTTCGAAAAACTAGTAGTAAAAACGTTGACTTTTGACAGAAGTTCGTATCTGTCTAACTAAACTACCATAGCGACACACAGCACACTTTTAACTAAATTTTTGCGGTACATCAATAACAAGAATAGCTTGAAGGCTGAATCACGACAAATCTAATGACATTTAATGTCCACAGGGCAGAAGCGAATTTACCTGCAAGCTTCATCTTATGTTATAACTAACAGTAAATTAACTATAAATCCAAAGAAACAATTGGTGACTTAATTTATGGGTCGTGATTGGTCGTATCCATCACGCGATAAAAATGCATAAATAAGAATCACGAATTAGAAAAGGGTAGATGTGGATGGATTGATGTCGACTTGGGTGTTGGCGGTAAAACGTTAGTCAACAGTTCACTATAAAAGTATATCAATTGTTAAAAAATATGATAATTTATAATCAATCACCAATTACGGTATTCCCTTTTGGGGTAACCAAACCTAGCACGGTATACTTTAGACTACTACGTTACTTTTACTCCCAGCACCATTCACAATCATTCTCCACATACCTCGGTCCATACACCCTTCATTTGCCTCTGTAACATTCATACATTGCATTTGGCATGCTCATTTATTCCTCATACTTCTCACCTGTAGTTCTTTCAGAACATCCTCTACTACATCCAACCATCTTTTACGCAGTCTGACCCTTACAGCTCTACCAGTCATCTTGCGGGCATATATACATTTGGTAAGTCTATTCTCGTTCATTCCTTCTATATGTTTAAACTATCTAAGTGTACTTCGCTTGCTTATCTACTTAAGGATCACTCAGGTAGATTAAAAATATTACAGTATTATAATATTTACATTCAATATTGTTGTAAGGTAATGGTTATCAATCCAAAATTATGTATGCACTAAAAGTAATAGATTAAGTTGACACGTGTATATGTATATATTAATACTGAGAAAAGTAGAGTTAAACTAGGTTAACCATAATTATTACTATGCTATCATTACTTTTTAAATTTGAAACTTTTCATGAGTGATAGCCCCATGAAAGAGTAGCAAGTTAGTTGAAATATATTAGAGCACAATTTAATTTACGTCACCTGACAATATTGTTACAACGATAAAGAACCAGGTTAGGAAAAATAAAAATATTAAATAACTAGGGAATGTTGTAACGCTAACAAATTTGATCATTTTATTGTAATTAAATTGGTATCGAAGGTAGTGACTTCATTCAAGCATGTTTCATTTGATCGTCATTTTATTTCTAAGATTTCTAAATAATTTAATTTATTGCTTTTTGTAATGTGTAAAATTTTGAAGTTGGTATCAAGCGTGTATGGTTGGTATTAGCAATATGAAAAGCAAATGACGATTTGTTTTGACTAATATTGTTATATTGTTATCAATGCGGTATTTATTGATTAAAGTTTTTTATGTTCACAGAACCTTTGTTCGAAGCTACATCCTGTTTGGCCTATGTAGTGCACTTTGCACGTCTAACAAATTAATTTATATATGCCAGATTTTTGTTTGGTATTTATTTTATCTTTAGTATGGGTAATAATATTGCCTAAGTTGTTATATGTAGAGAAAGATAAGTTTATATTATATTTATTAAATATATTTTGTATGATATATTGTTGTAGAAAGGAAAACTATAGAATTTTAGGTTTGTATTAGTGTTATCATTTATTAGAATTGTTTTATTGACAATTTTTATTCTGGTTTTATTGTATAGGTGATTAATTAAATTGATTGGATATTTGTTGATGGCTATTTGTTTAATTAAATTCATTTTATTTTGAAAGTTTTTATTGGGGAGCGGAGTTAATATGAGTCGTCTAAATAATGACCTAAAAGCAGAAACTTTATGAGAAATGGGATGGTTTGAATCTAAAAGAATCTTATCAGTAGCTGTAAGTTTTTCTCTATATGTCATAAGAAATATTAAATGGGGAGATTTTGAGAAATGTCTAAAAATGGTATGATATTGTTTATTGGAAATTCTAATGTGACTTGATATGTGGGTGAATTCTAGAAAATTATAAATATCATTATCTAAGTCCTGGTATATGCAAATAATGTCATCGACATAATGAGCCCAAAGAATAATTTTCTCTTTAAAGAAGTAATTTTTTTTGGATGATAGAGAGTTCTAGGTTGATCGTTCATGCAGATTTCTGCTAGTAAGGAAGATAAGTTAGACCCCATGGCTAAATCGTTGTTTTGTATTGTAGCAGATTTTCTCCTTTAATATTATTAGACATCAAAACCAGGTAAATGGTCATGGTATTGTTACCCGTAGTTAAGACACTTCCTGTCATTGCTTTAATTTGCAGATTTGACATTCTGTCACTTGCATTTATTCGCGTGTAAATCATTAATTGATTAGTATTTAAAAATTTTTTAAAATGTGGTTATCGCCAAGTCTTCTGATAACAGCTGACACTCCTACATTCATTTGTAGCTAACGTTTGAGTAGCAAACATTGCCGAAAGGGCCGTAAAATCTGATGTTGTTTGTGCATCTAAATTGTCCATAAGCGTAAGAGTTCCAGGTAGCAACAAATTATATGTCTTGATTTGTTCAGAGGTTAACGATGATATAACAGTAAGATTAATTCTTTTTAATACATGGATGGCACGTGAACGAATGGTAGCCAAGGGTGAATCTAACTTTTCCAAATTTGCTTTTAGTGCAGTTAATTTAGCTCCAATAATTTCTAACTCTTCATCAACATTTAACTGTAAGATTGGGTAGGATAATTTGTCATTTTACTACCATTCTTTAAAGGCACTGGTTGGCCCCGCTTCCCTTACAAATGCCGGTTGCGGATTTTAGCAGAGCATTCCTTTTTATGTGGTGCATTCTTTTGTTTGCATATTTTGAGAGCCCACAATCGCATTTGCGGATTATTAGTCTTCAAGAATTTTATTAAATTAGTTCAAGCTCAGATTGTATTATCGATAGTTACACCATCGGATTCTTTGTTGTTCCCACTTGTGTGGAACTCAGCCCTGGACCTTACCTAGGCCTACACCGAGACCTAGTCTCCTACTTAAAATCAAAATTAAGTTGGTTGTTACCATTCCAGCTACCATCCGAACTACACCTGAGTAATGAATTAGACCCCGAACATGATATAGATTCACAACAGCATTTACACCTGCTGTTAGATCCACTGCATTGTTTAGTTTGCATTCGTAGAGCTTGTGTAGGAACGATCACAAGACGAGCCTGCGAGGACGATCCACGAGGTGAAACTTCTGGGATATGTTTGTGTGTCGTCCATCCCTGCAGTCAACTTAGTAACCTCACCTCGTATGCTTTCTGATTATTATATTGATGTTGTGCCTGATTGTATGAAAATCAATTAAAACTGAGTTATTACTGATTGCACCTTCAGTGCCCATTGGTTTATTTACTTAAGCTTCTGCAACCAACCTTATTTCATATTGCCGGTGGTTGTCTATTATATTTTATTTCTAAAGATTTATGCAATACTGAATTCTTACTGAGCTTGGATTATAGTAACTTGTCTGCCTGATTTTATTGAAATAGTTTGTGATGTAACTGCACTCTCTTATTATGGCCATGGTATTTGATGCAAGCGTAATAATTAATTAAAAAGATAACTCATTAGTTATCGCCATACATGCCTGTTAATTTATATATTACTGTTTAGAGTATTAAATAGCATTGAATATATTAGTTGGAGTGTTTATATATTATTGCATTGGTAGTGTATTAACCCAGTTGTGAATGTTGGTTTTGAAGCATTTAGTTGTACTTTGTAATTAATAAATTGTTAATTGATTAAACATTATCCTCTTGCCTTTATGATCCGTTAATTGCCACTCATTATTTGGTATAGTTTTCTGTATAACTGGTACCTTGTCGAACCCTTAGGATAAAGTTCGCGGTTTCTATATTGCTTGAAGTGTCCTTGGTACCCTTATTTCGCATTTATTCAGTCTCTGGATCATTTGTAGCTTCTTACATTCCAGTCACTATCACGAACCCATGAGAAATATTCATTAACCCCTGAGCAGAACCGGAGCACTTCATGTCACCGTACCAGTAAGAAGCCTATAATTGATAAATCTCAAAATTTACCATGACAGTGTAGAAATGTTCGTTAAATTTGAAGAAATTTTGTTTAATGTTAGGTTTAATAAAGATAAAATGGTGAATGATTGAAGATCGGTGAGTTCGGAATAATTTAGCAAACCATGGACTAAAGAAATGCATTCTTTAGGTGGAACACTAGGGAAAAGGTCTACAACATCAAAGGATACAATTTGGTAAGTTTCTGGTAAAGTTAATGATGAAGTTTTTGATATTAGGTCCAGTAAATTTTTAATCGAATATTTAGGATTGAAATTTAGGTAATTACGAAAACATTTATTTAATGATTTAGCTAATTTGTTACATGGGGTTTGTACATAAGATATGACTGGACTAATAGGAACATTTTCTTTGTGTATTTTTGGTAGACCATATAGTCTTGGCCTTTAAGTGATATGCGAATCGGATACTTAAATGGTGTCGCATATCGTGAAGGGTTGCCGGATGCTGTGTATAAAGTCGCGAATTTGTCCTGCGACCTCCCGGAGCTCTCGATACCTGGAAAAAAGGGCTGTATCGGTTTCAAATAAAGTGGGGGTTGTGTGGTTTTA
Organism: Platerodrilus igneus; assembly: GCA_036346225.1. Taxonomy (NCBI): domain Eukaryota; kingdom Metazoa; phylum Arthropoda; class Insecta; order Coleoptera; family Lycidae; genus Platerodrilus; species Platerodrilus igneus. The sequence goes on along the minus strand of JARFIW010001531.1, from coordinate 165,508 downwards.
ATAAAGAGAAAATCACGATATTCCAGCGTAAAAAGGAAAAAAAAGACAACGACACGCAGTGTTCCCAAGCGGTCACCCATCCAAGTACTGACCAGAGCGAGAGATGCTTAACTCTGCAAATGCGCGAACTGCAATAAACGCACACGCCTGTAGCTTCTTCTCGGGTGTTGCACTATTTGCGGATTCTGAACTTGGTTTTGAAATGCTACCTGCGTTGCATCTTGTATTTTCAACAAAAAAAACGCACATACTGCGCAGAGGATGTGAATGCATATTAGAATCAAATCTATTTTTGACCATTTTTAAACAATGACTGTTGAGTTTTTGTAAAAAATGTACGAGAATTTAGACAAATGCACTTATAATAAAATTTTGAAACGTTATCAATTGACAGCGTCTTTCAAAACACTTTTGTTGATCTATGCCCCCTACGTATTTAAATTTATTACGTCTGGTCGTATATATGGATCTGTCCAACTGAAAATTAAAGTATGCGTTTTCTTCATTCCTCTGGTACATATGGGTACATATTCTAAGAGGTTTCTGTAGTTAATGTTAACGGTTTCTAAAACATTACGTGAATCATATATCAATTTTCTAACTGTAGTAATAAATTTCGGAGTAGGATCTGTAAAGTCAGAGTTTTTTTTAATAAAGTCATTGATCTTGGTTATATAATCTGATTTATCTAGAATTACTGTGCAATTACCTTTATCTGCCTTAGTACAAATTAGATCTGATTCAGGTTTGTCAAATCTTTTGATAAGATTGGTAATATTATTGCTTTTTATTTATTTATTATAACGACTCACGCAGATAACAAGATCCAATTATGGAGTCACAGAAATAAAGTATTACAATAATAAAATAATATAAATACAATGTAAATAAAAACAAGGGTGAATGGATAATAGTATTATTTATTAGCATAGCAGAAGAAAAAAATGAGAAAACAGTGATAATGTTAGTAGAGAGCATCTAAGATGGCTAGTCAGAAATATGAGGGAGGAAGTGAGAAATCTAAGTCGGCAGAATACTTATTGAAGGAGCTGGACATTCTACAAATAGGAGAGTTTTTATAAGAGGTAATGCATGCAAAATTGGGGTAAAAATGGAGCAGTTTCTACTGGGCCTCGATGGTGCATGTAGGTTAATAAGAGATAGGCTAACAGGGTCATCAATTAAATAATTTAAAAGTTTATAAAAGTGAATGATATCCAATAATGCCCTCCGGTGATGTAAGGGGTGGAACATCATATTCAGTGATTAGGTCTAAATAAGGATAACCATTCAGTGGGTACAAATAAGGTTTTTATGGTATAAGAATTTTAGGAATTTACGTTGAATTTTCTCGATTCTAGTGCTGCTATTGTTATAAAAAGGTGTCCAGATCTGAGAACCATATTCAAGAGTGCTGCGAATTAAAGAGAAGTATGGGGTTTTGAGACAATCCAGATCAGTAAATAGTGATGTACTACGCATTAGGAAACCTAGAGTTCTCAGAGAGCGTTTGACAATGTTATTTATATGACAATTAAAGGAGAGAGTTTCATCAAATGTAATACCCAAGTCATTAATAGTAGATACACGAGAGACTGAACTGGTGCCTAGGTAATAATCAAAGAGTATTGGGATAGCATTATTACTATAGAACAAAACGACGCATTTATTAAAATTAAGACATTTATTTGAATCACAACATCGGAGTAATTGGGTAATATCTGTTTGTAGTGATTCACAATCAGCAGCAGAGTTAATTTTGGTAACAAATTTTAAATCATCAGCAAAAAGAAGTTTATTATTAGAAAATATTTGAGTGATGTCATTTATATGTAGGAGAAATAAAAGAGGTCCAAGTACAGAACCCTGGGGTACTCCACTGGTTAGGGGAAGATGTTTGGACTGTATGTCATTAAACTCAACGAATAATGAGCGGTTTGTCAAATAAGACTTAAAACATGTTAGCAAATTATCAGAGAAATTAAACTGATGTAGTTTGTGCAATAAGACGTTGTGATTAAGAACATCAAAAGCTTTAGTGAAGTCAAGATAGATAACATCACACTGGAATCGAGCATTCAAACATTCCGATATGAACTATGTAACAAAACAAAGGTTAGTTACTGTAGATCGCAGCTTTATAAAACCATGTTGGTATTCGGACAAAAGTTGCGAAAATTGAGGAAATAGTGATTCAAAAATAATTATCTCAAAGACTTTGCAGACGTTAGAAATAATAGAAATTGGACGATAGTTTTGAATAATGGATTTATCGCCATTTTAGAAAATTGGTTGCACGCGAGATGATTTCCAGATATCAGGAAAAATGGATTTAGTTAAGCACAAATTAAAAATATGTGTCAAGGCAGGACTAAGTACACGAGAGGTATCTTTGAGGACTACTGCAGGTATGCTATCGGGCCCATAACAAAATGATGTTGGAAACTTTTTGATGGCTTGTATTACAGCTGATTCAGGAATTGTAGGAATGTCTACAGAGTAGCTGACATTTTGAAAGACTGTAACATCTTGAGGAGTATACGGTGAGGAGGTGCAACATGAAGCGAAGAACGATACAAACGCCATAGCAATGCTTTTTGAATCGGATTTTTCACATCCATTATATTTAAATACATTAGGGTAGGAAAAGTTTTGTTTGTTTTTAAAAAAATTCCAGAATTGCTTGGGATCCGTTTTTAGAGTAGCTTGGGTACTATTAATATATTCTTTGTAAGCTTTTTTGATCGAGAACTTCAAGTTAGCACGAAGTTCCTTGAATTTGTGGTCGAGAATTTGAGAATAGAGGCTATACTTATGATTACGAGCCAGAGAATGGTATAAACTTTTCTTTTTAAGGCCAATCATAATTTCTTTAGTGTGCCATATTGGATAAAATGATTTGTAACCTTTTGTCTTAGGGACGGTAGTCGAAAAAATACGAGAAAAGTTATTTACAAACAAGTCTGTAGCTAATTGGGGATCATTACTAGAGAGAATGTTTTGCCAAGAGGATTTCTGAATAAAATCATACATAAGACGAAAGTTAGCTTTTCTAAAATTAAATTTGGATGAGCGTCGTTTATTGAGTAAATGACAAGGAGTAGAGTGAGTGGTACATAAAGATAACGATAAGATAAAGCTGGATGGTGAGGGTCTTCAGGGACTAAGGGCGTATTAGACCTGACAGTGTTAGCAGATAGTTTGGTTGAGAGAAGGCGCACGAATGAAAGATATCAAGCATGACGCCTCTATGGTTAGGAATAGAATTTATTTGATCAAAGTTATGAAAAGATTGAAAGTCATGCAGTAGTATTGCATTTTTTGATGCATTCGAATTACCACTATTGATGTAATCGGGTATGTTTAAATCACCTATAAGAATAATATTGTAGGGTATTTTACTAATAAGGGCATCAAGGCATTCAAGCACAGTACTGAGGAAGGAAGAAATAAATGGCAGTAGGTAAAGACAAAAAATTACATAACAGCGATTGAATAGGGCGATTTTAACAGCTAAGATTCTTACAATTTAAAAGTTCATAATTACATCGCGCAAGCGCGGAATAAGCGTCGCCACGGGCAGTTGGTAACGCTAATATTTGTACAGATTTTGGCACGCCCATCTGTCAATGACGTCACCAATATACAAATTAAATACGCCATTGACGGAAAATATGCCAATTTTCGTACAATAGTTTATAACAGCGAAATACTCACATGAATATGTCCCTGAGTTAAAGTTAGCTTCTGTTGACGTCCATCAGGACTACTGATGGCCCCTTTAAGGCAATTAACGGAGGGTACGCCTAACGTCCATCCAAATGGCTTCGACTGGATCTCAGGGCTCCACTCCGGAGTGTTTAAAGATGTTGACTGCTCCAGTGCTGTTGGCGGAGCATGGCCTCCAATTTGTTCCCGGGGTCGTGGACTCGGTTGCCCTAGGCGACTTCAAATTGTCTCCTACCTATGTAGGGAATAAACAGGGAAAACCAGGTATAGGAGCGACAAACAGTTAAACAAGGCAAGGAAATCTACATAGATACAAGATAAGGCACGATACGATACCTGAACAAAACCGCTCTTCACGAAGGTCAGAGGCAAAAAGCCACGTTAAAAGACCACCGGAAAAACCCCACTTTTCTGTCCTTTCACGCGTCGGCGCGAAATTATTCGTCCAACCCACTTTTAACGTGACGGAAATACGCGCACCGAGTCTTTTAAATTTACATGCGCGAAAACTTCCGCACATAAAAATTAAGCTAAGAAATTGATTAGTGCCACTTTGGCACGTAACAAGATATCTACAGCCGGATGTCCAAAAAAAAACAGTTCCAAGATCACCACTACCGCCACCTCTGATGTAGTTTCAACTATGAAAATCACGGTCTTTTCAATGGGAACTGAAGCATTCATTGAAAATCTGAGCAGAACATATATTCCCGTTAAGCCATGTTTCAGTCAGAATTAAAATATTGGCATCGAGTAGATTGGCGGTAAGGTAAAGAGTATCAACTTAGTACCAAGACCACCAACATTTTGATAGTATATGTTACAAAGATGTTTGCTATTTATTTTACTGAAAACGGAAGGAACGAGGGTCCTGAATGACACCTGTCAAAGTATTTTTGTGAACCGAGTCAGTATTTTTTGTTGGTGCGGGCATAATAGGCGAAGTCTTGATAATCTTAGAGGTTAATAATGGGAGTATCGGTTTAGTTTGAATACTGTATTTGTACTTAGTAAAAAGAATTGAGCAGACCAGAGAACTAACCTTATGGAGAAGTAGTGATTTACCTGAATTATTGATATGGAAATTGTGTTTGGAATAGTTAAGGTCTGTCAAGATATCCAAGGGATCAATAAAGGATGCACAAGACTTGAAGGTGGAGTATAACGATAAATTATTTTTGAAGATATTGTTATTGAAATCAAAGTTATTATGCCAATAGGGAGGAAAAATAAAAATAACATTTGTATGGGCCAAACGGTTACATGAGATACTAAGAAATTTCCTGTTTAAGATGTTACCTCTTAGGGCATCATTAGAGCCAGCAAAAATAACAATAAAGTCCTTAACTGAGAAACCTGTAGATAATTGGTCAATGTCAGCGACAACTTGTTCAAATGATGCATTAGGTTTAAAAAAAGGCAGAAATATCAAACTGCATCTTATTAAGCAGATTGTGAAGTAACTGACCACAATTACGACCTTGACTGTCACTTAAAAACAAAATTTGTGGTTTAGAAGATATGGAAGTAGGTAATTGTGGAGTAATGTCCAAAGCCAGTGTAGAATTTACGACAATAGAACTTTTAGTATAAATGGGCGAATAACCAAACATTATTGAGAACCACTCATCAGAAAAAGATTTATTAGAATCACTATTTAAGTTAGGGGAGAGAGATTTTGTAACTGAGTTAGTTTGTATATCTGATCCAGCGCATGTACTGGTACGTGACAGCGATTTGGGTTTCTGTTGACGTGATTGAAATAAGAGATAATTTAGAATTTAACTTATCAACTGAAGATTGAAGCGTTATAATCTTGAGTTCAGCATCCTGTAATTGTTGTTTGAGGTAGGTTTCTTTTGCCACAGCATCCTGAATGAACGAGTTGTGTTCTTGATTTAATTTTGCTAAACGGCGTATCAGTTGATTTTTATCCTCTGTAAGTCGGTGAAATGAGGAAGGAACATCATTAGTAGTATTAGAAACAGCAACAAAGGTGTTGACGATGTGTTGCAGTTTTCGCAGAGTAGAAGGTTATCATTTAATAACTTTTTATTCTTGACTATCCAGGCAACTCTTATGGTAAACATTATGGCAGTGAAAGCAGACAAAGTTATTAAAAATCTTCTTCGGACAACATATAAAACCCGAAGAAATGGTAGAATCAATGCACAAGTAATTTTCAGTCATGTTAAAACTCATAAATCAGAGTTTATGAAATATGCAGAACTTGTAATTAAATGATTTAAAGTTAATTGCAAATATGTTAACAAGCACTGCAAGAAGCCAGGTGTTGTTTGTTTTGATAATGATAAATAATAAAATGTAAACATAACCTTCAGTCAATTGATAAAGGAACAAGAAATAAGAACCAGATGTGCAAATCTTTGTAATATAATGAACTGCTGAACTTATGGAAACAATAATGTATCAGTGATGTAAGCTTGAACTGGTCAGCCAAACAGTACACCGGGAAGAGTAGAAACTTCACTACTTCTTACAACAGGCAGGTCGTACCGTGGGAATATTCTAATCCCAAACCCACACGGGATAGGGGTACAAGAAGAGAAGGAAAGAAAAGAGAACCAAGCAGATATGTGTATTTGTGTTGGACTGCTTTAGTCGCCTCTTACGACGGGCAGGTCGAATCGTGGGATTATTCTAATCCCAGACCCACACGGGATATGGGTACAAGAAGAGAAGGAAAGAAAAGAGAACCAAACAGGAATGTGTGTTTATGACGTGTGTGTGTGTGTTTGTGTTGGACCGCTTTAGTCGCCTCTTATAACGGACAGGTCATATTGTGGGAATATTCTATTCCCAAACCCACACGGGATAGGGGTACAAGAAGAGAAGGAAAGAATAGAGAACCAAGCAGAAATGTGTGTTTATGAAGTGTGTGTTTGTGTTGGACCGCTTTAGTTTCCACTTACGATGGGCAGGTCGTATCGTGGGAATATTATAATCCCAGACTCACACGGGATAGGGGTACAAGAAGAGAAGGAAAGAAAAGAGAACCAAGCAGAAATGTGTGTTTATGAAGTGTGTGTTTGTGTTGGACCGCTTTAGTTTCCACTTACGATGGGCAGGTCGTATCGTGGGAATATTATAATCCCAGACTCACACGGGATAGGGGTACAAGAAGAGAAGGAAAGAAAAGAGAACCAAGCAGAAATGTGTGTTTATGAAGTGTGTGTTTGTGTTGGACCGCTTTAGTCGCCTCTTACGATTGGCAGGCCATATCGTGGGAATATTCTAATCCCAGACTCACACGGGATAGGGGTACAAGAAGAGAAGGAAAGAATAGAGAACCAAGCAGAAATGTGTGTTTATGAAGTGTGTGTTTGTGTTGGACCGCTTTAGTTTCCACTTACGATGGGCAGGTCGTATCGTGGGAATATTATAATCCCAGACTCACACGGGATAGGGGTACAAGAAGAGAAGGAAAGAAAAGAGAACCAAGCAGAAATGTGTATTTATGAAGTGTGTGTTTGTGTTGGACCGCTTTAGTCGCCTCTTACGATTGGCAGGCCATATCGTGGGAATATTCTAATCCCAGACTCACACGGGATAGGGGTACAAGAAGAGAAGGTAAGAATAGAGAACCAAGCAGAAATGTGTGTTTATGAAGTGTGTGTTTGTGTTGGACCGCTTTAGTCGCCTCTTACGATGGGCAGGTCGTATCATGGGAATATTCTAATCCCAGACCCACACGGGATAGGGGTATAAGAAGAGAAGGAAAGAAAAGAGAACCAAGCAGAAGTGTGTGTTTATGAAGTGTGTGTTGTGTTGGACCGCTTTAGTCGCCTCTTACGATTGGCAGGCCGTATCGTGGGAATATTCTAATCCCAGACTCACACGGGATAGGGGTACAAGAAGAGAAGGAAAGAATAGAGAACCAAGCAGAAATGTGTGTTTATGAAGTGTGCGTTTGTGTTGGACCGCTTTAGTCGCCTCTTACGATTGGCAGGTCGTATCGTGGGAATATTCTAATCCCAGACCCACACGGGATAGGGGTATAAGAAGAGAAGGAAAGAAAAGAGAACCAAGCAGAAATGTGTGTTTATGAAGTGTGTGTTTGTGTTGGACCGCTTTAGTCGCCTCTTACGATTGGCAGGTCGTATCGTGGGAATATTCTAATCCCAGACCCACACGGGATAGGGGTACAAGAAGAGAAGGAAAGAATAGAGAACCAAGCAGAAATGTGTGTTTATGAAGTGTGTGTTTGTGTTGGACCGCTTTAGTCGCCTCTTACGATTGGCAGGTCGTATCGTGGGAATATTCTAATCCCAGACCCACACGGGATAGGGGTATAAGAAGAGAAGGAAAGAAAAGAGAACCAAGCAGAAATGTGTGTTTATGAAGTGTGTGTTTGTGTTGGACCGCTTTAGTCGCCTCTTACGATTGGCAGGTCGTATCGTGGGAATATTCTAATCCCAGACCTCACACGGGATAGGGGTACAAGAAGAGAAGGAAAGAAAGAGAACCAAGCAGAAATGTGTGTTTATGAAGTGTGTGTTTGTGTTGGACCGCTTTAGTCGCCTCTTACGATGGGCAGGTCGTATCGTGGGAATATTCTAATCCCAGACCCACACGGGATAGGGGTATAAGAAGAGAAGGAAAGAAAAGAGAACCAAGCAGAAATGTGTGTTTATGAAGTGTGTGTTTGTGTTGGACCGCTTTAGTCGCCTCTTACGATTGGCAGGTCGTATCGTGGGAATATTCTAATCCCAGACCCACACGGGATAGGGGTAAAGAAGAGAGGAAAGAAAAGAGAACCAAGCAGAAATGTGTGTTTATGAAGTGTGTGTTTGTGTTGGACCGCTTTAGTCTTCCTACTTACGATGGGCAGGTCGTATCGTGGGAATATTCTAATCCCAGACCTCACACGGGATAGGGGTACAAGAAGAGAAGGAAAGAAAAGAGAACCAAGCAGAAATGTGTATTTATGAAGTGTGTGTTTGTGTTTGACGGCTTTAGTCGCCTCTTACGATTGGCAGGTCGTATCGTGGGAATATTCTAATCCCAGACCCACACGGGATAGGGGTACAAGAAGAGAAGGAAAGAAAGAGAACCAAGCAGAAATGTGTGTTTATGAAGTGTGTGTTTGTGTTGGACCGCTTTAGTCGCCTCTTACGATGGGCAGGTCGTATCGTGGGAATATTCTAATCCCAGACCCACACGGGATAGGGGTATAAGAAGAGAAGGAAAGAATAGAGAACCAAGCAGAAATGTGTGTTTATGAAGTGTGTGTTTGTGTTGGACCGCTTTAGTCGCCTCTTACGATTGGCAGGTCGTATCGTGGGAATATTCTAATCCCAGACTCACACGGGATAGGGGTACAAGAAGAGAAGGAAAGAAAAGAGAACCAAGCAGAAATGTGTGTTTATGAAGTGTGTGTTTGTGTTGGACCGCTTTAGTCGCCTCTTACGATTGGCAGGCCGTATCGTGGGAATATTCTAATCCCAGACCCACACGGGATAGGGGTATAAGAAGAGAAGGAAAGAAAGAGAACCAAGCAGAAATGTGTGTTTATGAAGTGTGTGTTTGTGTTGGACCGCTTTAGTCGCCTCTTACGATTGGCAGGCCATATCGTGGGAATATTCTAATCCCAGACTCACACTGGATAGGGGTACAAGAAGAGAAGGAAAGAATAGAGAACCAAGCAGAAATGTGTGTTTATGAAGTGTGCGTTTGTGTTGGACCGCTTTAGTCGCCTCTTACGATTGGCAGGTCGTATCGTGGGAATATTCTAATCCCAGACCCACACGGGATAGGGGTACAAGAAGAGAAGGAAAGAAAAGAGAACCAAGCAGAAATGTGTGTTTATGAAGTGTGTGTTTGTGTTGGACCGCTTTAGTCGCCTCTTACGATTGGCAGGCCGTATCGTGGGAATATTCTAATCCCAGACTCACACGGGATAGGGGTACAAGAAGAGAAGGAAAGAATAGAGAACCAAGCAGAAATGTGTGTTTATGAAGTGTGTGTTTGTGTTGGACCGCTTTAGTCGCCTCTTACGATGGGCAGGTCGTATCGTGGGAATATTCTAATCCCAGACCCACACGGGATAGGGGTATAAGAAGAGAAGGAAAGAAAGAGAACCAAGCAGAAATGTGTGTTTATGAAGTGTGTTTGTGTTGGACCGCTTTAGTCGCCTCTTACGATTGGCAGGTCGTATCGTGGGAATATTCTAATCCCAGACCCACACGGGATAGGGGTACAAGAAGAGAAGGAAAGAAAGAGAACCAAGCAGAAATGTGTGTTTATGAAGTGTGTGTTTGTGTTGGACCGCTTTAGTCGCCTCTTACGATTGGCAGGTCGTATCGTGGGAATATTCTAATCCCAGACTCACACGGGATAGGGGTACAAGAAGAGAAGGAAAGAATAGAGAACCAAGCAGAAATGTGTGTTTATGAAGTGTGTGTTTGTGTTGGACCGCTTTAGTTTCCACTTACGATGGGCAGGTCGTATCGTGGGAATATTCTAATCCCAGACTCACACGGGATAGGGGTACAAGAAGAGAAGGAAAGAAAGAGAACCAAGCAGAAATGTGTGTTTATGAAGTGTGTGTTTGTGTTGGACCGCTTTAGTCGCCTCTTACGATTGGCAGGTCGTATCGTGGGAATATTCTAATCCCAGACCCACACGGGATAGGGGTACAAGAAGAGAAGGAAAGAATAGAGAACCAAGCAGAAATGTGTGTTTATAAAGTGTGTGTTTGTGTTGGACCGCTTTAGTCGCCTCTTACGATGGGCAGGTCGTATCGTGGGAATATTCTAATCCCAGACTCACACGGGATAGGGGTACAAGAAGAGAAGGAAAGAAAGAGAACCAAGCAGAAATGTGTGTTTATGAAGTGTGTGTTTGTGTTGGACCGCTTTAGTCGCCTCTTACGATTGGCAGGCCGTATCGTGGGAATATTCTAATCCCAGACTCACACGGGATAGGGGTACAAGAAGAGAAGGAAAGAATAGAGAACCAAGCAGAAATGTGTGTTTATGAAGTGTGCGTTTGTGTTGGACCGCTTTAGTCGCCTCTTACGATTGGCAGGTCGTATCGTGGGAATATTCTAATCCCAGACCCACACGGGATAGGGGTATAAGAAGAGAAGGAAAGAAAAGAGAACCAAGCAGAAATGTGTGTTTATGAAGTGTGTGTTTGTGTTGGACCGCTTTAGTCGCCTCTTACGATTGGCAGGCCGTATCGTGGGAATATTCTAATCCCAGACTCACACGGGATAGGGGTACAAGAAGAGAAGGAAAGAATAGAGAACCAAGCAGAAATGTGTGTTTATGAAGTGTGCGTTTGTGTTGGACCGCTTTAGTCGCCTCTTACGATTGGCAGGTCGTATCGTGGGAATATTCTAATCCCAGACCCACACGGGATAGGGGTATAAGAAGAGAAGGAAAGAAAGAGAACCAAGCAGAAATGTGTGTTTATGAAGTGTGTGTTTGTGTTGGACCGCTTTAGTCGCCTCTTACGATGGGCAGGTCGTATCGTGGGAATATTCTAATCCCAGACCCACACGGGATAGGGGTATAAGAAGAGAAGGAAAGACAAGAGAACCAAGCAGAAATGTGTGTTTATGAAGTGTGGTTTGTGTTGGACCGCTTTAGTCGCCTCTTACGATTGGCAGGTCGTATCGTGGGAATATTCTAATCCCAGACCCACACGGGATAGGGGTACAAGAAGAGAAGGAAAGAAAAGAGAACCAAGCAGAAATGTGTGTTTATGAAGTGTGTGTTTGTGTTGGACCGCTTTAGTCGCCTCTTACGATTGGCAGGTCGTATCGTGGGAATATTCTAATCCCAGACCCACACGGGATAGGGGTATAAGAAGAGAAGGAAAGAAAAGAGAACCAAGCAGAAATGTGTGTTTATGAAGTGTGTGTTTGTGTTGGACCGCTTTAGTCGCCTCTTACGATTGGCAGGTCGTATCGTGGGAATATTCTAATCCCAGACCCACACGGGATAGGGGTACAAGAAGAGAAGGAAAGAAAAGAGAACCAAGCAGAAATGTGTGTTTATGAAGTGTGTGTTTGTGTTGGACCGCTTTAGTCGCCTCTTACGATTGGCAGGTCGTATCGTGGGAATATTCTAATCCCAGACCCACACGGGATAGGGGTATAAGAAGAGAAGGAAAGAAAAGAGAACCAAGCAGAAATGTGTGTTTATGAAGTGTGTGTTTGTGTTGGACCGCTTTAGTCGCCTCTTACGATGGGCAGGTTGTATCGTGGGAATATTCTAATCCCAGACTCACACGGGATAGGGGTACAAGAAGAGAAGGAAAGAATAGAGAACCAAGCAGAAATGTGTGTTTATGAAGTGTGTGTTTGTGTTGGACCGCTTTAGTCGCCTCTTACGATGGGCAGGTCGTATCGTGGGAATATTCTAATCCCAGACCCACACGGGATAGGGGTACAAGAAGAGAAGGAAAGAAAGAGAACCAAGCAGAAATGTGTGTTTATGAAGTGTGTGTTTGTGTTGGACCGCTTTAGTCGCCTCTTACGATTGGCAGGTCGTATCGTGGGAATATTCTAATCCCAGACCCACACGGGATAGGGGTACAAGAAGAGAAGGAAAGAAAGAGAACCAAGCAGAAATGTGTGTTTATGAAGTGTGTGTTTGTGTTGGACCGCTTTAGTCGCCTCTTACGATGGGCAGGTCGTATCGTGGGAATATTCTAATCCCAGACCCACACGGGATAGGGGTATAAGAAGAGAAGGAAAGAAAGAGAACCAAGCAGAAATGTGTGTTTATGAAGTGTGTGTTTGTGTTGGACCGCTTTAGTCGCCTCTTACGATGGGCAGGTCGTATCGTGGGAATATTCTAATCCCAGACTCACACGGGATAGGGGTACAAGAAGAGAAGGAAAGAAAGAGAACCAAGCAGAAATGTGTGTTTATGAAGTGTGTGTTTGTGTTGGACCGCTTTAGTCGCCTCTTACGATTGGCAGGTCGTATCGTGGGAATATTCTAATCCCAGACCCACACGGGATAGGGGTACAAGAAGAGAAGGAAAGAAAGAGAACCAAGCAGAAATGTGTGTTTATGAAGTGTGTGTTTGTGTTGGACCGCTTTAGTCGCCTCTTACGATGGGCAGGTCGTATCGTGGGAATATTCTAATCCCAGACCCACACGGGATAGGGGTATAAGAAGAGAAGGAAAGAAAGAGAACCAAGCAGAAATGTGTGTTTATGAAGTGTGTGTTTGTGTTGGACCGCTTTAGTCGCCTCTTACGATTGGCAGGTCGTATCGTGGGAATATTCTAATCCCAGACCCACACGGGATAGGGGTACAAGAAGAGAAGGAAAGAAAAGAGAACCAAGCAGAAATGTGTGTTTATGAAGTGTGTGTTTGTGTTGGACCGCTTTAGTCGCCTCTTACGATTGGCAGGTCGTATCGTGGAAATATTGTAATCCCAGACCCACACGGGATAGGGGTATAAGAAGAGAAGGATAGAAAAGAGAACCAAGCAGAAATGTGTGTTTATGAAGTGTGTGTTTGTGTTGGACCGCTTTAGTCGCCTCTTACGATTGGCAGGTCGTATCGTGGGAATATTCTAATCCCAGACCCACACGGGATAGGGGTATAAGAAGAGAAGGAAAGAAAAGAGAACCAAGCAGAAATGTGTGTTTATGAAGTGTGTGTCTGTGTTGGACCGCTTTAGTCGCCTCTTCGATGGGCAGGTCGTATCGTGAATATTCTAATCCCATACCCACATGGGATAGGGGTATAAGAAGAAAGGAAAGAAAAGAAACCAAGCAGAAATGTGTGTTTATGAAGTGTGTGTTTGTGTTGGACCGCTTTAGTCGCCTTTACGATTGGCAGGTCGTATCGTGGAAATATTTAATCCCAGACCCACACGGGATAGGGGTAAAGAAGAGAAGGAAAAGAGAACCAAGCAGAAATGTGTGTTTATGAAGTGTGTGTTTGTGTGGACCGCTTTAGTCGCCTCTTACGATTGGCAGGTCGTATCGTGGGAATATTCTAATCCCAGACCCACACGGGATAGGGGTATAAGAAGAAAGGAGAAAAGAGAACCAAGCAGAAATGTGTGTTTATGAAGTGTGTGTTGTGTTGGACCGCTTTAGTCGCCTCTTACGATGGGCAGGTCGTATCGTGGAATATTCTAATCCCAACCCACAGGGATAGGGGTAAAGAAGAGAAGGAAAGAAAAGAGAACCAAGCAGAAATGTGTGTTTATGAAGTGTGTGTTTGTGTTGGACCGCTTTAGTCGCCTCTTACGATTGGCAGGTCGTATCGTGGGAATATTCTAATCCCAGACCCACACGGGATAGGGGTAAAGAAGAGAAGGAAAGAAAGAGAACCAAGCAGAAATGTGTGTTTATGAAGTGTGTGTTTGTGTTGGACCGCTTTAGTCGCCTCTTACGATGGGCAGGTCGTATCGTGGGAATATTCTAATCCCAGACCCACACGGGATAGGGGTATAAGAAGAGAAGAAAGAAAAGAGAACCAAGCAGAAATGTGTGTTTATGAAGTGTGTGTTTGTGTTGGACCGCTTTAGTCGCCTCTTACGATTGGCAGGTCGTATCGTGGGAATATTCTAATCCCAGACCCACACGGGATAGGGGTAAAGAAGAGAAGGAAAGAAAGAGAACCAAGCAGAAATGTGTGTTTATGAAGTGTGTGTTGTGTTGGACCGCTTTAGTCGCCTCTTACGATGGGCAGGTCGTATCGTGAATATTTAATCCCAACCCACAGGGATAGGGGTATAAGAAGAGAAGGAAAGAAAAGAACAAGCAGAAATGTGTGTTTATGAAGTGTGTGTTTGTGTTGGACCGCTTTAGTCGCCTTTACGATTGGCAGGTCGTATCGTGGGAATATTCTAATCCCAGACCCACACGGGATAGGGGTAAAGAAGAGAAGGAAAGAAAAGAGAACCAAGCAGAAATGTGTGTTTATGAAGTGTGTTTGTGTTGGACCGCTTTAGTCGCCTCTTACGATGGGCAGGTCGTATCGTAGGAATATTCTAATCCCATACCCACATGGGATAGGGGTATAAGAAGAGAAGGAAAGAAAAGAGAACCAAGCAGAAATGTGTGTTTATGAAGTGTGTGTTTGTGTTGGACCGCTTTAGTCGCCTCTTACGATTGGCAGGTCGTATCGTGGAAATATTCGTAATCCCAGACCCACACGGGATAGGGGTATAAGAAGAGAAGGAAGAAAAGAGAACCAAGCAGAAATGTGTGTTTATGAAGTGTGTGTTTGTGTTGGACCGCTTTAGTCGCCTCTTACGATTGGCAGGTCGTATCGTGGGAATATTCTAATCCCAGACCCACACGGGATAGGGGTATAAGAAGAGAAGGAAAGAAAAGAGAACCAAGCAGAAATGTGTGTTTATGAAGTGTGTGTTTGTGTTGGACCGCTTTAGTCGCCTCTTACGATTGGCAGGTCGTATCGTGGGAATATTCTAATCCCAGACCCACACGGGATAGGGGTACAAGAAGAGAAGGAAAGAAAAGAGAACCAAGCAGAAATGTGTGTTTATGAAGTGTGTGTTTGTGTTGGACCGCTTTAGTCGCCTCTTACGATGGGCAGGTCGTATCGTGGGAATATTCTAATCCCAGACCCACACGGGATAGGGGTATAAGAAGAGAAGGAAAGAAAAGAGAACCAAGCAGAAATGTGTGTTTATGAAGTGTGTGTTTGTGTTGGACCGCTTTAGTCGCCTCTTACGATGGGCAGGTCGTATCGTGGGAATATTCTAATCCCAGACCCACACGGGATAGGGGTATAAGAAGAGAAGGAAAGAAAAGAGAACCAAGCAGAAATGTGTGTTTATGAAGTGTGTGTTTGTGTTGGACCGCTTTAGTCGCCTCTTACGATGGGCAGGTCGTATCGTGGGAATATTCTAATCCCAGACCCACACGGGATAGGGGTATAAGAAGAGAAGGAAAGAAAAGAGAACCAAGCAGAAATGTGTGTTTATGAAGTGTGTGTTTGTGTTGGACCGCTTTAGTCGCCTCTTACGATGGGCAGGTCGTATCGTGGGAATATTCTAATCCCAGACCCACACGGGATAGGGGTATAAGAAGAGAAGGAAAGAAAAGAGAACCAAGCAGAAATGTGTGTTTATGAAGTGTGTGTCTGTGTTGGACCGCTTTAGTCGCCTCTTACGATGGGCAGGTCGTATCGTAGGAATATTCTAATCCCATACCCACATGGGATAGGGGTATAAGAAGAGAAGGAAAGAAAAGAGAACCAAGCAGAAATGTGTGTTTATGAATTGTGTGTTTGTGTTGGACCGCTTTAGTCGCCTCTTACGATTGGCAGGTCGTATCGTGGGAATATTCTAATCCCAGACCCACACGGGATAGGGGTACAAGAAGAGAAGGAAAGAAAAGAGAACCAAGCAGAAATGTGTGTTTATGAAGTGTGTGTTTGTGTTGGACCGCTTTAGTCGCCTCTTACGATGGGCAGGTCGTATCGTGGGAATATTCTAATCCCAGACCCACACGGGATAGGGGTATAAGAAGAGAAGGAAAGAAAAGAGAACCAACCAGAAATGTGTGTTTATGAAGTGTGTGTTTGTGTTGGACCGCTTTAGTCGCCTCTTACGATGGGCAGGTCGTATCGTGGGGATATTCTAATCCCAGACCCACACGGGATAGGGGTAAAGAAGAAGGAAAGAAAAGAGAACCAAGCAGAAATGTGTGTTTATGAAGTGTGTGTTTGTGTTGGACCGCTTTAGTCGCCTCTTACGATGGGCAGGTCGTATCGTGGGAATATTCTAATCCCAGACCCACACGGGATAGGGGAAAAGAAAAAAGAAAAGAACCAAGCAGAAATGTGTGTTTATGAAGTGTGTGTTTGTGTTGGACCGCTTTAGTCGCCTCTTACGATGGGCAGGTCGTATCGTGGGAATATTCTAATCCCAGACCCACACGGGATAGGGGTATAAGAAAGAAGGAAAGAAAAGAGAACCAAGCAGAAATGTGTGTTTATGAAGTGTGTGTTTGTGTTGGACCGCTTTAGTCGCCTCTTACGATGGGCAGGTCGTATCGTGGGATATTCTAATCCCAGACCCACACGGGATAGGGGTATAAGAAGAGAAGGAAAGAAAAGAGAACCAAGCAGAAATGTGTGTTTATGAAGTGTGTGTTTGTGTTGGACCGCTTTAGTCGCCTCTTACGATGGGCAGGTCGTATCGTGGGAATATTCTAATCCCAGACCCACACGGGATAGGGGTATAAGAAGAGAAGGAAAGAAAAGAGAACCAAGCAGAAATGTGTGTTTATGAAGTGTGTGTCTGTTTGGACCGCTTTAGTCGCCTCTTACGATGGGCAGGTCGTATCGTGGGAATATTCTAATCCCAACCCACATGGGATAGGGGTATAAGAAGAGAAGGAAAGAAAGAGAACCAAGCAGAAATGTGTGTTTATGAATGTGTGTTTGTGTTGGACCGCTTTAGTCGCCTCTTACGATTGGCAGGTCGTATCGTGGGAATATTCTAATCCCAGACCCACACGGGATAGGGGTACAAGAAGAAGGAAAGAAAAGAGAACCAAGCAGAAATGTGTGTTTATGAAGTGTGTGTTTGTGTTGGACCGCTTTAGTCGCCTCTTACGATGGGCAGGTCGTATCGGGAATTCTAATCCCAGACCCACACGGGATAGGGGTATAAGAAGAGAAGGAAAGAAAAGAGAACCAACCAGAAATGTGTGTTTATGAAGTGTGTGTTTGTGTTGGACCGCTTTAGTCGCCTCTTACGATGGGCAGGTCGTATCGTGGGGATATTCTAATCCCAGACCCACACGGGATAGGGGTATAAGAAGAGAAGGAAAGAAAAGAGAACCAAGCAGAAATGTGTGTTTATGAAGTGTGTGTTTGTGTTGGACCGCTTTAGTCGCCTCTTACGATGGCAGGTCGTATCGTGGGAATATTCTAATCCCAGACCCACACGGGATAGGGGTACAAGAAGAGGAAAGAAAGAGAACCAAGCAGAAATGTGTGTTTATGAAGTGTGTGTTTGTGTTGGACCGCTTTAGTCGCCTCTTACGATGGGCAGGTCGTATCGTGGGAATATTCTAATCCCAGACCCACACGGGATAGGGGTACAAGAAGAGAAGGAAAGAAAAGAGAACCAAGCAGAAATGTGTGTTTATGAAGTGTGTTTGTGTTGGACCGCTTTAGTCGCCTCTTACGATGGGCAGGTCGTATCGTGGGGATATTCTAATCCCAGACCCACACGGGATAGGGGTATAAGAAGAGAAGGAAGAAAGAGAACCAAGCAGAAATGTGTGTTTATGAAGTGTGTGTTTGTGTTGGACCGCTTTAGTCGCCTCTTACGATGGGCAGGTCGTATCGTGGGGATATTCTAATCCCAGACCCACACGGGATAGGGGTATAAGAAGAGAAGGAAAGAAAGAGAACCAAGCAGAAATGTGTGTTTATGAAGTGTGTGTTTGTGTTGGACCGCTTTAGTCGCCTCTTACGATGGGCAGGTCGTATCGTGGGAATATTCTAATCCCAGACCCACACGGGATAGGGGTATAAGAAGAGAAGGAAAGAAAAGAGAACCAAGCAGAAATGTGTGTTTATGAAGTGTGTGTTTGTGTTGGACCGCTTTAGTCGCCTCTTACGATGGGCAGGTCGTATCGTGGGAATATTCTAATCCCAGACCCACACGGGATAGGGGTATAAGAAGAGAAGGAAAGAAAGAGAACCAAGCAGAAATGTGTGTTTATGAAGTGTGTGTTTGTGTTGGACCGCTTTAGTCGCCTCTTACGATGGGCAGGTCGTATCGTGGGATATTCTAATCCCAGACCCACACGGGATAGGGGTATAAGAAGAGAAGGAAAGAAAAGAGAACCAAGCAGAAATGTGTGTTTATGAAGTGTGTGTTTGTGTTGGACCGCTTTAGTCGCCTCTTACGATTGGCAGGTCGTATCGTGGGAATGTTCTAATCCCAGACCCACAGGGATAGGGGTATAAGAAGAGAAGGAAAGAAAAGAGAACCAAGCAGAAATGTGTGTTTATGAAGTGTGTGTTTGTGTTGGACCGCTTTAGTCGCCTCTTACGATGGGCAGGTCGTATCGTGGGAATATTCTAATCCCAGACCCACACGGGATAGGGGTATAAGAAGAGAAGGAAAGAAAAGAGAACCAAGCAGAAATGTGTGTTTATGAAGTGTGTGTTTGTGTTGGACCGCTTTAGTCGCCACTAAAGATGGGCAGGTCGTATCGTGGGCATATTCTAATCCCAGACCCACACGGGATAGGGGTATAAGAGAGAAGGAAAGAAAGAGAACCAAGCAGAAATGTGTGTTTATGAATGTGTGTTTGTGTTGGACCGCTTTAGTCGCCTCTTACGATGGGCAGGTCGTATCGTGGGAATATTCTAATCCCAGACCCACACGGGATAGGGGTATAAGAAGAGAAGGAAAGAAAGAGAACCAAGCAGAAATGTGTGTTTATGAAGTGTGTGTTTGTGTTGGACCGCTTTAGTCGCCTCTTACGATGGGCAGGTCGTATCGTGGGAATATTCTAATCCCAACCCACAGGGATAGGGGTATAAGAAGAGAAGGAAAGAAAGAGAACCAAGCAGAAATGTGTGTTTATGAAGTGTGTGTTTGTGTTGGACCGCTTTAGTCGCCTCTTACGATTGGCAGGTCGTATCGTGGGAATGTTCTAATCCCAGACCCACATGGGATAGGGGTATAAGAAGAGAAGGAAAGAAAAGAGAACCAAGCAGAAATGTATGTTTATGAAGTGTGTGTTTGTGTTGGACCGCTTTAGTCGCCTCTTACGATTGGCAGGTCGTATCGTGGGAATGTTCTAATCCCAGACCCACATGGGATAGGGGTATAAGAAGAGAAGGAAAGAAAAGAGAACCAAGCAGAAATGTATGTTTATGAAGTGTGTGTTTGTGTTGGACCGCTTTAGTCGCCTCTTACGATTGGCAGGTCGTATCGTGGGAATGTTCTAATCCCAGACCCACATGGGATAGGGGTATAAGAAGAGAAGGAAAGAAAGAGAACCAAGCAGAAATGTATGTTTATGAAGTGTGTGTTTGTGTTGGACCGCTTTAGTCGCCTCTTACGATTGGCAGGTCGTATCGTGGGAATTTCTAATCCCAGACCCACAGGGATAGGGGTATAAGAAGAGGAAAGAAAAGAGAACCAAGCAGAAATGTATGTTTATGAAGTGTGTGTTTGTGTTGGACCGCTTTAGTCGCCTCTTACGATTGGCAGGTCGTATCGTGGGAATATTCTAATCCCAGACCCACACGGGATAGGGCTATAAGATGGAAGGAAAGGGAAATCAACCCGAGCAAATGGTTTGGGTTGGACCGCTTTAGTCGCCTCTTACGATTGGCAGGTCGTATCGTGGGAATATTCTAATCCCAGACCCACACGGGATAGGGGTATAAGAAGAGAAGGAAAGAAAAGAGAACCAAGCAGAAATGTGTGTTTATGAAGTGTGTGTTTGTGTTGGACCGCTTTAGTCGCCTCTTACGATGGGCAGGTCGTATCGTGGGAATATTCTAATCCCAGACCCACAGGGATAGGGGTATAAGAAGAAGGAAAGAAAGAGAACCAAGCAGAAATGTGTGTTTATGAAGTGTGTGTTTGTGTTGGACCGCTTTAGTCGCCTCTTCGATGGGCAGGTCGTATCGTGGGATATTCTAATCCCATACCCACACGGGATAGGGGTATAAGAAGAGAAGGAAAGAAAAGAAAACCAAGCAGAAATGTGTGTTTATGAAGTGTGTGTTTGTGTTGGACCGCTTTAGTCGCCTCTTCGATGGGCAGGTCGTATCGTGGGAATATTCTAATCCCAGACCCACACGGGATAGGGGTATAAGAAGAAGGAAAAAAAGAGAACCAAGCAGAAATGTGTGTTTATGAAGTGTGTGTTTGTGTTGGACCGCTTTAGTCGCCTCTTCGATGGGCAGGTCGTATCGTGGGAATATTCTAATCCCAACCCACACGGGATAGGGGTATAAGAAGAGAAGGAAAGAAAAAACCAAGCAGAAATGTGTGTTTATGAAGTGTGTGTTTGTGTTGGACCGCTTTAGTCGCCTCTTACGATGGGCAGGTCGTATCGTGGGAATATTCTAATCCCAGACCCACACGGGATAGGGGTAAAGAAGAAAGGAAAGAAAAGAGAACCAAGAAAATGTGTGTTTATGAAGTGTGTTTTGTGTTGGACCGCTTTAGTCGCCTCTTCGATGGGCAGGTCGTATCGTGGGGATATTCTAATCCCAACCCACACGGGATAGGGGTATAAGAAGAGAAGGAAAGAAAAAAACCAAGCAGAAATGTGTGTTTATGAAGTGTGTGTTTGTGTTGGACCGCTTTAGTCGCCTCTTACGATGGGCAGGTCGTATCGTGGGAATATTCTAATCCCAGACCCACACGGGATAGGGGTATAAGAAGAGAAGGAAAGAAAGAGAACCAAGCAGAAATGTGTGTTTATGAAGTGTGTGTTTGTGTTGGACCGCTTTAGTCGCCTCTTACGATTGGCAGGTCGTATCGTGGGAATATTCTAATCCCAGACCCACACGGGATAGGGGTATAAGAAGAGAAGGAAAGAAAAGAGAACCAAGCAGAAATGTGTGTTTATGAAGTGTGTGTTTGTGTTGGACCGCTTTAGTCGCCTCTTACGATGGGCAGGTCGTATCGTGGGAATATTCTAATCCCAGACCCACACGGGATAGGGGTATAAGAAGAGAAGGAAAGAAAGAGAACCAAGCAGAAATGTGTGTTTATGAAGTGTGTGTTTGTGTTGGACCGCTTTAGTCGCCTCTTACGATGGGCAGGTCGTATCGTGGGAATATTCTAATCCCAGACCCACACGGGATAGGGGTATAAGAAGAGAAGGAAAGAAAAGAGAACCAAGCAGAAATGTGTGTTTATGAAGTGTGTGTTTGTGTTGGACCGCTTTAGTCGCCTCTTACGATGGGCAGGTCGTATCGTGGGAATATTCTAATCCCAGACCCACACGGGATAGGGGTATAAGAAGAGAAGGAAAGAAAGAGAACCAAGCAGAAATGTGTGTTTATGAAGTGTGTGTTTGTGTTGGACCGCTTTAGTCGCCTCTTACGATGGGCAGGTCGTATCGTGGGAATATTCTAATCCCAGACCCACACGGGATAGGGGTATAAGAAGAGAAGGAAAAAGAGAACCAAGCAGAAATGTGTGTTTATGAAGTGTGTGTTTGTGTTGGACCGCTTTAGTCGCCTCTTACGATGGGCAGGTCGTATCGTGGGAATATTCTAATCCCAGACCCACACGGGATAGGGGTATAAGAAGAAGGAAAGAAAGAGAACCAAGCAGAAATGTGTGTTTATGAAGTGTGTGTTTGTGTTGGACCGCTTTAGTCGCCTCTTACGATGGGCAGGTCGTATCGTGGGATATTCTAATCCCATACCCACACGGGATAGGGGTATAAGAAGAGAAGGAAAGAAAAGAAACCAAGCAGAAATGTGTGTTTATGAAGTGTGTGTTTGTGTTGGACCGCTTTAGTCGCCTCTTACGATGGGCAGGTCGTATCGTGGGAATATTCTAATCCCAGACCCACACGG
This sequence comes from Platerodrilus igneus, assembly GCA_036346225.1. Taxonomy (NCBI): domain Eukaryota; kingdom Metazoa; phylum Arthropoda; class Insecta; order Coleoptera; family Lycidae; genus Platerodrilus; species Platerodrilus igneus. The sequence goes on along the minus strand of JARFIW010001531.1, from coordinate 143,229 downwards.
GATAGGGGTATAAGAAGAGAAGGAAAGAAAGAGAACCAAGCAGAAATGTATGTTTATGAAGTGTGTGTTTGTGTTGGACCGCTTTAGTCGCCTCTTACGATTGGCAGGTCGTATCGTGGGAATATTCTAATCCCAGACCCACACTGGGATAGGGGTATAAGAGAGAAGGAAAGAAAAGAGAACCAAGCAGAAATGTATGTTTATGAAGTGTGTGTTTGTGTTGGACCGCTTTAGTCGCCTCTTACGATTGGCAGGTCGTATCGTGGGAATATTCTAATCCCATACCCACACGGGATAGGGGTATAAGAAGAGAAGGAAAGAAAAGAAACCAAGCAGAAATGTGTGTTTATGAAGTGTGTGTTTGTGTTGGACCGCTTTAGTCGCCTCTTACGATGGGCAGGTCGTATCGTGGGAATATTCTAATCCCAGACCCACACGGGATAGGGGTATAAGAAGAGAAGGAAAGAAAGAGAACCAAGCAGAAATGTGTGTTTATGAAGTGTGTGTTTGTGTTGGACCGCTTTAGTCGCCTCTTACGATGGGCAGGTCGTATCGTGGGATATTCTAATCCCATACCCACACGGGATAGGGGTATAAGAAGAGAAGGAAAGAAAAGAGAACCAAGCAGAAATGTGTGTTTATGAAGTGTGTGTTTGTGTTGGACCGCTTTAGTCGCCTCTTACGATGGGCAGGTCGTATCGTGGGGATATTCTAATCCCATACCCACACGGGATAGGGGTATAAGAAGAGAAGGAAAGAAAAGAGAACCAAGCAGAAATGTGTGTTTATGAAGTGTGTGTTTGTGTTTGACGGCTTTAGTCGCCTCTTATGATGGGCAGGTCGTATCGTGGGAATATTCTAATCCCAGACCCACACGGGATAGGGGTATAAGAAGAGAAGGAAAGAAAAGAGAACCAAGCAGAAATGTGTGTTTATGAAGTGTGTGTTTGTGTTGGACCGCTTTAGTCGCCTCTTACGATGGGCAGGTCGTATCGTGGGAATATTCTAATCCCATACTCACACGGGATAGGGGTATAAGAAGAGAAGGAAAGAAAAGAGAACCAAGCAGAAATGTATGTTTATGAAGTGTGTGTTTGTGTTGGACCGCTTTAGTCGCCTCTTACGATTGGCAGGTCGTATCGTGGGAATGTTCTAATCCCAGACCCACATGGGATAGGGGTATAAGAAGAGAAGGAAAGAAAAGAGAACCAAGCAGAAATGTATGTTTATGAAGTGTGTGTTTGTGTTGGACCGCTTTAGTCGCCTCTTACGATTGGCAGGTCGTATCGTGGGAATATTCTAATCCCAGACCCACACGGGATAGGGGTATAAGAAGAGAAGGAAAGAAAAGAGAACCAAGCAGAAATGTGTGTTTATGAAGTGTGTGTTTGTGTTGGACCGCTTTAGTCGCCTCTTACGATTGGCAGGTCGTATCGTGGGAATATTCTAATCCCAGACCCACACGGGATAGGGGTATAAGAAGAGAAGGAAAGAAAAGAGAACCAAGCAGAAATGTGTGTTTATGAAGTGTGCGTTTGTGTTGGACCGCTTTAGTCGCCTCTTACGATTGGCAGGTCGTATCGTGGGAATATTCTAATCCCAGACCCACACGGGATAGGGGTATAAGAAGAGAAGGAAAGAAAAGAGAACCAAGCAGAAATGTGTGTTTATGAAGTGTGTGTTTGTGTTGGACCGCTTTAGTCGCCTCTTACGATTGGCAGGTCGTATCGTGGGAATATTCTAATCCCAGACCCACACGGGATAGGGGTATAAGAAGAGAAGGAAAGAAAGAGAACCAAGCAGAAATGTGTGTTTATGAAGTGTGTGTTTGTGTTGGACCGCTTTAGTCGCCTCTTACGATTGGCAGGTCGTATCGTGGGAATATTCTAATCCCAGACCCACACGGGATAGGGGTATAAGAAGAGAAGGAAAGAAAAGAGAACCAAGCAGAAATGTGTGTTTATGAAGTGTGTGTTTGTGTTGGACCGCTTTAGTCGCCTCTTACGATTGGCAGGTCGTATCGTGGGAATATTCTAATCCCAGACCCACACGGGATAGGGGTATAAGAAGAAGGAAAGAAAAGAGAACCAAGCAGAAATGTGTGTTTATGAAGTGTGTGTTTGTGTTGGACCGCTTTAGTCGCCTCTTACGATGGGCAGGTCGTATCGTGGGAATATTCTAATCCCAGACCCACACGGGATAGGGGTATAAGAAGAGAAGGAAAGAAAAGAGAACCAAGCAGAAATGTGTGTTTATGAAGTGTGTGTTTGTGTTGGACCGCTTTAGTCGCCTCTTACGATGGGCAGGTCGTATCGTGGGAATATTCTAATCCCATACCCACACGGGATAGGGGTAAAAGAAGAGAAGGAAAGAAAAGAAACCAAGCAGAAATGTGTGTTTATGAAGTGTGTGTTTGTGTTGGACCGCTTTAGTCGCCTCTTACGATGGGCAGGTCGTATCGTGGGAATATTCTAATCCCAGACCACACGGGATAGGGGTATAAGAAGAGAAGGAAAGAAAAGAGAACCAAGCAGAAATGTGTGTTTATGAAGTGTGTGTTTGTGTTGGACCGCTTTAGTCGCCTCTTACGATGGGCAGGTCGTATCGTGGGGATATTCTAATCCCATACCCACACGGGATAGGGGTATAAGAAGAGAAGGAAAGAAAAGAAAACCAAGCAGAAATGTGTGTTTATGAAGTGTGTGTTTGTGTTGGACCGCTTTAGTCGCCTCTTACGATGGGCAGGTCGTATCGTGGGAATATTCTAATCCCAGATCCACACGGGATAGGGGTACAAGAAGAGAAGGAAAGAAAAGAGAACCAAGCAGAAATGTGTGTTTATGAAGTGTGTTTGTGTTGGACCGCTTTAGTCGCCTCTTACGATGGGCAGGTCGTATCGTGGGGATATTCTAATCCCATACCCACACGGGATAGGGGTATAAGAAGAGAAGGAAAGAAAAGAGAACCAAGCAGAAATGTGTGTTTATGAAGTGTGCGTTTGTGTTGGACCGCTTTAGTCGCCTCTTACGATTGGCAGGTCGTATCGTGGGAATATTCTAATCCCAGACCCACACGGGATAGGGGTATAAGAAGAGAAGGAAAGAAAAGAGAACCAAGCAGAAATGTGTGTTTATGAAGTGTGTGTTTGTGTTGGACCGCTTTAGTCGCCTCTTACGATTGGCAGGTCGTATCGTGGGAATATTCTAATCCCAGACCCACACGGGATAGGGGTATAAGAAGAGAAGGAAAGAAAAGAGAACCAAGCAGAAATGTGTGTTTATGAAGTGTGCGTTTGTGTTGGACCGCTTTAGTCGCCTCTTACGATTGGCAGGTCGTATCGTGGAATATTCTAATCCCAGACCCACACGGGATAGGGGTATAAGAAGAGAAGGAAAGAAAGAGAACCAAGCAGAAATGTGTGTTTATGAAGTGTGGTTTTTTTTTTTTTTTTTTTTTTTTTTTTTTTTTTTTTTTTTTTTTTTTTTTTTTTTTTGTTTGACGGCTTGTGGGTTTCAATCCCAACCCACCGGGATATTAAAAAGGAAAGGGAAAAGGGAAAAGAGAAAGGGAGAATGTGTGTTTTGGGGTTTGTGCCCCTGGGCTCTACGTGGGAAATTTCTAATCCCGAAACCATGGGGAAAAAGGGAAGGAAAAAAAGAGAAAAAGAAAGGGAGAATGTGTGTTTTGGGGTTTTGCCCTTGGGGCTCTACGTGGGAAATTTCTAATATACCCCAACATAAAAGAAGGGGAAAGAAAAGAAAAAGAAAGGGAGAATGTGTGTTTTGGGGTTTTTGCCCTTAGTGGGCTCTACGTGGGAATTTCTAATCCCAACCCCAGGGAAGGGGATAAGGAAAGGAAAGAAAAAAAAGAGAAAGGGAGAATGTGTTTTGGTTGGGTTTGCGCCTTTTGGGCTCTACGTGGGGTTTCTAATCCCATCCCAAAGGGGATAAGGGAAAAGGAAAGAAAAGAAAAAAACAGAAATTTGTTTTAAGGTGTGTTTGTGTTGGACCGCTTTAGTCGCCTCTTACGATGGGCAGGTCGTATCGTGGGAATATTCTAATCCCAGACCACAGGGATAGGGGTAAAGAAGAGAAGGAAAGAAGAAAACAGAAATTGTGTTTTAAGGGTGTTTGTGTTGGGTTTGCGCCTTTCGTGGGAGGCGTTCGTGGGAATTTAACCCAACCCACACGGGATAGGGGTATAAGAAAGGGAAAGAAAAGAAACCAAGCAGAAATGTGTGTTTATGAAGTGTGTGTTTGTGTTGGCCTTTTCCCTCTTAGATGGGCAGGTCGTATCGTGGAATATTCTAATCCCAGACCCACACGGGATAGGGGTAAAGAAGAGAAGGAAAGAAAAGAGAACCAAGCAGAAATGTGTGTTTATGAAGTGTGTGTTTGTGTTGGACCGCTTTAGTCGCCTCTTACGATGGGCAGGTCGTATCGTGGGAATATTCTAATCCCATACCCACACGGGATAGGGGTATAAGAAGAGAAGGAAAGAAAAGAGAACCAAGCAGAAATGTGTGTTTATGAAGTGTGTGTTTGTGTTGGACCGCCTTAGTCGCCTCTTACGATTGGCAGGTCGTATCGTTGGAATATTCTAATCCCAGACCCACACGGGATAGGGGTATAAGAAGAGAAGGAAGAAAAGAGAACCAAGCAGAAATGTGTGTTTGTGAAGTGTTGGACCGCTTTAGTCGCCTCTTACGATGGGCAGGTCGTATCGTGGGATATTCTAATCCCAGACCCACACGGGATAGGGGTATAAGAAGAGAAGGAAAGAAAAGAGAACCAAGCAGAAATGTGTGTTTATGAAGTGTGTGTTTGTGTTGGACCGCTTTAGTCGCCTCTTACGATTGGCAGGTCGTATCGTGGAATATTCTAATCCCAGACCCACACGGGATAGGTGTATAAGAAGAGAAGGAAAGAAAAAGAACCAAGCAGAAATGTGTTTATGAAGTGTGTGTTTGTGTTGGACCGCTTTAGTCGCCTCTTCGATTGGCAGGTCGTATCGTGGGAATATTCTAATCCCAGACCCACACAGGATAGGTGTACAAGAAGAGAAGGAAAGAAAAGAGAACCAAGCAGAAATGTGTGTTTATGAAGTGTGTTTGTGTTGGACCGCTTTAGTCGCCTCTTACGATGGGCAGGTCGTATCGTGGGAATATTCTAATCCCAGATCCACACGGGATAGGGGTATAAGAAGAAGGAAAGAAAGAGAACCAAGCAGAAATGTGTGTTTATGAAGTGTGTGTTTGTGTTGGACCGCTTTAGTCGCCTCTCACGATTGGCAGGTCGTATCTGGGAATATTCTAATCCCAGACCCACACGGGATAGGTGTACAAGAAGAGAAGGAAAGAAAGAGAACCAAGCAGAAATGTGTGTTTATGAAGTGTGTGTTTGTGTTGGACCGCTTTAGTCGCCTCTTCGATGGGCAGGTCGTATCGTGGGATATTCTAATCCCATACCCACACGGGATAGGGGTATAAGAAGAGAAGGAAAGAAAAGAAAACCAAGCAGAAATGTGTTTATGAAGTGTGTTTGTGTTGGACCGCTTTAGTCGCCTCTTACGATGGGCAGGTCGTATCGTGGGAATATTCTAATCCCAGATCCACACGGGATAGGTGTACAAGAAGAGAAGGAAAAAGAGAACCAAGCAGAAATGTGTGTTTATGAAGTGTGTGTTTGTGTTGGACCGCTTTAGTCGCCTCTTACGATTGGCAGGTCGTATCGTGGGAATATTCTAATCCCAGACCCACACGGGATAGGTGTACAAGAAGAGAAGGAAAGAAAGAGAACCAAGCAGAAATGTGTGTTTATGAAGTGTGTGTTTGTGTTGGACCGCTTTGGTCGCCTCTTCGATGGGCAGGTCGTATCGCGAATATTCTAATCCCAGATCCACACGGGATAGGGGTATAAGAAGAAGAAGGAAAGAAAGAGAACCAAGCAGAAATGTGTGTTTATGAAGTGTGTGTTTGTGTTGGACCGCTTTAGTCGCCTCTTACGATTGGCAGGTCGTATCGTGGGAATATTCTAATCCCAGACCCACACGGGATAGGTGTACAAGAAGAGAAGGAAAGAAAGAGAACCAAGCAGAAATGTGTGTTTATGAAGTGTGTGTTTGTGTTGGACCGCTTTAGTCGCCTCTTCGATGGGCAGGTCGTATCGTGGGATATTCTAATCCCAGACCCACACGGGATAGGGGTATAAGAAGAGAAGGAAAGAAAAGAGAACCAAGCAGAAATGTGTGTTTATGAAGTGTGTGTTTGTGTTGGACCGCTTTAGTCGCCTCTTACGATTGGCAGGTCGTATCGTGGGAATATTCTAATCCCAGACCCACACGGGATAGGTGTACAAGAAGAGAAGGAAAGAAAAGAGAACCAAGCAGAAATGTGTGTTTATGAAGTGTGTGTTTGTGTTGGACCGCTTTAGTCGCCTCTTACGATGGGCAGGTCGTATCGTGGGATATTCTAATCCCAGACCCACACGGGATAGGGGTATAAGAAGAGAAGGAAAGAAAGAGAACCAAGCAGAAATGTGTGTTTATGAAGTGTGTGTTTGTGTTGGACCGCTTTAGTCGCCTCTTGATTGGCAGGTCGTATCGTGGGAATATTCTAATCCCAGACCCACACGGGATAGGTGTACAAAGAAGAGAAGGAAGAAAAGAGAACCAAGCAGAAATGTGTGTTTATGAAGTGTGTGTTTGTGTTGGACCGCTTTAGTCGCCTCTTCGATGGGCAGGTCGTATCGTGGGGATATTCTAATCCCAGACCCACACGGGATAGGGGTATAAGAAGAGAAGGAAAGAAAAGAGAACCAAGCAGAAATGTGTGTTTATGAAGTGTGTGTCTGTTGGACCGCTTTAGTCGCCTCTTCGATTGGCAGGTCGTATCGTGGGAATATTCTAATCCCAGACCCACACGGGATAGGGGTATAAGAAGAGAAGGAAAGAAAAGAGAACCAACCAGAAATGTGTGTTTATGAAGTGTGTGTTTGTGTTGGACCGCTTTAGTCGCCTCTTACGATGGGCAGGTCGTATCGTGGGGATATTCTAATCCCAGACCCACACGGGATAGGGGTATAAGAAAAGGAAAGAAAAGAGAACCAAGCAGAAATGTGTGTTTATGAAGTGTGTGTTTGTGTTGGACCGCTTTAGTCGCCTCTTACGATGGGCAGGTCGTATCGGGAATATTCTAATCCCAGACCCACACGGGATAGGGGTATAAGAAGAGAAGGAAAGAAAGAGAACCAACCAGAAATGTGTGTTTATGAAGTGTGTGTTTGTGTTGGACCGCTTTAGTCGCCTCTTACGATGGGCAGGTCGTATCGTGGGGATATTCTAATCCCAGACCCACACGGGATAGGGGTATAAGAGAAGGAAAGAAGAGAACCAACCAGAAATGTGTGTTTATGAAGTGTGTGTTTGTGTTGGACCGCTTTAGTCGCCTCTTCGATGGGCAGGTCGTATCGTGGGAATATTCTAATCCCAGATCCACACGGGATAGGGGTATAAGAAGAGAAGGAAAGAAAGAGAACCAAGCAGAAATGTGTGTTTATGAAGTGTGTGTTTGTGTTGGACCGCTTTAGTCGCCTCTTACGATTGGGCAGGTCGTATCGTGGGAATATTCTAATCCCAGACCCACACGGGATAGGGTGTACAAGAGAAGGAAAGAAGAGAACCAAGCAGAAATGTGTGTTTATGAAGTGTGTGTTTGTGTTGGACCGCTTTAGTCGCCTCTTACGATGGGCAGGTCGTATCGTGGGGATATTCTAATCCCAGACCCACACCAGATAGGGGTATAAGAAGAGAAGGAAAGAAAAGAGAACCAAGCAGAAATGTGTGTTTATGAAGTGTGTGTTTGTGTTGGACCGCTTTAGTCGCCTCTTACGATGGGCAGGTCGTATCGTGGGGATATTCTAATCCCAGACCCACACGAGATAGGGGTATAAGAAGAGAAGGAAAGAAAAGAGAACCAAGCAGAAATGTGTGTTTATGAAGTGTGTGTTTGTGTTGGACCGCTTTAGTCGCCTCTTACGATTGGCAGGTCGTATCGTTGGAATATTCTAATCCCAGACCCACACGGGATAGGTGTATAAGAAGAGAAGGAAAGAAAAGAGAACCAAGCAGAAATGTGTGTTTATGAAGTGTGTGTTTGTGTTGGACCGCTTTAGTCGCCTCTTACGATTGGCAGGTCGTATCGTGGGAATATTCTAATCCCAGACCCACACGGGATAGGTGTACAAGAAGAGAAGGAAAGAAAAGAGAACCAAGCAGAAATGTGTGTTTATGAAGTGTGTGTTTGTGTTGGACCGCTTTAGTCGCCTCTTACGATGGGCAGGTCGTATCGTGGGAATATTCTAATCCCAGATCCACACGGGATAGGGGTATAAGAAGAGAAGGAAAGAAAAGAGAACCAAGCAGAAATGTGTGTTTATGAAGTGTGTGTTTGTGTTGGACCGCTTTAGTCGCCTCTTACGATTGGCAGGTCGTATCGTGGGAATATTCTAATCCCAGACCCACACGGGATAGGTGTACAAGAAGAGAAGGAAAGAAAAGAGAACCAAGCAGAAATGTGTGTTTATGAAGTGTGTGTTTGTGTTGGACCGCTTTAGTCGCCTCTTACGATGGGCAGGTCGTATCGTGGGGATATTCTAATCCCATACCCACACGGGATAGGGGTATAAGAAGAGAAGGAAAGAAAAGAAAACCAAGCAGAAATGTGTGTTTATGAAGTGTGTGTTTGTGTTGGACCGCTTTAGTCGCCTCTTACGATTGGCAGGTCGTATCGTGGGAATATTCTAATCCCAGACCCACACGGGATAGGTGTACAAGAAGAGAAGGAAAGAAAAGAGAACCAAGCAGAAATGTGTGTTTATGAAGTGTGTGTTTGTGTTGGACCGCTTTAGTCGCCTCTTACGATGGGCAGGTCGTATCGTGGGGATATTCTAATCCCATACCCACACGGGATAGGGGTATAAGAAGAGAAGGAAAGAAAAGAAAACCAAGCAGAAATGTGTGTTTATGAAGTGTGTTTTGTGTTGGACCGCTTTAGTCGCCTCTTACGATTGGCAGGTCGTATCGTGGGAATATTCTAATCCCAGACCCACACGGGATAGGTGTACAAGAAGAGAAGGAAAGAAAAGAGAACCAAGCAGAAATGTGTGTTTATGAAGTGTGTGTTTGTGTTGGACCGCTTTAGTCGCCTCACGATGGGCAGGTCGTATCGTGGGATATTCTAATCCCATACCCACACGGGATAGGGGTATAAGAAGAGAAGGAAAGAAAAGAGAACCAAGCAGAAATGTGTGTTTATGAAGTGTGTGTTTGTGTTGGACCGCTTTAGTCGCCTCTTACGATTGGCAGGTCGTATCGGGGAATATTCTAATCCCAGACCCACACGGGATAGGTGTACAAGAAGAGAAGGAAAGAAAAGAGAACCAAGCAGAAATGTGTGTTTATGAAGTGTGTGTTTGTGTTGGACCGCTTTAGTCGCCTCTTACGATGGGCAGGTCGTATCGTGGGGATATTCTAATCCCATACCCACACGGGATAGGGGTATAAGAAGAGAAGGAAAGAAAAGAAAACCAAGCAGAAATGTGTGTTTATGAAGTGTGTGTCTGTGTTGGACCGCTTTAGTCGCCTCTTACGATTGGCAGGTCGTATCGTGGGAATATTCTAATCCCAGACCCACACGGGATAGGTGTACAAGAAGAGAAGGAAAGAAAAGAGAACCAAGCAGAAATGTGTGTTTATGAAGTGTGTGTTTGTGTTGGACCGCTTTAGTCGCCTCTTATGATGGGCAGGTCGTATCGTGGGGATATTCTAATCCCAGACCCACACGGGATAGGTGTACAAGAAGAGAAGGAAAGAAAAGAGAACCAAGCAGAAATGTGTGTTTATGAAGTGTGTGTTTGTGTTGGACCGCTTTAGTCGCCTCTTATGATGGGCAGGTCGTATCGTGGGGATATTCTAATCCCAGACCCACACGTGATAGGGGTATAAGAAGAAAGGAAAGAAAAGAGAACCAAGCAGAAATGTGTGTTTATGAAGTGTGTGTTTGTGTTGGACCGCTTTAGTCGCCTCTTACGATGGGCAGGTCGTATCGTGGGAATATTCTAATCCCAGACCCACACGGGATAGGTGTACAAGAAGAGAAGGAAAGAAAAGAGAACCAAGCAGAAATGTGTGTTTATGAAGTGTGTGTTTGTGTTGGACCGCTTTAGTCGCCTCTTATGATGGGCAGGTCGTATCGTGGGATATTCTAATCCCAGACCCACACGTGATAGGGGTATAAGAAGAGAAGGAAAGAAAGAGAACCAAGCAGAAATGTGTGTTTATGAAGTGTGTGTCTGTGTTGGACCGCTTTAGTCGCCTCTTACGATTGGCAGGTCGTATCGTGGGAATATTCTAATCCCAGACCCACACGGGATAGGGGTATAAGAAGAGAAGGAAAGAAAAGAGAACCAACCAGAAATGTGTGTTTATGTAGTGTGTGTTTGTGTTGGACCGCTTTAGTCGCCTCACGATGGGCAGGTCGTATCGTGGGGATATTCTAATCCCAGACCCACACGGGATAGGGGTATAAGAAAAGGAAAGAAAAGAGAACCAAGCAGAAATGTGTGTTTATGAAGTGTGTGTTTGTGTTGGACCGCTTTAGTCGCCTCTTACGATGGGCAGGTCGTATCGTGGGAATATTCTAATCCCAGACCCACACGGGATAGGGGTATAAGAAGAGAAGGAAAGAAAAGAGAACCAAGCAGAAATGTGTGTTTATGAAGTGTGTGTTTGTGTTGGACCGCTTTAGTCGCCTCTTACGATGGGCAGGTCGTATCGTGGGGATATTCTAATCCCAGACCCACACGGGATAGGGGTATAAGAAGAGAAGGAAAGAAAAGAGAACCAACCAGAAATGTGTGTTTATGAAGTGTGTGTTTGTGTTGGACCGCTTTAGTCGCCTCTTACGATGGGCAGGTCGTATCGTGGGAATATTCTAATCCCAGATCCACACGGGATAGGGGTATAAGAAGAGAAGGAAAGAAAAGAGAACCAAGCAGAAATGTGTGTTTATGAAGTGTGTGTTTGTGTTGGACCGCTTTAGTCGCCTCTTACGATTGGCAGGTCGTATCGTGGGAATATTCTAATCCCAGACCCACACGGGATAGGGTGTACAAGAAGAGAAGGAAAGAAAAGAGAACCAAGCAGAAATGTGTGTTTATGAAGTGTGTGTTTGTGTTGGACCGCTTTAGTCGCCTCTTACGATGGGCAGGTCGTATCGTGGGTATATTCTAATCCCAGACCCACACGGGATAGGGGTATAAGAAGAGAAGGAAAGAAAAGAGAACCAAGCAGAAATGTGTGTTTATGAAGTGTGTGTTTGTGTTGGACCGCTTTAGTCGCCTCTACGATTGGCAGGTCGTATCGTGGGAATATTCTAATCCCATACCCACACGGGATAGGGGTATAAGAAGAGAAGGAAAGAAAAGAGAACCAAGCAGAAATGTGTGTTTATGAAGTGTGTGTTTGTGTTGGACCGCTTTAGTCGCCTCTTACGATGGGCAGGTCGTATCGTGGGAATATTCTAATCCCAGACCCACACGGGATAGGGGTATAAGAAGAGAAGGAAAGAAAAGAGAACCAAGCAGAAATGTGTGTTTATGAAGTGTGTGTTTGTGTTGGACCGCTTTAGTCGCCTCTTACGATGGGCAGGTCGTATCGTGGGGATATTCTAATCCCAGACCCACACGGGATAGGGGTATAAGAAGAGAAGGAAAGAAAAGAGAACCAAGCAGAAATGTGTGTTTATGAAGTGTGTGTTTGTGTTGGACCGCTTTAGTCGCCTCTTACGATGGGCAGGTCGTATCGTGGGAATATTCTAATCCCAGACCCACACGGGATAGGGGTATAAGAAGAGAAGGAAAGAAAAGAGAACCAAGCAGAAATGTGTGTTTATGAAGTGTGTGTTTGTGTTGGACCGCTTTAGTCGCCTCTTACGATGGGCAGGTCGTATCGTGGGAATATTCTAATCCCAGACCCACACGGGATAGGGGTATAAGAAGAGAAGGAAAGAAAGAGAACCAAGCAGAAATGTGTGTTTATGAAGTGTGTGTTTGTGTTGGACCGCTTTAGTCGCCTCTTACGATGGGCAGGTCGTATCGTGGGAATATTCTAATCCCAGACCCACACGGGATAGGGGTATAAGAAGAGAAGGAAAGAAAAGAGAACCAAGCAGAAATGTGTGTTTATGAAGTGTGTGTTTGTGTTGGACCGCTTTAGTCGCCTCTTACGATGGGCAGGTCGTATCGTGGGAATATTCTAATCCCAGACCCACACGGGATAGGGGTATAAGAAGAGAAGGAAAGAAAAGAGAACCAAGCAGAAATGTGTGTTTATGAAGTGTGTGTTTGTGTTGGACCGCTTTAGTCGCCTCTTACGATGGGCAGGTCGTATCGTGGGAATATTCTAATCCCAGACCCACACGGGATAGGGGTATAAGAAGAGAAGGAAAGAAAAGAGAACCAAGCAGAAATGTGTGTTTATGAAGTGTGTGTTTGTGTTGGACCGCTTTAGTCGCCTCTTACGATGGGCAGGTCGTATCGTGGGGATATTCTAATCCCAGACCCACACGGGATAGGGGTATAAGAAGAGAAGGAAAGAAAAGAGAACCAAGCAGAAATGTGTGTTTATGAAGTGTGTGTTTGTGTTGGACCGCTTTAGTCGCCTCTTACGATGGGCAGGTCGTATCGTGGGAATATTCTAATCCCAGACCCACACGGGATAGGGGTATAAGAAGAGAAGGAAAGAAAAGAGAACCAAGCAGAAATGTGTGTTTATGAAGTGTGTGTTTGTGTTGGACCGCTTTAGTCGCCTCTTACGATGGGCAGGTCGTATCGTGGGAATATTCTAATCCCAGACCCACACGGGATAGGGGTATAAGAAGAGAAGGAAAGAAAAGAGAACCAAGCAGAAATGTGTGTTTATGAAGTGTGTGTTTGTGTTGGACCGCTTTAGTCGCCTCTTACGATGGGCAGGTCGTATCGTGGGATATTCTAATCCCAGACCCACACGGGATAGGGGTATAAGAAGAGAAGGAAAGAAAGAGAACCAAGCAGAAATGTGTGTTTATGAAGTGTGTGTTTGTGTTGGACGGCTTTAGTCGCCTCTTATGATGGGCAGGTCGTATCGTGGGAATATTCTAATCCCAGACCCACACGGGATAGGGGTATAAGAAGAGAAGGAAAGAAAAGAGAACCAAGCAGAAATGTGTGTTTATGAAGTGTGTGTTTGTGTTGGACCGCTTTAGTCGCCTCTTACGATGGGCAGGTCGTATCGTGGGAATATTCTAATCCCATACCCACACGGGATAGGGGTATAAGAAGAGAAGGAAAGAAAAGAGAACCAAGCAGAAATGTGTGTTTATGAAGTGTGTGTTTGTGTTGGACCGCTTTAGTCGCCTCTTACGATTGGCAGGTCGTATCGTGGGAATATTCTAATCCCAGACCCACACGGGATAGGGGTATAAGAAGAGAAGGAAAGAAAAGAGAACCAAGCAGAAATGTGTGTTTATGAAGTGTGTGTTTGTGTTGGACCGCTTTAGTCGCCTCTTACGATGGGCAGGTCGTATCGTGGGGATATTCTAATCCCAGACCCACACGGGATAGGGGTATAAGAAGAGAAGGAAAGAAAAGAGAACCAAGCAGAAATGTGTGTTTATGAAGTGTGTGTTTGTGTTGGACCGCTTTAGTCGCCTCTTACGATTGGCAGGTCGTATCGTTGGAATATTCTAATCCCAGACCCACACGGGATAGGTGTATAAGAAGAGAAGGAAAGAAAAGAGAACCAAGCAGAAATGTGTGTTTATGAAGTGTGTGTTTGTGTTGGACCGCTTTAGTCGCCTCTTACGATGGGCAGGTCGTATCGTGGGATATTCTAATCCCAGACCCACACGGGATAGGGGTATAAGAAGAGAAGGAAAGAAAAGAGAACCAAGCAGAAATGTGTGTTTATGAAGTGTGTGTTTGTGTTGGACCGCTTTAGTCGCCTCTTACGATGGGCAGGTCGTATCGTGGGAATATTCTAATCCCAGACCACACGGGATAGGGGTATAAGAAGAGAAGGAAAGAAAAGAGACCCAAGCAGAAATGTGTGTTTATGAAGTGTGTGTTTGTGTTGGACCGCTTTAGTCGCCTCTTACGATTGGCAGGTCGTATCGTGGGAATATTCTAATCCCAGACCCACACGGGATAGGGGTATAAGAAGAGAAGGAAAGAAAAGAGAACCAAGCAGAAATGTGTGTTTATGAAGTGTGTGTTTGTGTTGGACCGCTTTAGTCGCCTCTTACGATGGGCAGGTCGTATCGTGGGATATTCTAATCCCAGACCCACACGGGATAGGGGTATAAGAAGAGAAGGAAAGAAAAGAGAACCAAGCAGAAATGTGTGTTTATGAAGTGTGTGTTTGTGTTGGACCGCTTTAGTCGCCTCTTACGATTGGCAGGTCGTATCGTGGGAATATTCTAATCCCAGACCCACACGGGATAGGGGTATAAGAAGAGAAGGAAAGAAAAGAGAACCAAGCAGAAATGTGTGTTTATGAAGTGTGTGTTTGTGTTGGACCGCTTTAGTCGCCTCTTACGATTGGCAGGTCGTATCGTGGGAATATTCTAATCCCAGACCCACACGGGATAGGTGTACAAGAAGAGAAGGAAAGAAAAGAGAACCAAGCAGAAATGTGTGTTTATGAAGTGTGTGTTTGTGTTGGACCGCTTTAGTCGCCTCTTACGATGGGCAGGTCGTATCGTGGGATATTCTAATCCCAGACCCACACGGGATAGGGGTATAAGAAGAGAAGGAAAGAAAAGAGAACCAAGCAGAAATGTGTGTTTATGAAGTGTGTGTTTGTGTTGGACCGCTTTAGTCGCCTCTTACGATGGGCAGGTCGTATCGTGGGAATATTCTAATCCCAGACCCACACGGGATAGGTGTACAAGAAGAGAAGGAAAGAAAGAGAACCAAGCAGAAATGTGTGTTTATGAAGTGTGTGTTTGTGTTGGACCGCTTTAGTCGCCTCTTATGATGGGCAGGTCGTATCGTGGGATATTCTAATCCCAGACCCACACGGGATAGGGGTATAAGAAGAGAAGGAAAGAAAAGAGAACCAAGCAGAAATGTGTGTTTATGAAGTGTGTGTTTGTGTTGGACCGCTTTAGTCGCCTCTTACGATGGGCAGGTCGTATCGTGGGAATATTCTAATCCCAGACCCACACGGGATAGGGGTATAAGAAGAGAAGGAAAGAAAAGAGAACCAAGCAGAAATGTGTGTTTATGAAGTGTGTGTTTGTGTTGGACCGCTTTAGTCGCCTCTTACGATGGGCAGGTCGTATCGTGGGAATATTCTAATCCCAGACCCACACGGGATAGGGGTATAAGAAGAGAAGGAAAGAAAAGAGAACCAAGCAGAAATGTGTGTTTATGAAGTGTGTGTTTGTGTTGGACCGCTTTAGTCGCCTCTTACGATGGGCAGGTCGTATCGTGGGGATATTCTAATCCCAGACCCACACGGGATAGGGGTATAAGAAGAGAAGGAAAGAAAAGAGAACCAAGCAGAAATGTGTGTTTATGAAGTGTGTGTTGTGTTGGACCGCTTTAGTCGCCTCTTACGATTGGCAGGTCGTATCGTGGGAATATTCTAATCCCAGACCCACACGGGATAGGTGTAAAGAAGAGAAGGAAAGAAGAGAACCAACCAGAAATGTGTGTTTATGAAGTGTGTGTTTGTGTTGGACCGCTTTAGTCGCCTCTACGATGGGCAGGTCGTATCGTGGGATATTCTAATCCCAGACCCACACGGGATAGGGGTATAAGAAGAGAAGGAAAGAAAAGAGAACCAAGCAGAAATGTGTGTTTATGAAGTGTGTGTTTGTGTTGGACCGCTTTAGTCGCCTCTACGATGGGCAGGTCGTATCGTGGGAATATTCTAATCCCAGACCCACACGGGATAGGGGTATAAGAAGAGAAGGAAAGAAAAGAGAACCAAGCAGAAATGTGTGTTTATGAAGTGTGTGTTTGTGTTGGACCGCTTTAGTCGCCTCTTACGATGGGCAGGTCGTATCGTGGGAATATTCTAATCCCAGACCCACACGGGATAGGGGTATAAGAAGAGAAGGAAAGAAAAGAGAACCAAGCAGAAATGTGTGTTTATGAAGTGTGTGTTTGTGTTGGACCGCTTTAGTCGCCTCTTACGATGGGCAGGTCGTATCGTGGGAATATTCTAATCCCAGACCCACACGGGATAGGGGTATAAGAAGAGAAGGAAAGAAAAGAGAACCAAGCAGAAATGTGTGTTTATGAAGTGTGTGTTTGTGTTGGACCGCTTTAGTCGCCTCTTACGATGGGCAGGTCGTATCGTGGGAATATTCTAATCCCAGACCCACACGGGATAGGGGTATAAGAAGAGAAGGAAAGAAAAGAGAACCAAGCAGAAATGTGTGTTTATGAAGTGTGTGTTTGTGTTGGACCGCTTTAGTCGCCTCTTACGATGGGCAGGTCGTATCGTGGGATATTCTAATCCCAGACCCACACGGGATAGGGGTATAAGAAGAGAAGGAAAGAAAAGAGAACCAAGCAGAAATGTGTGTTTATGAAGTGTGTGTTTGTGTTGGACCGCTTTAGTCGCCTCTTACGATGGGCAGGTCGTATCGTGGGAATATTCTAATCCCAGACCCACACGGGATAGGGGTATAAGAAGAGAAGGAAAGAAAAGAGAACCAAGCAGAAATGTGTGTTTATGAAGTGTGTGTTTGTGTTGGACCGCTTTAGTCGCCTCTTACGATGGGCAGGTCGTATCGTGGGAATATTCTAATCCCAGACCCACACGGGATAGGGGTATAAGAAGAGAAGGAAAGAAAAGAGAACCAAGCAGAAATGTGTGTTTATGAAGTGTGTGTTTGTGTTGGACCGCTTTAGTCGCCTCTTACGATTGGCAGGTCGTATCGTGGGAATATTCTAATCCCAGACCCACACGGGATAGGTGTACAAGAAGAGAAGGAAAGAAAAGAGAACCAAGCAGAAATGTGTGTTTATGAAGTGTGTGTTTGTGTTGGACCGCTTTAGTCGCCTCTTACGATGGGCAGGTCGTATCGTGGGGATATTCTAATCCCATACCCACACGGGATAGGGGTATAAGAAGAGAAGGAAAGAAAAGAAAACCAAGCAGAAATGTGTGTTTATGAAGTGTGTGTTTGTGTTGGACCGCTTTAGTCGCCTCTTACGATGGGCAGGTCGTATCGTGGGAATATTCTAATCCCAGACCCACACGGGATAGGGGTATAAGAAGAGAAGGAAAGAAAAGAGAACCAAGCAGAAATGTGTGTTTATGAAGTGTGTGTTTGTGTTGGACCGCTTTAGTCGCCTCTTACGATGGGCAGGTCGTATCGTGGGAATATTCTAATCCCATACCCACACGGGATAGGGGTATAAGAAGAGAAGGAAAGAAAAGAAAACCAAGCAGAAATGTGTGTTTATGAAGTGTGTGTTTGTGTTGGACCGCTTTAGTCGCCTCTTACGATGGGCAGGTCGTATCGTGGAATATTCTAATCCCAGACCCACACGGGATAGGGGTATAAGAAGAGAAGGAAAGAAAAGAGAACCAAGCAGAAATGTGTGTTTATGAAGTGTGTGTTTGTGTTGGACCGCTTTAGTCGCCTCTTACGATGGGCAGGTCGTATCGTGGGTATATTCTAATCCCATACCCACACGGGATAGGGGTATAAGAAGAGAAGGAAAGAAAAGAGAACCAAGCAGAAATGTGTGTTTATGAAGTGTGTGTTTGTGTTGGACCGCTTTAGTCGCCTCTTACGATGGGCAGGTCGTATCGTGGGAATATTCTAATCCCAGACCCACACGGGATAGGGGTATAAGAAGAGAAGGAAAGAAAAGAGAACCAAGCAGAAATGTGTGTTTATGAAGTGTGTGTTTGTGTTGGACCGCTTTAGTCGCCTCTTACGATGGGCAGGTCGTATCGTGGGAATATTCTAATCCCAGACCCACACGGGATAGGGGTATAAGAAGAGAAGGAAAGAAAAGAGAACCAAGCAGAAATGTGTGTTTATGAAGTGTGTGTTTGTGTTGGACCGCTTTAGTCGCCTCTTACGATGGGCAGGTCGTATCGTGGGATATTCTAATCCCAGACCCACACGGGATAGGGGTATAAGAAGAGAGGGAAAGAAAAGAAAACCAAGCAGAAATGTGTGTTTATGAAGTGTGTGTTTGTGTTGGACCGCTTTAGTCGCCTCTTATGATGGGCAGGTCGTATCGTGGGGATATTCTAATCCCAGACCCACACGGGATAGGTGTACAAGAAGAGAAGGAAAGAAAAGAGAACCAAGCAGAAATGTGTGTTTATGAAGTGTGTGTTTGTGTTGGACCGCTTTAGTCGCCTCTTACGATGGGCAGGTCGTATCGTGGGGATATTCTAATCCCAGACCCACACGGGATAGGGGTATAAGAAGAGAAGGAAAGAAAAGAGAACCAAGCAGAAATGTGTGTTTATGAAGTGTGTGTTTGTGTTGGACCGCTTTAGTCGCCTCTTACGATGGGCAGGTCGTATCGTGGGAATATTCTAATCCCAGACCCACACGGGATAGGGGTATAAGAAGAGAAGGAAAGAAAAGAGAACCAAGCAGAAATGTGTGTTTATGAAGTGTGTGTTTGTGTTGGACCGCTTTAGTCGCCTCTTACGATGGGCAGGTCGTATCGTGGGGATATTCTAATCCCAGACCCACACGGGATAGGGGTATAAGAAGAGAAGGAAAGAAAAGAGAACCAAGCAGAAATGTGTGTTTATGAAGTGTGTGTTTGTGTTGGACCGCTTTAGTCGCCTCTTACGATGGGCAGGTCGTATCGTGGGAATATTCTAATCCCAGACCCACACGGGATAGGGGTATAAGAAGAGAAGGAAAGAAAAGAGAACCAACCAGAAATGTGTGTTTATGAAGTGTGTGTTTGTGTTGGACCGCTTTAGTCGCCTCTTACGATGGGCAGGTCGTATCGTGGGATATTCTAATCCCAGACCCACACGGGATAGGGGTATAAGAAGAGAAGGAAAGAAAAGAGAACCAAGCAGAAATGTGTGTTTATGAAGTGTGTGTTTGTGTTGGACCGCTTTAGTCGCCTCTTACGATGGGCAGGTCGTATCGTGGGAATATTCTAATCCCAGACCCACACGGGATAGGGGTATAAGAAGAGAAGGAAAGAAAAGAGAACCAAGCAGAAATGTGTGTTTATGAAGTGTGTGTTTGTGTTGGACCGCTTTAGTCGCCTCTTACGATGGGCAGGTCGTATCGTGGGAATATTCTAATCCCAGACCCACACGGGATAGGGGTATAAGAAGAGAAGGAAAGAAAAGAGAACCAAGCAGAAATGTGTGTTTATGAAGTGTGTGTTTGTGTTGGACCGCTTTAGTCGCCTCTTACGATGGGCAGGTCGTATCGTGGGAATATTCTAATCCCAGACCCACACGGGATAGGGGTATAAGAAGAGAAGGAAAGAAAAGAGAACCAAGCAGAAATGTGTGTTTATGAAGTGTGTGTTTGTGTTGGACCGCTTTAGTCGCCTCTTACGATGGGCAGGTCGTATCGTGGGAATATTCTAATCCCAGACCCACACGGGATAGGGGTATAAGAAGAGAAGGAAAGAAAAGAGAACCAAGCAGAAATGTGTGTTTATGAAGTGTGTGTTTGTGTTGGACCGCTTTAGTCGCCTCTTACGATGGGCAGGTCGTATCGTGGGAATATTCTAATCCCAGACCCACACGGGATAGGGGTATAAGAAGAGAAGGAAAGAAAAGAGAACCAACCAGAAATGTGTGTTTATGAAGTGTGTGTTTGTGTTGGACCGCTTTAGTCGCCTCTTACGATGGGCAGGTCGTATCGTGGGAATATTCTAATCCCAGACCCACACGGGATAGGTGTACAAGAAGAGAAGGAAAGAAAAGAGAACCAAGCAGAAATGTGTGTTTATGAAGTGTGTGTTTGTGTTGGACCGCTTTAGTCGCCTCTTACGATGGGCAGGTCGTATCGTGGGGATATTCTAATCCCAGACCCACACGGGATAGGGGTATAAGAAGAGAAGGAAAGAAAAGAGAACCAAGCAGAAATGTGTGTTTATGAAGTGTGTGTTTGTGTTGGACCGCTTTAGTCGCCTCTTACGATGGGCAGGTCGTATCGTGGGAATATTCTAATCCCAGACCCACACGGGATAGGTGTACAAGAAGAGAAGGAAAGAAAAGAGAACCAAGCAGAAATGTGTGTTTATGAAGTGTGTGTTTGTGTTGGACCGCTTTAGTCGCCTCTTACGATGGGCAGGTCGTATCGTGGGGATATTCTAATCCCAGACCCACACGGGATAGGGGTATAAGAAGAGAAGGAAAGAAAAGAGAACCAAGCAGAAATGTGTGTTTATGAAGTGTGTGTCTGTGTTGGACCGCTTTAGTCGCCTCTTACGATTGGCAGGTCGTATCGTGGGAATATTCTAATCCCAGACCCACACGGGATAGGGGTATAAGAAGAGAAGGAAAGAAAAGAGAACCAACCAGAAATGTGTGTTTATGAAGTGTGTGTTTGTGTTGGACCGCTTTAGTCGCCTCTTACGATGGGCAGGTCGTATCGTGGGGATATTCTAATCCCAGACCCACACGGGATAGGGGTATAAGAAGAGAAGGAAGAAAAGAGAACCAAGCAGAAATGTGTGTTTATGAAGTGTGTGTTTGTGTTGGACCGCTTTAGTCGCCTCTTACGATGGGCAGGTCGTATCGTGGGAATATTCTAATCCCAGACCCACACGGGATAGGGGTATAAGAAGAGAAGGAAAGAAAAGAGAACCAAGCAGAAATGTGTGTTTATGAAGTGTGTGTTTGTGTTGGACCGCTTTAGTCGCCTCTTACGATGGGCAGGTCGTATCGTGGGAATATTCTAATCCCAGACCCACACGGGATAGGGGTATAAGAAGAGAAGGAAAGAAAAGAGAACCAAGCAGAAATGTGTGTTTATGAAGTGTGTGTTTGTGTTGGACCGCTTTAGTCGCCTCTTACGATGGGCAGGTCGTATCGTGGGAATATTCTAATCCCAGACCCACACGGGATAGGGGTATAAGAAGAGAAGGAAAGAAAAGAGAACCAAGCAGAAATGTGTGTTTATGAAGTGTGTGTTTGTGTTGGACCGCTTTAGTCGCCTCTTACGATGGGCAGGTCGTATCGTGGGATATTCTAATCCCAGACCCACACGGGATAGGGGTATAAGAAGAGAAGGAAAGAAAAGAGAACCAAGCAGAAATGTGTGTTTATGAAGTGTGTGTTTGTGTTGGACCGCTTTAGTCGCCTCTTACGATGGGCAGGTCGTATCGTGGGAATATTCTAATCCCAGACCCACACGGGATAGGGGTATAAGAAGAGAAGGAAAGAAAAGAGAACCAAGCAGAAATGTGTGTTTATGAAGTGTGTGTTTGTGTTGGACCGCTTTAGTCGCCTCTTACGATGGGCAGGTCGTATCGTGGGAATATTCTAATCCCAGATCCACACGGGATAGGGGTACAAGAAGAGAAGGAAAGAAAAGAGAACCAAGCAGAAATGTGTGTTTATGAAGTGTGTGTTTGTGTTGGACCGCTTTAGTCGCCTCTTACGATGGGCAGGTCGTATCGTGGGAATATTCTAATCCCAGACCCACACGGGATAGGGGTATAAGAAGAGAAGGAAAGAAAAGAGAACCAAGCAGAAATGTGTGTTTATGAAGTGTGTGTTTGTGTTGGACGGCTTTAGTCGCCTCTTATGATGGGCAGGTCGTATCGTGGGAATATTCTAATCCCAGACCCACACGGGATAGGGGTATAAGAAGAGAAGGAAAGAAAAGAGAACCAAGCAGAAATGTGTGTTTATGAAGTGTGTGTTTGTGTTGGACCGCCTTAGTCGCCTCTTACGATTGGCAGGTCGTATCGTTGGAATATTCTAATCCCAGACCCACACGGGATAGGGGTATAAGAAGAGAAGGAAAGAAAGAGAACCAAGCAGAAATGTGTGTTTATGAAGTGTGTGTTTGTGTTGGACCGCTTTAGTCGCCTCTTACGATTGGCAGGTCGTATCGTGGGAATATTCTAATCCCAGACCCACACGGGATAGGGGTATAAGAAGAGAAGGAAAGAAAAGAGAACCAAGCAGAAATGTGTGTTTATGAAGTGTGTGTTTGTGTTGGACCGCTTTAGTCGCCTCTTACGATTGGCAGGTCGTATCGTGGGGATATTCTAATCCCAGACCCACACGGGATAGGGGTATAAGAAGAGAAGGAAAGAAAAGAGAACCAAGCAGAAATGTGTGTTTATGAAGTGTGTGTTTGTGTTGGACCGCTTTAGTCGCCTCTTACGATGGGCAGGTCGTATCGTGGGAATATTCTAATCCCAGACCCACACGGGATAGGGGTATAAGAAGAGAAGGAAAGAAAAGAGAACCAAGCAGAAATGTGTGTTTATGAAGTGTGTGTTTGTGTTGGACCGCTTTAGTCGCCTCTTACGATGGGCAGGTCGTATCGTGGGAATATTCTAATCCCAGACCCACACGGGATAGGGGTATAAGAAGAGAAGGAAAGAAAAGAGAACCAAGCAGAAATGTGTGTTTATGAAGTGTGTGTTTGTGTTGGACCGCTTTAGTCGCCTCTTACGATGGGCAGGTCGTATCGTGGGAATATTCTAATCCCAGACCCACACGGGATAGGGGTATAAGAAGAGAAGGAAAGAAAAGAGAACCAAGCAGAAATGTGTGTTTATGAAGTGTGTGTTTGTGTTGGACCGCTTTAGTCGCCTCTTACGATGGGCAGGTCGTATCGTGGGATATTCTAATCCCATACCCACACGGGATAGGGGTATAAGAAGAGAAGGAAAGAAAAGAAACCAAGCAGAAATGTGTGTTTATGAAGTGTGTGTTTGTGTTGGACCGCTTTAGTCGCCTCTTACGATTGGCAGGTCGTATCGTGGGAATATTCTAATCCCAGACCCACACGGGATAGGGGTATAAGAAGAGAAGGAAAGAAAAGAGAACCAAGCAGAAATGTGTGTTTATGAAGTGTGTGTTTGTGTTGGACCGCTTTAGTCGCCTCTTACGATTGGCAGGTCGTATCGTGGGAATATTCTAATCCCAGACCCACACGGGATAGGTGTACAAGAAGAGAAGGAAAGAAAAGAGAACCAAGCAGAAATGTGTGTTTATGAAGTGTGTGTTTGTGTTGGACCGCTTTAGTCGCCTCTTACGATGGGCAGGTCGTATCGTGGGGATATTCTAATCCCAGACCCACACGGGATAGGGGTATAAGAAGAGAAGGAAAGAAAAGAGAACCAAGCAGAAATGTGTGTTTATGAAGTGTGTGTTTGTGTTGGACCGCTTTAGTCGCCTCTTACGATTGGCAGGTCGTATCGTGGGAATATTCTAATCCCAGACCCACACGGGATAGGTGTACAAGAAGAGAAGGAAAGAAAAGAGAACCAAGCAGAAATGTGTGTTTATGAAGTGTGTGTTTGTGTTGGACCGCTTTAGTCGCCTCTTACGATGGGCAGGTCGTATCGTGGGATATTCTAATCCCAGACCCACACGGATAGGGGTATAAGAAGAGAAGGAAAGAAAAGAGAACCAAGCAGAAATGTGTGTTTATGAAGTGTGTGTCTGTGTTGGACCGCTTTAGTCGCCTCTTACGATTGGCAGGTCGTATCGTGGGAATATTCTAATCCCAGACCCACACGGGATAGGGGTATAAGAAGAGAAGGAAAGAAAAGAGAACCAACCAGAAATGTGTGTTTATGAAGTGTGTGTTTGTGTTGGACCGCTTTAGTCGCCTCTTACGATGGGCAGGTCGTATCGTGGGGATATTCTAATCCCAGACCCACACGGGATAGGGGTATAAGAAGAGAAAGAAAAGAGAACCAAGCAGAAATGTGTGTTTATGAAGTGTGTGTTTGTGTTGGACCGCTTTAGTCGCCTCTTACGATGGGCAGGTCGTATCGTGGGAATATTCTAATCCCAGACCCACACGGGATAGGGGTATAAGAAGAGAAGGAAAGAAAGAGAACCAACGCAGAAATGTGTGTTTATGAAGTGTGTGTTTGTGTTGGACCGCTTTAGTCGCCTCTACGATGGGCAGGTCGTATCGTGGGGATATTCTAATCCCAGACCCACACGGGATAGGGGTATAAGAAGAGAAGGAAAGAAAAGAGAACCAACCAGAAATGTGTGTTTATGAAGTGTGTGTTTGTGTTGGACCGCTTTAGTCGCCTCTTACGATGGGCAGGTCGTATCGTGGGAATATTCTAATCCCAGATCCACACGGGATAGGGGTACAAGAAGAGAAGGAAAGAAAAGAGAACCAAGCAGAAATGTGTGTTTATGAAGTGTGTGTTTGTGTTGGACCGCTTTAGTCGCCTCTTACGATTGGCAGGTCGTATCGGGGAATATTCTAATCCCAGACCCACTCGTGATAGGTGTACAAGAAGAGAAGGAAAGAAAAGAGAACCAAGCAGAAATGTGTGTTTATGAAGTGTGTGTTTGTGTTGGACCGCTTTAGTCGCCTCTTACGATGGGCAGGTCGTATCGTGGGGATATTCTAATCCCATACCCACACGGGATAGGGGTATAAGAAGAGAAGGAAAGAAAAGAGAACCAAGCAGAAATGTGTGTTTATGAAGTGTGTGTTTGTGTTGGACCGCTTTAGTCGCCTCTACGATGGGCAGGTCGTATCGTGGGAATATTCTAATCCCAGACCCACACGGGATAGGGGTATAAGAAGAGAAGGAAAGAAAAGAGAACCAACCAGAAATGTGTGTTTATGAAGTGTGTGTTGTGTTGGACCGCTTTAGTCGCCTCTTACGATGGGCAGGTCGTATCGTGGGGATATTCTAATCCCAGACCCACACGAGATAGGGGTATAAGAAGAGAAGGAAAGAAAAGAGAACCAAGCAGAAATGTGTGTTTATGAAGTGTGTGTTTGTGTTGGACCGCTTTAGTCGCCTCTTACGATTGGCAGGTCGTATCGTGGGAATATTCTAATCCCAGACCCACACGGGATAGGTGTACAAGAAGAGAAGGAAAGAAAAGAGAACCAAGCAGAAATGTGTGTTTATGAAGTGTGTGTTTGTGTTGGACCGCTTTAGTCGCCTCTTACGATGGGCAGGTCGTATCGTGGGATATTCTAATCCCAGACCCACACGGGATAGGGGTATAAGAAGAGAAGGAAAGAAAAGAGAACCAAGCAGAAATGTGTGTTTATGAAGTGTGTGTTGTGTTGGACCGCTTTAGTCGCCTCTTACGATTGGCAGGTCGTATCGTGGGAATATTCTAATCCCAGACCCACACGGGATAGGTGTACAAGAAGAGAAGGAAAGAAAAGAGAACCAAGCAGAAATGTGTGTTTATGAAGTGTGTGTTTGTGTTGGACCGCTTTAGTCGCCTCTTACGATGGGCAGGTCGTATCGTGGGATATTCTAATCCCAGACCCACACGGGATAGGGGTATAAGAAGAGAAGGAAAGAAAAGAGAACCAAGCAGAAATGTGTGTTTATGAAGTGTGTGTTTGTGTTGGACCGCTTTAGTCGCCTCTTACGATGGGCAGGTCGTATCGTGGGAATATTCTAATCCCAGACCCACACGGGATAGGGGTATAAGAAGAGAAGGAAAGAAAAGAGAACCAACCAGAAATGTGTGTTTATGAAGTGTGTGTTTGTGTTGGACCGCTTTAGTCGCCTCTTACGATGGGCAGGTCGTATCGTGGGATATTCTAATCCCAGACCCACACGGGATAGGGGTATAAGAAGAGAAGGAAAGAAAAGAGAACCAAGCAGAAATGTGTGTTTATGAAGTGTGTGTTTGTGTTGGACCGCTTTAGTCGCCTCTTACGATGGGCAGGTCGTATCGTGGAATATTCTAATCCCAGATCCACACGGGATAGGGGTAAAGAAGAGAAGGAAAGAAAAGAGAACCAAGCAGAAATGTGTGTTTATGAAGTGTGTGTTTGTGTTGGACCGCTTTAGTCGCCTCTTACGATGGGCAGGTCGTATCGTGGGAATATTCTAATCCCAGACCCAAATGGGATAGGGGTATAAGAAGAGAAAGAAAGAAAAGAGAACCAAGCAGAAATGTGTGTTTATGAAGTGTGTGTTTGTGTTGGACCGCTTTAGTCGCCTCTTACGATGGGCAGGTCGTATCGTGGGAATATTCTAATCCCAGACCCACACGGGATAGGGGTATAAGAAGAGAAGGAAAGAAAAGAGAACCAAGCAGAAATGTGTGTTTATGAAGTGTGTGTTTGTGTTGGACCGCTTTAGTCGCCTTTACGATTGGCAGGTCGTATCGTGGAATATTCTAATCCCAGACCCACACGGGATAGGGGTACAAGAAGAGAAGGAAAGAAAAGAGAACCAAGCAGAAATGTGTGTTTATGAAGTGTGTGTTTGTGTTGGACCGCTTTAGTCGCCTCTTACGATGGGCAGGTCGTATCGTGGGAATATTCTAATCCCAGACCCACACGGGATAGGGGTATAAGAAGAGAAGGAAAGAAAAGAGAACCAAGCAGAAATGTGTGTTTATAAAGTGTGTGTTTGTGTTGGACCGCTTTAGTCGCCTCTTACGATTGGCAGGTCGTATCGTGGGAATATTCTAATCCCAGACCCACACGGGATAGGGGTACAAGAAGAGAAGGAAAGAAAAGAGAACCAAGCAGAAATGTGTGTTTATGAAGTGTGTGTTTGTGTTGGACCGCTTTAGTCGCCTCACGATGGGCAGGTCGTATCGTGGATATTCTAATCCCAGACCCACACGGGATAGGGGTATAAGAAGGAAGAAAGAAAAGAGAACCAAGCAGAAATGTGTGTTTATGAAGTGTGTGTTGTGTTGGACCGCTTTAGTCGCCTCTACGATTGGCAGGTCGTATCGTGGAATATTCTAATCCCAGACCCAAAGGGATAGGGGTATAAGAAGAAGAAAGAAAAGAGAACCAAGCAGAAATGTGTGTTTATGAAGTGTGTGTTTGTGTTGGACCGCTTTAGTCGCCTTTACGATTGGCAGGTCGTATCGTGGAATATTCTAATCCCAGACCCACACGGGATAGGGGTAAAGAAGAGAAGGAAAGAAAAGAGAACCAAGCAGAAATGTGTGTTTATGAAGTGTGTGTTGTGTTGGACCGCTTTAGTCGCCTCTTACGATGGGCAGGTCGTATCGTGGAATATTCTAATCCCAGACCCACACGGGATAGGGGTATAAGAAAGAAGGAAAGAAAAGAGAACCAAGCAGAAATGTGTGTTTATAAGTGTGTGTTTGTGTTGGACCGCTTTAGTCGCCTCTACGATTGGCAGGTCGTATCGTGGGAATATTCTAATCCCAGACCCACACGGGATAGGGGTAAAGAAGAGAAGGAAAGAAAAGAGAACCAAGCAGAAATGTGTGTTTATGAAGTGTGTGTTTGTGTTGGACCGCTTTAGTCGCCTCTTACGATGGGCAGGTCGTATCGTGGGAATATTCTAATCCCAGACCCACACGGGATAGGGGTATAAGAAGAGAAGGAAAGAAAAGAGAACCAAGCAGAAATGTGTGTTTATGAAGTGTGTGTTTGTGTTGGACCGCTTTAGTCGCCTCTTACGATTGGCAGGTCGTATCGTGGGAATATTCTAATCCCAGACCCACACGGGATAGGGGTATAAGAAGAGAAGGAAAGAAAAGAGAACCAAGCAGAAATGTGTGTTTATGAAGTGTGCGTTTGTGTTGGACCGCTTTAGTTGCCTCTTACGATTGGCAGGTCGTATCGTGGGAATATTCTAATCCCAGACCCACACGGGATAGGGGTATAAGAAGAGAAGGAAAGAAAAGAGAACCAAGCAGAAATGTGTGTTTGTGTTGGACCGCTTTAGTCGCCTCTTACGATTGGCAGGTCGTATCGTGGGAATATTCTAATCCCAGACCCACACGGGATAGGGGTATAAGAAGAGAAGGAAAGAAAAGAGAACCAAGCAGAAATGTGTGTTTATGAAGTGTGCGTTTGTGTTGGACCGCTTTAGTCGCCTCTTACGATTGGCAGGTCGTATCGTGGGAATATTCTAATCCCAGACCCACATGGGATAGGGGTATAAGAAGAGAAGGAAAGAAAAGAGAACCAAGCAGAAATGTGTGTTTATGAAGTGTGTGTTTGTGTTGGACCGCTTTAGTCGCCTCTTACGATGGGCAGGTCGTATCGTGGGAATATTCTAATCCCATACCCACACGGGATAGGGGTATAAGAAGAGAAGGAAAGAAAAGAGAACCAAGCAGAAATGTGTGTTTATGAAGTGTGTGTTTGTGTTGGACCGCTTTAGTCGCCTCTTACGATGGGCAGGTCGTATCGTGGGAATATTCTAATCCCAGACCCACACGGAATAGGGGTATAAGAAGAGAAGGAAAGAAAAGAGAACCAAGCAGAAATGTGTGTTTATGAAGTGTGTGTTTGTGTTGGACCGCTTTAGTCGCCTCTTACGATGGGCAGGTCGTATCGTGGGGATATTCTAATCCCATACCCACACGGGATAGGGGTATAAGAAGAGAAGGAAAGAAAAGAAAACCAAGCAGAAATGTGTGTTTATGAAGTGTGTGTTTGTGTTGGACCGCTTTAGTCGCCTCTTACGATGGGCAGGTCGTATCGTGGGAATATTCTAATCCCAGACCCACACGGGATAGGGGTATAAGAAGAGAAGAAAAGAAGAACCAAGCAGAAATGTGTGTTTATGAAGTGTGTGTTTGTGTTGGACCGCTTTAGTCGCCTCTTACGATGGGCAGGTCGTATCGTGGGAATATTCTAATCCCATACCCACACGGGATAGGGGTATAAGAAGAGAAGGAAAGAAAAGAGAACCAAGCAGAAATGTGTGTTTATGAAGTGTGTGTTTGTGTTGGACCGCTTTAGTCGCCTCTTACGATGGGCAGGTCGTGGGAATATTCTAATCCCAGACCCACACGGGATAGGGGTATAAGAAGAGAAGGAAAGAAAAGAGAACCAAGCAGAAATGTGTGTTTATGAAGTGTGTGTTTGTGTTGGACCGCTTTAGTCGCCTCTTACGATGGGCAGGTCGTATCGTGGGGATATTCTAATCCCATACCCACACGGGATAGGGGTATAAGAAGAGAAGGAAAGAAAAGAAAACCAAGCAGAAATGTGTGTTTATGAAGTGTGTGTTTGTGTTGGACCGCTTTAGTCGCCTCTTACGATGGGCAGGTCGTATCGTGGGAATATTCTAATCCCAGACCACACGGGATAGGGGTAAAGAAGAGAAGGAAAGAAAAGAGAACCAAGCAGAAATGTGTGTTTATGAAGTGTGTGTTTGTGTTGGACCGCTTTAGTCGCCTCTTACGATGGGCAGGTCGTATCGTGGGATATTCTAACCCCGGGGGAAAGAAAAAAACAAATTATTTGCTTCTGTGGCAGGTCGTATCGGGAATATTCTAATCCCAGACCCACAGGGATAGGGGTATAAGAAGAAGAAGAAAGAGAACCAAGCAGAAATGTGTGTTTATAAGTGTGTGTTTGTGTTGGACCGCTTTAGTCGCCTCTTGGCAGCGGATACCCCGGGGGAAAGAAAAAACAAATTATTTGCTTCTGGGGATACCCCGGGGGAAAGAAAAAACAAATTATTTGCTTCTTGGGGGGATACCCCGGGGGTAAAGAAGGAAGAAGAAAAGAAACCAAGCAGAAATGTGTGTTTATGAAGTGTGGTTGTGTTGGACCGCTTTAGTGCCTCTACGATGGCAGGTCGTGGGAATATTCTAATCCCAGACCACACGGGATAGGGGTAAAGAAGAGGAAAGAAAAGAGAACCAAGCAGAAATGTGTGTTTATAAGTGTGTGTTTGTGTTGGACCGCTTTAGTCGCCTCTTACGATGGCAGGTCGTATCGGAATATTCTAATCCCAACCCACACGGGATAGGGGTAAAGAAGAGAAGGAAAAAAAGAGAACCAAGCAGAAATGTGTGTTTATGAAGTGTGGTTTGTGTTGGACCGCTTTAGTCGCCTCTTAGATGGGCAGGTCGGGGAATATTCTAATCCCAGACCCACAGGGATAGGGGTAAAAGAGAAGGAAAAAAGAGAACCAAGCAGAAATGTGTGTTTATGAAGTGTGTGTTTGTGTTGGACCGCTTTAGTCGCCTCTACGATGGCAGGTCGTATCGTGGATATTCTAATCCCAACCCACACGGGATAGGGGTATAAGAAGAAGGAAAAAAAGAACCAAGCAGAAATGTGTGTTTATGAAGTGTGGTTTGTGTTGGACCGCTTTAGTGCCTCTTACGATGGCAGGTCGTATCGGGAATATTCTAATCCCAGACCACACGGGATAGGGGTAAAGAAGAAAGGAAAGAAAAGAGAACCAAGCAGAAATGTGTGTTTAGTGTTGTTGTGACCGCTTTAGTCGCCTCTTACGATGGCAGGTCGTATCGTGGATATTCTAATCCCAACCCACACGGATAGGGGTAAAGAAGAAAGGAAAGAAAAGAAACCAAGCAGAAATGTGTGTTTATGAAGTGTGTTTGTTTGGACCGTTTAGTCGCCTCTTAGATGGCAGGTCGTATCGTGGGAATATTCTAATCCCAGACCCACAGGGATAGGGGTATAAGAAGAAAGGAAAAAAGAGAACCAAGCAGAAATGTGTGTTTATGAAGTGTGTGTTTGTGTTGGACCGCTTTCGCCTCTACGATGGCAGGTCGTATCGTGGAATATTCTAATCCCAACCCACACGGGATAGGGGTATAAGAAGGAGAAGAAAGAGAACCAAGCAGAAATGTGTGTTTATGAAGTGTGGTTTGTGTTGGACCGCTTTAGTGCCTCTACGATGGCAGGTCGTGGAATATTCTAATCCCAGACCCACACGGATAGGGGTATAGAAGAGAAGGAAAGAAAGAACCAAGCAGAAATGTGTGTTTGATGTTGTTGTGACCGCTTTAGTCGCCTCTGATGGCAGGTCGTATCGGGGATATTCTAATCCCAACCCACACGGATAGGGGTATAAGAAGAGAGAAAGAAAGAAACCAAGCAGAAATGTGTGTTTGATTTTGTGTTGGACCGCTTTAGTCGCCTCTACGATGGCAGGTCGTATCGTGGAATATTCTAATCCCAGACCACAGGATAGGGGTAAAGAAGAAGAAGAAAAGAACCAAGCAGAAATGTGTGTTTATGAAGTGTGTGTTTGTGTTGGACCGCTTTAGTCGCCTCTTACGATGGGCAGGTCGTATCGTGGGAATATTCTAATCCCATACCCACACGGGATAGGGGTATAAGAAGAGAAGGAAAGAAAAGAGAACCAAGCAGAAATGTGTGTTTATGAAGTGTGTGTTTGTGTGACCGCTTTAGTCGCCTCTTACGATGGGCAGGTCGTGGGAATATTCTAATCCCAGACCCACACGGGATAGGTGTACAAGAAGAGAAGGAAAGAAAAGAGAACCAAGCAGAAATGTGTGTTTATGAAGTGTGTGTTTGTGTTGGACCGCTTTAGTCGCCTCTTACGATGGGAAGGTCGTATCGTGGGATATTCTAATCCCATACCCACACGGGATAGGGGTATAAGAAGAGAAGGAAAGAAAAGAGAACCAAGCAGAAATGTGTGTTTATGAAGTGTGTGTTTGTGTTGGACCGCTTTAGTCGCCTCTTATGATGGGCAGGTCGTATCGTGGGAATATTCTAATCCCAGACCCACACGGGATAGGGGTATAAGAAGAGAAGGAAAGAAAAGAGAACCAAGCAGAAATGTGTGTTTATGAAGTGTGTGTTTGTGTTGGACCGCTTTAGTCGCCTCTTACGATGGGCAGGTCGTATCGTGGGAATATTCTAATCCCATACCCACACGGGATAGGGGTATAAGAAGAGAAGGAAAGAAAAGAGAACCAAGCAGAAATGTGTGTTTATGAAGTGTGTGTTTGTGTGACCGCTTTAGTCGCCTCTTACGATGGGCAGGTCGTGGGAATATTCTAATCCCAGACCCACACGGGATAGGTGTACAAGAAGAGAAGGAAAGAAAAGAGAACCAAGCAGAAATGTGTGTTTATGAAGTGTGTGTTTGTGTTGGACCGCTTTAGTCGCCTCTTACGATGGGAAGGTCGTATCGTGGGGATATTCTAATCCCATACCCACACGGGATAGGGGTGTAAGAAGAGAAGGAAAGAAAAGAGAACCAAGCAGAAATGTGTGTTTATGAAGTGTGTGTTTGTGTTGGACCGCTTTAGTCGCCTCTTATGATGGGCAGGTCGTATTGTGGGAATATTCTAATCCCAGACCCACACGGGATAGGGGTATAAGAAGAGAAGGAAAGAAAAGAGAACCAAGCAGAAATGTGTGTTTATGAAGTGTGTGTTTGTGTTGGACCGCTTTAGTCGCCTCTTACGATGGGCAGGTCGTATTGTGGGAATATTCCAATCCCAGACCCACACGGGATAAGGGTACAAGAAGAGAAGGAAAGAAAAGAGAACCAAGCAGAAATGTGTGTTTATGAAGTGTGTGTGTGTGTGTGCTTGTGTTGGACCGCTTTAGTCACCTCTTACGACAGGCAGGTTGTATCGTGGGAATATTCTAATCCCATAGCCACACGGGGTAGGGGTACAAGAGGAGAAGCAAAGAAAGAGAACCAAGCAGAAATGTGTGTTTATGAAGTGTGTGTGTGTATGTGTTGGACAGCTTTAATCGCTTCTTACGACAGGCAGGTTATACCTTGGGAATATTATAATCCCAAACCCACACGGGATTGGGGTATAAGAAGAGAATGACAGAAAAGAGAACCAAGCAGAAATGTGTGTTTATGAAGTGTGTGTGTATGTCTTGGACCGCTTTAGTCGCCTCTTACGACGGGCAGGTCGTATCGTGGGAATATTATAATCCCAGACCCACACGGGATAGGGGTACAAGAAGACGTGACTTCTATCCAACGCTTCATTTATACTTTTCTCTGTCTGTTTTATATTATCGATCGTTTATTCCACTCACTCCTTAAGGTACTGGTTATTGTAACAGCTTATCCAAACTGACCGTTGAAAACAATTTCTATAGAATTTTGTGCTAACGTTCGTTTAATATTCTATGAACCTGACATATAACAACAGGTGTTTCTTGAAACAACCGACCGTTTTAATTAACAATTCTCAGTTTCTACGCTTCGTAGTATTTGTATAACCGAGCGTTGGCTTTTAAAATGAACAAAATTTGTGTTTGAAATTATTGATTTTCTACGCAAGCACGCTCCCTTCTTGCTTCCATGCGTTTGATTAAAGGTTGTTATAATTACTTATGCGTATCCTTGAGTTGTTTATGTACTCTAAAATTTTCTTTCTTTATATAATTTTCACATTCCAATTTAACTAAAGAAAAATACCTTAATACCTGTCCGTTTCTACTATATAAATTAATTAATTTGGCACGTAAATAATTTGCTCTTATTTCTATATACACGGTTGCTAAAATTTTATTGTCTACACCTATTTACCCTCTAAATCCACAACAATAAATATACATCGTTTGTACAATTCTACATGTATTAATACTTTTTATCCATCTAGCTTTTAAAAATATCTAAGCGTCGTCTCATATTACTTTTATGAATTTTGCAAGTCTTAATTTATTAGAATTCTTTAAGAAAGGTATTGTGTTTTTAATAATGTTCTACAACTTGTACTTATTACCGTAAAAGGATCCTGTTTTGGTATACAAATGATTAATTAAATGTATCGACTTTTATAAACTGTAGAACTTACATTTTTAATTAATTTATTTCTTGAACGAAAGGTCAAATATCCTTATGGTATAAACTAATCTGTATACTAATTGTACTGTCAAAAAAACTTGATTTTACAATGTAACAAATAAACGCGAATATGTCACCTGCTAAGTTACAAGCACATTTTAGTTTAACCTTTTAAATTCCCAGAAAGTTATCTTAAAAAATTTCTTTGAGTTCTTACGAACATTTATACAACATCTAACTATTAAATCTTGAAAAAAAAAATTACGTATGCCAATTTAAACCACTATATAAAATTTAAAAAAAATTAGTACGTTTCCAGTAATGGTTCGGTGAAACGAAAATTGAATTAGAAAACACTCACCCCAATAGTCCTCCAAACATCTGAATGATTTCAGTATTACTTACTAACCAATTTATTGGGATATAAATTTTATACCATCGTTCGTTAATTTTCGTGTGCAACTACAACAACAACAGATGCGCGACCTTCGCACGTGCTTGGGATTACAACTTGACTTCCATTTGGAATAAACGTTAACCGAAAGCTTTACAATACTCCATAAAATTTGCAACACTTGACAATTAGAACTTTCAATACCGCATAACAAAAAGATTTGCGTTCTATCAGCCACTAAGCTTTGCAATGTTCCATAACAATTAAACTTTGCAATATTCCATAATTAAAAAAACTTTCTATACTGCGTAACTAAAAAAAACATGCACGTGATGATGTTTGCTTCGAAATCATATAACTCATCTTACAGGTCGATTAAACTATTGATGGTGTCTGTTCTTCAATACTAATGGTATTCTACGGGATCAAGCCACCTGCCTGCGGGACACATGTTTGCAAAAAAACCTGCCCGACCACGTGTCAAAACTTGTTTATTCGATCACATCCGTAGATTAAATTGAGAACTCTAGCACAAAAGCATTTTATTACGCGAGCACGCGCAGAGAACCGAATTCTTGCATCAACACGTACGTGAATAATAAGTAAACCGTGAAACTACCTCAAGTTCATAAACATAGATGGAGTTCTAAGTAACAAATAAATATTATATTATCGGAATAGAAATTGATGTTTTCTATACAGTAAAGGATCTTTGTAAATTAAATAATTATAACAAATGCGTATATTACTGAAGGATGTAATCGTATTCGTTACAACACATCTCTTTTCATCGCTTGACCAGGGCTTTACCTGGGTTTTAATTTTATGTTGAGTATGTGGAAGGGTGGTATTCCTCTTTCTTTTGGCCATATTAGCTCTTTGTGCGATATATATACAATAAAAATTACCTTTAGTAGCACATAGAAATCGACAACTAAAAAATTACGTTTTACTAAAAATCTACTTGAATGCTTAGTTGCATATATTGTATACATTATTCATCAATTCTGCCTTGTCATAGTTATATGCTAAATTAAGCGATAGCAAATCCCTCTAAACATAAGCATTGGGAGGGGAGCATGTGCTTTCCTATTTCAGTAAACCTCAGCATAGCTGCTAAAGACAGTAGAATGACCACACAC
Source organism: Platerodrilus igneus (assembly GCA_036346225.1). NCBI lineage: Eukaryota > Metazoa > Arthropoda > Insecta > Coleoptera > Lycidae > Platerodrilus > Platerodrilus igneus. The sequence continues at coordinate 107,932 of JARFIW010001531.1, read as the reverse complement.
AAATTGTTGAATGTCCTCAAAGAAAAATTTGATAATAACGCAACCAGAGAGATTATTATTAGATTATTATTTAGTTACTATCATTCAGTCAAAATCAGTAAGTATTTTCTAACAGCTGATATTTCGCATAAGTCTACTAATGGTGTTCTAATGCTAGGGCCGTGGTCAGCCTGTTAGGCGTTAGAACAAGTGCCACCGGCAGCCGACGAAAGTAGAAAAACTCGCATCTTCTAAGTAATTTATAAAATCTCAAAAAATTCATTTGAATCATACATACCTCAAAAAATATAAAACCACTGGTCATGCAACGCTATGTTAAAACGTGATCGGTCAGCTGCACCTGTTTAAATGTGCATAAAACAGACTTTCTAAGTATAATATAAAATCTGAAAGAATTCACATGGATTTGTTACATTATTTTATTCAAAAAACCGATGGTCAGACTCTTATTTGACGGGACCAATATTCCGTCAGTCGTGATCAAAATAACAAATCGACACTATCATCCAAACACAAAATGATCCGGTGACCCGGTCCAACACTGGCAAGTAGAATTGCATGTATCAACTGAAACTTCACTTTTACAGACAACAGTATGTTTAATTCAAATAGAAACAAAACTATGATGCTAGATCAAACTCAAATAGGAGACATAGTAGTAAATAATAAAAATGTACTGCCATTACATGTAAAAACAGCATGTTGCATTTCTAAGGGTAAAATGAACCTTAGTGTTCTTGAAATTCAAAGAAACTAAAAATCGAATAAACTAAATAAACGCCAAACATGTTTTGTATGATCTGATATAATAATATGAGACGGTTTTAACTTACGCGTGTAACTATTGGCACCACTATTAGGAGAAATGTTTGAGGTTTCTGGAATATCGCTGGTCTCGTAATCGCAATCGACATCACTATTTTTGACAGCGTCTATTGACATTTCTAAAAACCAATGATTAATTTTTAAAGTCCTTGGACATTTTGTAATATTTACCATCTACTTTTATTTCTGATAACGATTTCCTGGCATATTTATTGGCATCTCTTTTGTCAACTGCCAATGAAAGTCTACCCACCTTAGTAAGTTCGACTGCCGCCGATTCATGCAATCTATAAAATTCTTTAAGAATCCTAATGTCGGGCCCTATTTAGGGCCTATTTAGGGTCTTGCTAACCAATCTGCCTCGGTGTCTTAGGTCAATAACCTGCACTACCGTTGCAACATACTTTCGAAGTTTTGTACTTGTTATTAGTTGCAGTTTTTTTAAATCCAACTCTTTACGTTTTCAAATACTCGTGCCCTCTTCATCATTTTTTTGTTTTTGACCTTGCTTAAGGTACGTTTGATGCAGCTCTAACTTCTTTTCTATTCTGTGGTAATCTAAAAGGTTCTACTTACCCTTCACTACCTACATTTCTAATAATTTGACTAATATAGTTTGGTTTAGGTCTTCCTATACTCTTCTATCTTTTTCTTATCTACCTGACTCTACATAGATATTAGCAACCTGATGGTTGTTAAAAAACTCCAACATGTTTACATGATTCCCATTTATAAGGAAATGAAATATTACCTGGTTGTCCCCTCCAAAAAAGGAAAAGTGTTAAATTATATGTTATGGTAAGACTTAAGCAACGAATCACTGCCAACATGCCAGACCGCTAACTAATTGTGAGTTATGTCATGGAGACGTTTATTAAGTGCCCTCTTATGTATCCTAAAGACATAGATCCCCGTGCAAATATGTAAGTATTTTTGGGATCTACACCGCATACAAGTCTAGAATCTATTAGTCTGTTAATACCGCGCTTCATTTCAATTGTCAATAAAACAGGAAGTTTCAGATTTTTTCTTGATTTTCCTGAAACTTTGACAACCATTTAAGGCGATTTGCAAGAGTAATTTGTAAGGGCAAAAGACTTTTTTTTCAATTCTTCAGTACCAGATTCGTGCCAATTAGGTCGACAAGCATAATGATTGAGTATCATTCTTGAAACTTCACCTGAACGATGTTTATTAAATAGAATTATTCTAGCTAACAATGCAGCAGCTAGCTTTGACCAGCTCCTTAGACTAATCTTCATTTCTAAAAATTTTGTGAAATCTACGATAATATTATCTAGGCATTGATTAAGCTTTATTAAGTCATCTGTTAGTGGTGAAAGAAACTGTACATTCAGCTTTCTTTCTTGAAGCGCTCTTAATGCAGATGCAGATACTTTACTGTTCCATTCTGTCAAAAATATCCAAAAACGCTCTCATTTTGTGGTCAGTTGTCATGTCACCTTTCCTTAAAGCAACCCCTCTTTCGATTTGAGCACATTTTCTAATGCTATGTCCTAGCTTTAACGCCAGTGAAGGAACTGAATTAGTTTGTGGTTGCATTGTACCTTCTCTTGAAAAGCACAGGTTCTTGATTGAATACACTAACATATCAAAATTTTCAGGCAGATGTAAATCCATCAAATTTGATAACTTTGGAGAATGTGATTTTGCTTTAAGAAGCAATCTGCCAAGTTGCCTCATAGTTTGACAACTAAAATCATACTGATGCTGCCTGTATCTTTGACACATGAGTACTCCTAACATTTATGGTTTTATCATTTTTATATACACTGGAAACTTCATCATTTTTGAGTTTGGCTAGAATGTTTTTTACAAACATCTCAGGATGGTGCTGTAGACTCCAAGAGCTTACAAGTGCATAACTCTCACCTTTGATATCCTGTCTGGAGTTAGCTAAAGATTTTTGAGACATATTTTGAAAAGAAGGGCATTTATATTTTACTTGATGCCACATATTCTGTATTTAAAAAAAGGCCAAGACATTTTGGACAAGGTTCATAGTCTTCTAAACATATTTCTGGTCGCTCTTTTTTAGTCGGACGCCTACTATCAATTCACCAGTTCTAGTTGAAAGTACTTCACAATTGTGATAGTAATCTCCCGTCCTTAAAAGACACAAAAAGCCCTCTTTACGTACATCTGCACTGTTCGGTAAAGCCAGTAGTCTTGCAACTTCTACTTCATCCTTGTGAATACTTTCTAAATGCCTAGTTAGTTTCCCAATTGATTGGTTGCAGAAATAGCAAAAATGTCGTTTGTCATAAATTCGTCCTCCAACATTGTTTCTTTTAGAGTATTCTACATAAACGTTTTTATTATTTTCACTAACTAATTCAGGAGAACAAATATCTAAATTATCTAAAGTAGAATGTGGAATTGAGACATTACTGGCTTTTTTAAGTTTTGTAGTGAGCGACAATGTATTATCTGGGGATCCTGAAACGTTATCTTGGTTGGTATATATTCCGTCAGTAACTTCATATTTCGAAGAACCGTTAGACTCCGATGCAGGACTAGGAACATATTGATTGTCTGGAGTATTAACTGGCAGTAACTCTTCTACAGTATCAGCCTTGTGATAATTGCTTAGACTACTTAGAGCATCGACAGAAATAACATTAATTTTATTCCTGGAACCTCTTGTATCGTATTTCTGGCACATTATATTTCCCTCAACTTCCATTTTATTTGTTACCCATTTCCTTCTTTGTTGATATGTCAAAAGGCAAAATATTTTGTAGACTGTCAATTTTTGTTTGTTGAAAAGTATTTCTATTAGCTTCCTGTCTGTCTGGAGTTGTATTATAAGAATCGACTTTGGAGGCATATTCTAATGGATTTACAGTATCCTTTTCAATTTCAATACTACAAATCTTAAATTTCTCATCATTTGAAATATCTATTACCGCAATTTCACTGGTATTAGATAACGTACGCTGAGTATTAGTATCACCAAGCGTAATTAATATGTTTATAGAATCCAAACGCAAGTGTTCAACCTTATCCTTTTGAATCCTTGTCTCATGGTCTAGTGAACTTTGATTCGTGTATGTACACTTCTTCAGAAGTCGATACCTGAAGTAGTTTGCCATTTAGATAACATAGAGATTTGGGTATCTGCTAGTGACATAAACGCGCTAGATGTTTCTGTGAAATTTTTCAAGTTAACCACATTCACTTCATTTAAGTTCTGCAAATTACCATCTATTTTTGCCATATTATTTACTTCTTTGGGTTGATTTTCCAAATAACTATTTTTATCAGCAACAAAAATATCATGTTCCCATTGTTCTTCAGAATTTTTCATTCCAAACATGATTTTGTATTTTTCCTCACTAGAAAGACAAAATACAAATCTGGATTTTTTAATAAGTTTGGATGAGCCAATGATATTTGAGGTTGATATTTTTTTCTTCGTAACCGTATGTAAATAGCGTTCCGTTTGCAGCGATTCTAGTCCTGTCAAACCATTTTATTTTGGCTATTTTATTCGCATTAGCGTCTACGCATATGGATTCTTGACACTCTGCTATAAAGGCTCTGAAATTTAAAAAAGAGACAGTTAAAGATAATAATCACTATTCCTGCACTTCATAGTTGTAAATAGTTAAACGATATGCAATGTATGTGTATGAGGCGCCGTTTGTGTCTATAATAACTACCGAAATGTATATATTTTTTCTAATATATGTGTAAAATATTTTGTAATATATATTTTTTCATATATTTTTTTCAAAAATTGAATCGAAACTACATAGTAAATCCTATAGATGGCTATACAAGTATGTGTGGCCATTTGAGATTTGCAGAATGTTACAGCAAAATTTATTTGCAAACGTAACAAACCTTCTCGCGGCGACACCCGGGTTTATGCCCCAAGGCAAATCAAATAGTAAAAGACAGGTTATTTGCAGTCCGCAATAAGAAATTGTGTAAAACAATATATAAAATAAGATGTATCAATACATCTTATTTTATATATTGTTTTACAATCTACTGCGACTGCAAATAACCTGTCTTTTTCATATATATATATATATATATATATATATATATATATATATATATAAACCCCACACTTTAGTGACCTAATATTCACTAGTTGGAAAAGATATAATTTAAGTTATCAGGATATTGTAGGTCAAAAATAAATAATTACTATGATTAAATTGTTATATTACTTGACGTTTTGGCAACCATTTTGTGCCTTAATCATAAGCCTGAAAAATGTTTAAATGTTAGTCAATCAATTAAAAACAATGGTCAAAACTCACTATAACATACAATGATTAAAATATCTTCTGAATTACATTGTAAATTCTGCAGTAATCACATTGGAAGATAAGCCGCTAAGGCAGCAAGAACTTCTAATTACCTAATCTTGGATCCTTTGTACATAATTTTAGTCTTGTAAGTATATTTAGGTATTTTTCAGATTGTTATGTACACTAGTTGAACTATATAATTCTAATAAAATTGATTGATTGATTGATTGGTGCTTTTCAACGTGGTATGGTTGTTGTCTATATTAAATGTCGCGTTTCGTGTATGTAAAGTGCTTATGCAAATGCACCTAGCAAATATTTGAACTCCGCGTTTTCTTAAAATTACTCAAATTTAATAAATGACGGCTGAGAAGTGGACTGAAAGGCGAGGAGATAGTCGTATAATCATTACATAATAACAAGCACCCTCTTCTGCGAATGTAAGTAATCATCCTTTTGTGTCGGCGTCTTGCAACCATCAACAGATATAATAAATAAAATGCATGTCAAGCGAAAATCACACACAGCACCGAAACTTGCATTGGACTCGTGTATGGGATTGTAAGAAATTATTTACGTTCATGTCGAGATTTATTACACGGCCCTGCAACTGCTATATGTATATGTAATCTCCTAAAAAAAAAGCGTCCCCCGCCCAAGTACAACCAGAGCGAGAGGGTGCTTAACTCTGAAAACGTGTGATCTCCAATAGACCCACGCGTTCAGAATAAGAACAGTGCCTCTATAGGGCGGTAGACTAATGCAAAATTATATATATATATACACACACATATATATATATATATATATTATGCTGTGTAATGCTCCTTTGAATGCGGGAACTGGCCCTTAAAAAAAACATTCGAGCCCCACAGATTGGGCGCCATATATGCTATGTAATCCATTTTAAAATCGAGCCTCACCTTTGGGCGTCAAGAATGCTGTGAAACCTACAAAAAGCTATTCATTACCTTAACTGTGTTGGTCCATTGACTTTCTTCCGTTAATCGCCTCGGCTGCTCCTCTAGTTAAACCTTCATCCTCATTCATAAAAAAAGACAAACACAGTTCTACCACAAACATCAACGTTAACTCTATTTACATCAATATTCAGAATACATTAAAATTTCAAATTAAATTTCAGCATAAAATTCAGTTTTAAAAAGAATTTCAAGATTAATTTTATTATCATTTTAATGTGCATCCAGAATTAAAGTCCTTGTTGGATGCCTACTAATTAATATAACAATATATGCAGACCGAGTCTGAGTATAAAGGAGCATCTACCACCCTTTACGTTAATTAACCAGGTTCGTCTAATTGAGCTCAAAGACATACCCAAATTTTCATCATAATCCAGAACATCAATACTAAATACCCCTTTCTACTTAAACAAGCGAATTTCACGTTAAAATTAAAATTTTATGTTTAGTACAATTTCACTAATGTCCATTTAAAGTAAATCAATTATAAAGTTATTCAACACACACAAAAATATCAAAGTTCAAACAAAATAGTATAAATTACCTGAAGGTTACTGCACTCGTAGCTTCAATGTACATCGTCCCTTTTGTTAATCACTCCATTCCAACTGGGTTATATTTACAGCTTCTGATTCTCAACGCTTTAAAAATTTTCTCTATCACCATTTATTTAAAGTTGTTTCTGGGCTTTTCCGGAAATCATCTGTGTATATCTGACCCTTGTTTTGTGGATCCTGACACATGTATGAACCATTTAATCATTAACACCTCCGAAACATAGCAAAGAAATTCATACTTCTTTCACCAATATACGCCAAAACTGCCTACTTTTGGTGTATTCATTTGTCGTTGTAAATTTTATTAATTGGTACAGTGATACTAAATTTTATTACCTTGTATCTAAATGCACTCAAGTACATTCATGTTAGCACGTAAATAACAAACTGTTTTAAATCACCAAAATATACGAGCAAACTTTAAATTATTCTATCAAACTAAAATGCACTGTTTAACATCTTGAATCAAGTCGCGGATGTAAGAGAGCTTGTTTATATTCACCTGGGTATATATAGAAGTTAGCCTGTCTGTCGGTCGAGTCCTCAAAACAGCCAGTTTCTAGAATTACCTCATTCTATGTTCCCATTCCGTAGCTCGCGCGTCAGTTTTTACGAATTTTGTACTCGCCCCAGTTAAATCTCAGAAATTTCAACACGGCACGCAATGTCTGGAAATAACTAATTGGCTTTTATACAGAAATCGTTGTTTCTACCTCTGATATTTGCATCCTATTTTCAACCAATTGTGACCCTTGTGACGTTGCTTAAATCACGCCTTTTACTATATGTGTCTCGGTCTTGTGCATATTATCTGTCTCTATCTAACCTGTTCTTATTGATGCAAATTGATATTCTTTATTATCGATTATTTTAGTCCATGTGGAGTGTGAAATAACCCACCTTTAGCATTTCTCGTAACTATTATGCGATGGTTTCTCCAAGATTCTCTGAACCATTAATTCTCTGCAAAATTTACGCCGAATGAGCTTTTTAAACAACGCAGGTGTTCAAACATACTATTAATTCTCAGAGCCTTATTAGTGGTATTTTAATCTTGGATTTTCACAGGCTTTTATGCTTATTATTAATAATGGTTTAATTAACTCCAATTAAAATTGACTTCTATCCTTTCATTTTTAGCGAATACAAGTTAAATATTAATTATTATGTGTACACTTTGTTTAATACCGGTTACTTTAAAATAGGGTTAATTAATATAAATTTTGCACGTAATTTCCATTTGTTTCTTTATTAGGAATAATTAAATTACACGTAGATCTTGTTAATACTGTTTCTTTTGATATAAAGCGTCTTGTACATGATTTAAATCTCTTATTTTTACTGAAACGACCGAATTTATTTATGCTTCATGGTTTTAATAAAGCGTATTATCTACTAAAATTCCTTATACACGGTGATTAAAATTATTTGATGTGAGTATTTAATTTTCTACCCTGGTCTAAATATGAGTATTTTCCCCCTATTTGAATACAAATAATCCCACTTATTTGAATGCAAATATAAAGCATTTAGACAAAAAAAATTACAAAAAAAGATTGCCTATCTCTCTCTACCCTTATCTATCTAACTTACCTACCTTATCTCCAATCCCAAAAAAAATATTTACACCTATCCTATATCCCTATCCTATTCCTAACTCTCACTTAATTCTATAAACTGAAATTATCCCTACCTTCATCCTACTTATCCATCTAATCCTATATACATCCTATATACCTATCCTATTCCTAACTTTTAACTAATCTTCACTATACTTCACTTTCCCCTACCTAATCCTATATATTTATCCTACTCTTACTCTATTCCTAACTCTTCACTAATCTTATATGAAATATCTATACTTAACCTATCTTATTTTCTTCCTACATTTACTCTTTATTCTCATCTTAAACCTATTTCTAACTATCTCCCATATTTATCCTATACCTAGCTTCATTTTCTATACACACTTACTTCTACTCTTCTATATACACCTATTCCTACTCCTATCCTATTTAAATTTTACTCTATTATACACCTATTTCTCCTGTGGTGCTGGTTCTCCGGTATAAGGGAATAGTAAGTTAACGTGAAACCGTCCCCTCTCATTTCCCGTACCTACTTCCCTTAATAAATACGTGCACTCCCCTACTACTTCACCTATCTCAAAAGGTCCCTCATATGGCAAGTGTAGTTTAGCACATGTCATCCTATCTCTCTTCCCTACTCTCAAGCTTTTCACTACTACCTGGTCTCCCACTTTAAATTTTACCCTCTTTCTAATTCTTGCGTTCATCTTCCTTGTATATTTTTCAGCTCTCTTCCTTAACCTCTCCCTCACATCTACCAAAAGTTGTTGAAATTCATCGTCCCTAGGCACAATTTGCCATGGTCTTCGGGATACTGTTGCTTGATCAGCATAATGGGACTGGTTTCTGTCACGGTACTAGGGGTTTCATTGATAAAAGATTCAACCTTGGACAAATTGTCCTCCCATAAACGATGATTCCTATGTGAAGCCAAACGCAAGAACTTAACCGTCTCTTGTATATATCGCTCAGCTGGATTAGCTTGAGGATGCCTTATGCTACAAAACACCACTTTAATGTTTTGCCTCTCCCAATAATCCCTAAATCTTTGATTATTAAAATAAGTAGCATTGTCAGCTAATACTCGTTTAAAAGTTCCTACTTCCCTACAAAATTGTTCCAATTTCTTGTTTGTTCCGACTGTATTACAATCCCGAGTGGGATATAATTTGGTAAATTTCGAAAACACATCAGTCACAATCAGCACATGTTTGTGTCCTTTTGTACTTCGGACTAGATTACTCAAATAATCAATCGCAACTAAGTCCAGGGGATTTTGTACGTGTATACTTTGTACCACATCTTGACTCGTACTATTTTTGTACTTTCCTAAAGTACATAAGTGACAAGCGTTGATGACTGACTTTACTAACCCTAAGTCTTTAGTTGAAAAAAACGTTTCCCTAAAAATTAACCATGTCTTTCGGATCCCTATGTGACCATATCTTAAGTGCAGATCTTTGATAATTAATTTTGCTTGTACCCTATCCACTACATACACTTCCAATTCTTGAATTTTTTACACAAAAGCCGTTTATCATATGGAAGTTTTAAATCCCGGTTCGTTTTCTAACTTCGTCCTAACAATCTGTAGCTCCTCACTCTGCCTCTGGTTCCTCAAGATCTCCTCTTCTCCATATACTGAATCATTTTGTAGTAGACTGTTCATGGCAATCATGATGTCACACGGTCTTTTGTTATCCATGTCTCTGTTTCTACTAAACGCGTCTGCTATAAAATTGTTTTCTCCCTTAATATATTTAATCTCAAAGTCAAACTCCTGTAGTAACAACCCCATCGATATACTCGATTGTTAGAAAATCTTGTATTCATCAACGCACACAACGCCGAATGATCCGTTTCGATTACAAAATGTCTTCCAATCAAAAAATATTTTAATTTTGTAACCCCAAACACCACTGCAGCCATTTCCTTTTCACTAATTGTGTAATTTATTTCATGCGGCTTCAGTGTGCGTGAAACAAAAGATATGGGCACCTCTTCCCCCTCTTGTACTTGGTACAACTCTGCTGCTAAAGCACTATCCGATGCATCCGTCCTCAGTACGAAACCTACATCAAATCTGGGATGCCTCAAAATTAGTTGGTCGTGAAATTGTACCAACAGTGTTAGATATGCTGCCTCTTGACTTTCCGTCCAACTCCATCTTACTCCCTTCTTCAGAAGTTTAAACAATGGACCCGCTTTTTCAGCAAATCCCGGTACAAACTTCTTATAAAGTTAAGGACCCCAAAAGCTCTTAATTTCCTAATGTTATTAGGTCTCGGATATGTCAAAAGTTCGGACAATCTTTCTTTATCGATACACATCCTTGAGTGTTCACCACATACCCCAGAAATTTAACGGTTTTTGAAAAAATTCACATTTTCTATATTCAGCCTCAATCCTGCTAATTTAAGCTCTAATAATATCCGTTCTAAATGAGAGTAATGTTGTTCCTCAGTTTCACTAAAAATTAAAATATCATCCACATAATGTATGCAGAATTGCTCATATGCTCCTAAAATTGCTTGCATTGCCTTAATTAATGCTGCACTTGACGTTGACAAACCATACGGTACTACCTTAAAATTATAGATTTTTCCCTCTACGGAAAATCCTGTGTACCTTCTAGAATCTTTGTGTAATGGAATCAGCCAGAATGAATTCCTTAAATCTAATTTACTAAAAATAAACTTGCCACTTAATCTCGTCAAAAGCGTGTCCATGGATGGTGGACAATGGAATTGCGGTTTGGTCCGTTGATTAATTTTTCGTGCATCTAAACATAAACGAATGCTATCATCCTTTTCTTAACTACCACCAACGGATTTATGAAATGAGTGTTTGATACCTCTATTATGCCATCTTCCAACATTTTATTTAATTCTGCCTTCACCTGCTCCCGATATGCTGCTGGAATTGGATAAACCTTTGCGTTGAACGGTTCTGAATTATCCATTTCTAATATGTGCTCATAGCCTAACGCTGTGCTTGCTTCTACCCCACTAATTCTGCATGTTTTGTAATAAAGCTTGAACCTCTACTCTCCTATCCTCTGGACATCTTATTGTGTTGATCTGTTTAACCCTATCATCCTCTACCTCTACTACATTAATACTCAACCCCGTGTCATCCTCTGTGACTTCATAACTGCCCTTCCATGGCACTACCCTATCCTTAATCCTTATTACCTTCCTTTCCATATCTATCAAAACCCTAACTTCATCATACAGTCAACACCTAAAATGCTCTGAAACTTCAGTCCAGGTACAATTACAAACTCCTGTTCACAGCTTAAACCTCCTATATCTATCCTAAGCACCACAACACTATTTACTACAGCAAACTTCTTTTTATTTGGAGCTACTAAATGGCTACGCTTTATAGGCATAATTCTATCACAAACCTTATCCCTAATTTTGCTGACGAATTCCTCCGATATTAAACTCGCCTCTGCCCCTGTATCAAGTAATACTTCTACATTATTCTCAAAAATTTCTAAATTAATAATTGGCAAACATAATTTTTCCTTAGTTTCTGGCTGTACTTCCTCCTCAATTTTGAAAAATTCACGTGGATGTTCATATACATTTACACTGAAATCTAGTGGTCTGTCGCGTTCTAAAAATCATGTCCAGGTCTGTTTTCCCTACTTGGTCCTGGTCTAGCCGTCACCTCAGCGTACGTCCTAGGCGTTTCCACTCGTTCCGTGTCTGTATTAGCAGTCCCGCTCATGTCTGGTGAACTATTCATTCTGGTAGGTCCCGGTCTCGGTGCAGGTCCCCTTCCTAAACTATTACTTCTAACGTATGGTCGTCTCTGTTCCCAATTCTGTCGCTGGTATCCGTAACTATTCCCCCGTCTAGCGTAGTTGTCCCGTCTATTGTCAAACCTAACTGTGTTGATCTGTCTTTCCCTGTTATCCCGAGGTCGTCCACTACTTACGTCGTCGTAACTCTGCAGGTATTCTACAAACATTTCTCTGTCCACTATGTTCTGTAGTGCTACGTGTTGTCTTATGTCTCCCTCGAAGTGTCGTGATAAATACTTAATAATTTGTCGGTCCGTCAGTGGTGGGTTCAGTTGCTTTGATATGCTATACTTGCGTATAGCATATTGCTCCCTACTTCCTGAAAATTTTCCCTGAAATTTCCCTGTGATTAAGTCGTCTCGTACCTGGTCTTGTCTGTGGTCGCTCCAGTAGTGCTTTAAATATCTGTCTTCAAAGTCCGTGTATGTTTCAATGTCCTGTCCTACTAAATTGTACCATGCTTCCGCGTTGTCTTTTAATAAAGCCTTTATCGTATTTAGTTTAGTCTGTTCGTCAAATAAATTTCCCACTAGATTTCTTACACTATTAATAAAAATTTGTGGATTTACCCTGTTATCGCCATAAAACTTCATGTGTTGGTCCAATGATACTCCACCTGTAGAAAATCTGGGACCATCCCCCGTTAAATTTGACATGTTGTATTTGATACTACTAACTTCGCGTTCTACCCTGCCTAACTGAGTTACGATTTTCAAAATATTCTTCAAAAAAATAATTTATGAACGGCCAAAGGACGTTTTCATTATAAAACCATCATTGATCATTTCTTTTCAGCTTAGTATCTAAGAATAAGACAAAGTGAACTCCTGATTAGGGGAAGTAAATATTTTGTACCTCAAATACGAAACCTTTATGGGGAAAAAAGTCTCATGTACCTAGTACCCAAACTAATCAATGATATGCCACAAGAATACAAGTCATGCGTAGCTATGAAAACTCTGAAAGAAAACGTAAAAATATATTTAAACAGAAAATAAACAAACAAGCAAACAAATTATTATTAATAATAATAATAATTATTTATTTATTAACGGAACACCATTTTCAGAATTATCCATATGCATTTGTTGTTCAATGTACATGTACAAAATTAAAGTATAAATAAAATATTAATCAAAAATTATTAAAAAACTGATAAAGAATTACTGAATATAGAGAAAATTACATTAAAAACAAAAATTGGAAAAATGCTTTCCCCTTTTTTTAAAAATAAATTAAAATAAAATAAAAAATAATATAAAAAATATAATATTAAATGAAATATAAACTAAATGCTATTAAAGTTAACTAAATGATAGACGTATAAAACTATAATTGTCATAACTTTTGTAATCTTCGTATTGCTCCGATGAGCTTTTTAAGTTTACCTTAAACGGTTTCATTGGAAGATTAAAGAAGTCTCATTTACATTTATTGCCCAATCTAACCAATCTACTAACAGGTCCATTGTAGGTGTAGTTATTTGAATGAAAAGGAGTAAAAAATAAGTTATTTAATCTAAGTTCCTTTTTTGGAATATTGAAATCTATCATTTGAAGAATTTCGCTACAGTCCATTAAACCATTAATAATTTTGTAGAGAAGACATAGATCATAGTATTTTCTTCTACTGTCTAGACTTTCAATATTACAAGAGTTAAGGAGAAAATTATACCCAAATGTCGTATATTTAATGTCCATTTTCTACGCAATAAATCTTAGGAATTTCCTTTGTACTTTCTCTATTCTATTCTTATGGTTACTATAGTATGGTGACCAAATAGTCGAGCCTTATTCAAGTACGGATCTTACCAGACAGCAGTAAACGGCAACAATGCTTTTTATATAGACCTTCAGTTTTCCATTTAAATACCATAATAAAGTTAGTTATACGTATTATTTTCAATACGCAAAATAATGCACAATACCTTCAAAATTCACTCTCACACGTCACCCAATATTCATAGTTTATAACAACACAATTTTAAAGCGTTACCTGGAATTTCTTGAAGATCCCTGCTTTGTTGATGATGCCGTATATTTGCTTCTTTCTGCTCTGCAGGTCGCTTCTAGCTATTAGTAGAAGAACCCCATTTAAGTTGAGCTGCTTGCGCTGCCTTCACGGTGTATCCAATTTCCAAATCCACATTAATTATACTTCTTTCATAATTGTTTAATTTAATCCACGTTACATAACGTCACTACACGAGCTTGTTAAAAAAATATCTGTGACACCTCAATAAATTTTAAACTCGGCACAATTCGCGTACAAATTATGAGGCTAACACCGTGCTATATAATTTAAAATAATTTTCTATACTTACAAGCTCGTGGTAACTTTCGTACATAGTCTGAAGCGATCAAAATACTAAGGGCTTTTATTATATTTTGAAAAGGTATTTATACATTTACGATGCCACCTCTCGGCCGCATTTCACCCGAAGTCCTTCATTTACAATAACACGTTCTTAAAATTTTGGTTCAACCGTTTTTGAAATCCTCGAAATTTAGCGCGTCGTTACGATATTTTCTGAAAATTAATATTCAATATTCCCGTGTCTTGTCTGATGTACAACTAACGATATCGACCAATAGTCTATCCATTGACGTCTTACAAATCCCGCCTATACTAACGCTGTCCCTTGCTTATGCATATTCTACGTCTCTTTCTAACCTTGTTTGAGTGGTAGAAATCGATATTCCTGTCCGCGTTCTACAACTCCATGTGGACCCCAAAATACGTGCTTTAAATAACCCCTCATTAGCGTTTAGTGGGAAAACATCCGACCATTTACCCGATATTCTTTGAAACTTGTTTATTGTCTATAAAAATAAGTGGAACTTGACATTTAGAAACCTGCAGGTGTTCAATTTAAACCAACGTTTTAAATAACATTTCTACGAGTTGGATTTTCAGCGCATTTCAACCAAACCGATATATTTGTTTGTTAGCAACGCGTTTCACCTTGGTATTATTGATTTTTACACGCTTTTATGCATATTATACGTAAATAACCGTTCAATTGAACTCAATTAAATTAATAAATTAATTGCATTGGCTTCTAACATTTTTTTCTTTACGAACCTAACTAAATTTTATTCATTATTTGTAAAATTTTGTTAATACTTGTTACTTAAAAATGAACTAACTGGAATAAATTTCGCACGTAAATTCTGGTTGTTTCCTTTATACAGGGTGTTTTGAAATTACTTTGTTTATATGTAGATTTAGCCCTTTAAAACCACTACAATATATATATATATATATATATATATATATATATATATATATATTAATATGATAACGCCGTACTCGGTGTAATTTACGTCTACTTAACGCCACCGCTATGTGTTTCTCACTTTAATCTTTCAATTTTATTATTATGCCACGACTAGCCCTTTTTAATTTACACAGAGTGCACAAAGTTACGATGATCAATTTTTATTTACTCCTTTATGATTACCTGTTTGAATTGATAAAACGAAGTCAATCAACATTCATATAATGAAAGGAAATAATATTTACACTTCACAATTTTTGAAATTCTTTAAATACGCCCTTCAATCAATTAATATTATATGGATTATTTATCCCAAAATTTATATTCTTTTAATTTAAAATAAAGTCACCAAAAACAACACCCTTTTACAAAAAAAAAAATCTGGAACGTTCGAGACCATTTTATATTTATTACCTAAGTTTCGATGTATGCAATGTTCCTGTTGACTCTTTACATGTTTTAGATAAATTTAATAAATTCAGTATTAAAATTTAAATTGAAAAGATTCTTTAAAATTAAGGAGGTCTGACCTGTGATCTCCTGATATGTTGCTTCGTGTTGTGGATCAACACCCCTTACTGTCTTCAATCAAATACCAATGCTCTGCTTCGTACTCCTTAACATATGTTGAACCAATATTTCAGTACGGTTACCCCTTGTTTCCAAAATCACCTCGTGCTCTATTCTATATTTCTCTGTATATACTTTGAATCTCTTCCCTTAAATACCACTTGAAATTCCAGACTTCGGATCATAAATTAGCAGCGTATTATAATTATTTTCGACGCGGATTATAATTTGAATTGTCCCATAATTAGAATTACCGCCTTAGGACCATGGATTAGAATTATTTTCGACGTGGATTAGAAGCCCTATATCATTATGAATATTTAATTTAAATTAATTACCCAATTTCTACTCACGTTTTCTAAAAAAACAAAAGACGGCAAAAACTTCATGTATTTTTAACGCAGCACTATTTTCACTATAATATAAATTTTATTTAACTGACGCGTAAATTTCTGATTAAAAGTGTTGCAAATTCGACGTGCTTCAAGTTGAGACTGAGCTGCCTTATCACTGATGGGTGTTATTTAGCTTTTTCCCACTACCTTGGTATTGGTTTTCCAAGCAGTCTTGCAGATTGTTGTGACCAACCACGTTTGTTTTTAATATTCCCAGTATTTTCAAGCTGATTTCTGATGAAACTCTTTTGGATTTTAATATCATGCTGTTATTTGCTCTTGTTATCGTGTCCGGACTTTTAACTTACGTCTGTTGTTTTGTGTATATAGCGCCTTTTGGATAATTGTACAAAATAAATGATGTAACTGTAATGCTGTTTTCATTCATGTATTTATTTAGACTGATCTTTGAAAGTGCGTTTTCTTATAAAAGCGCTTATTGTTCCTTATCACAAGCGTAATTGCATGAAGATTTATTAGGTTTTATCTAATTTTCTGCGTATTTGTTTTGTTTTATAACTTAGTGAACACTTCTCAACGTAGTTGATTATATCCATCTGATGCTAGTAGAGATTCAAAATATTTGTAAAAAGGACTGCCACTCACTAATCTATTTTTTCTGTGGTAACTATATGTCGTAGCAGTTCAGTTAGCTTTTTATCGACTTCAAGCGAAATATATCTCGATGAAAGAACAACATTAAGACCTTTAATCCATAGATCAAACATTGTAATCGTGTTAAAACTAAAACACAAAGCAAAAATTTCTTTTAAAAACTTACGGGTTGATAAATCAATGAAATTGCCATCAATGTCATCACATATTATTTTGAAAAACTGCATACTGCAAATATATACTTTAATCAAGTTGTGAAAAGAAATCTCTTTGTTCCTATATATAAGTGCAAACATTATTTCCAAATAGTTTGGAAGCGTCTTGTGATTCCACGATTCGCAAACAGCATTTATTAGCGCAAAACTAAAATCTACAGTAACCTTAAAAAACACCGGCCATTTTTTAACCGTTTAAATGACATAAAACTTGAAATATCCTAGCCATACTCCAATTGTACCGGCAAAATGGGATGTATTTATCATTTCCAATATTGGGATGACTCTTCTGTTGAGTTTGAGTTGTACTAGACCGCAGTAATAGTACACAACATTTGAATTGACATGTGGTTTTCTAACAGTTTTACCTATTGCATCCAAATGAACAAATATATCAGGGTCTTCTTTAACAGCCTGTAAAAGTATCTGTAATTGTTCTTTGCTAAATACATAGGTAAACATTGGGTAACCAGTTAATTGCATATATTCGGGATGTTCTCTACCCATTTCGATCATATCAACAATGACATCTTCATGTCGGTCGTTCTTAGCTTTTTGTTCAGAAGCAATTTTTCTAGTTGTTGCATTTGATTTTAAATTACCTAAATTTCCTCGCTTTGCTGTATCCATATTTAATTTATTCAACCGTTCGTCTTGAAATTGCAAAGGATTTTTATTTCGCAGTTCTTGCATACATTTTTTCCTTTCTATGCCTCGTACGTGGCTTGTCATTTGCCTCGTATGGTGATAGTTAAGCGACGAACTAAATACCATAAGCTGATGGTCAAAGTTATGGTGTTCAAATTTTGACACGTTGCAAATAATTATTGAATTTTTTGCAGCCAACTTGACCACATTTTCCGTAAATTACAAATTCGTCTGTTCGTTTTGCAAATCTTTTGCTGTGGAAATTAAGAAGGCAAGTATTATTTATGGAAACAAATTTATTTTTTATTATTACATGATAATTTCGGGGAATCAACGTATATCCGTTAAAAATTTTTTGCATTTCCTCCGATGATAAGGTTGTTTCTCCTTCCTTATATGTGCAAGCGTTATATGGGATTTCCGGGACTGTATCAGAAAAAATATCGTTTCTTGAATTTAAGGGCAGAGTTACTTTAAAATCTAATTTTTCGACATGTATGGGTTCTATGCTAATATGTTCTACATTGCTCAAATATTTTTTTGCTCGGGAGTTGTTCCGATGAGATAATATTTTTTCTTCAAACCCTGAAGAATTGGTAGATTTAGTGTTTTCTTGTACTTGTGATGTTGTTGAACCATTTTCAACCATAGATTATGCGGGCAGCCCCATAGCGGCGTACATCACGAATCAGCCAAGCCAGGTTTCTGCGGACACAGAGCCTTTGTAGGTACGATCATGGGTGTTGTTGGTACCAATCATGATTATAATTACACGTCCAGTAATTTCAAAATTCCAAAAACTATTGCGGTTTCTGGAATTTCTCAACCGACGGCGTAATTGAACCACATTCTGACCTCCAACACAGAGTTCAGTAAAAGTCTTTCCTTCGTGAAAAACGCCGAGAAACCCTATGCATAGTTTTCGTAAGCATCCGCCAAGAATACTGTCTCCAAGATGAAAAGGTTCCATGATTATATGAAGTTGGTGTGAACCAGGTATGCCAGAGAATTGACTACAACTGCCAGATTGCACGAGTATTAATGGTTATACGCGTGCCGGAAACAGAACAACTGAATCAAAAGTATCTTCATTAAATTAAACCTGCACTTCGAAATTTAATTTCTTTGTAATACTATGTATCTCATTTTATTCCAAAATTAGTTTCCTCCCTCGATATTTACGTGAAATTTTGCACTTAGATGCCCCTGGATGTGTTTAATTTGACTACTCTATGGCGATCGTTTACACTTTAAGAACTTCGCCAAAATTAAGAAAAAAAGTAAATAATTAACTTTTGCTCCTATCAAGTTACCAAAACTACTTTCCTCCCTCGGTACGGGCTTGAAAATTTATATTTAGATGCCTCCGGTGGTGTTTAATGTGGCCAATTTATAGCGATCATTTGCACTTTAAGAACTTCTTTAACATTAAGAAAAAAAGTAAATAATTAACTTTGCTCCTTTCATGCTACCAAAACTACTTTCCTCCCTCGATACGGGCTTGAAAATTTGTATTTGGATGCCTCCGGTGGTGTTAATATGACCAATTTATAGCGATCGTTTGCACTTTAAGAACTTCTCCAAAATTAAGAAAAAAGTAAATAATTAACTTTTGCTCCTTTCATGCTACTAAAACTACTTTCCTCCCTCGATACGGGCTTGAAAATTTGTATTTGGATGCCTCCGGTGGTGTTTAATATGACCAATTTATAGCGATCGTTTGCACTTTAAGAACTTCTCCAAAATTAAGAAAAAAGTAAATAATTAACTTTTGCTCCTTTCATGCTACTAAAACTACTTTCCTCTCTCGATACGGGCTTGAAAATTTGTATTTGGATGCCTCCGATGGTATTTTAATATGACCAATTTATAGCGATCGTTTGCACTTTAAGAACTTCGCCAAAATTAAGAAAAAAGTAAATAAGAATATTTTGCTCATTTTATGCTATCAAAGCTACTCTTATCCTTGGCTATGAGGTATGACTACTTAGGTGTGATATTAAAATTATTCTAAGTTTGTAAAGAATCTCTGTTATTAATTACTCAAAATTGTTAAATATATTTTAAATATATTGATGCGGTGTGCATTGTGTTCGTTTAGTTAGAGCGTAATTTATAATTTGACAGCTCAGCGATGCCTTTCCTCCGATTCTTTCTTCACGTCATCTTATGCATGGCAGTCTTACAAAAGTCATCGCTGGGAAAAGTCATCGCTAACTTCACACAAATGTGAGATTGTTTATTTGGTTAAAAATGGCATATGCATACCATGAAAATAAACATGCACTGGAATTTGATAAATTGAATGGCGCATCCAATTATCGCGAATGGAAAATTGACGTGGAAATGTTATTACGTGCATATGGCCTTTATGGGTTTATTACTAACGTTGAAAATGATAAGGAAGTGCCACCGCCTGAAAGTGCAACCAAAGATAAAAATGATTATGTTCGAAGACGGGACAAGGCATTGTCAACTATTTATTTATCTTTGAGTGCACAAGTAAAACCTATTGTTAACGGTATGATTGACCCAAAAAGTGTTTGGTCCGCATTGGAAGCAAATTTCGAACCATCTTCAAAGGCATAAATTGGAAGGTTATTGTCTGAATTTTTTTTAGCTGTGATGTTAGAAGACGAATCGACATCTCTATTTTTAGCTAAATTAAGGGACCTACAACGACAGTTGAATAATGCTATGTGTGAAATAAAGGACCTATACATTGCGTATAAAATGATAAATGAGCTACCTGAGCGATACAACGTAATTGTTCAGCAATTGTACCAGTTACCTGATGATCAGTTTACCACGGATGCAGTAGCGAAGGTGTTATTATCTGAAGAAGGCCACTTGGTAAATACTATAGTAAAATTATTCAGTGATAATGTTTCAGGTGTGTTTGCGACTGGAGTTAAGAAAAATACTACAGAATGGAATCGTAAACCTAGGATCAGGTGCTATAGGTGCAGGGAATTGGGGTACATTTCAAGAAAGTGTCCTAAATTAAATAGGACTAATTCCAGGCAGTGTCCTACAAATAATGTTACTGTTAGCAATCGCAAAGCTTCGTATGTATCGTCAGTGGCATAACAAGATACCTGTGTAGAAGGGTCGTGGTTTTTAGAATTACATAGTACTGAAGAAGGTAAAAGCTTAGATTATGAGTTCATTTTACATACAGGTGCGACACACTATTTTTGTAATAGTAAAGAATTGTTTGTCGAATTTAAGGAGATAAATAAACAAGTCAAGCAGGGCAAAGGTGTCTTAGAATCCAAAGGTGTAGGTAAAGTACATGTTAGATTAATTAATAATAAGAGAACTGAAGCATGTGTTGAATTAAAAGAAGTGTTTTTTGTCCCAGAGTTGTGAAAAAATTGAATCAGTCTTGGTTCTGTTGTTGATAATGGATTTTATTTCATTGGTAAGGACAAATAACTTGATGTATATGCTCCTAATAATACTTTATTCATTCGAATCAACAAAAATAAACGACTGTATACCGTGAGAGGTAGAAAAACAAGTTTTGTCAGAAATTCTAAGCCATGCATTAATACTGCTTCATTAGACATTAATTCTCTTTCACTGTGGCACCAACGCTGTGCACACTTGGGCTCTGAAGGCATTTTTAAGGTCATTAAAAATGGGGTTGTGTTAGGTGTCAAAAAGATTAAGAATGAAGAGGTGATGTGTCACCCATGCATCGAAGGAAAACTTAAACGTCAACCTTTTAAGCGTTTAAGTGGTGTTCAATCTAAAAGGGCACTTGAACTGTTACATGTTGATCTATGGGGGAAAGCTCCCACTGTTAGCACAGGTGGTGCTGAATATTTTTTATGCGTATGATGACTATTCATACTGGATTTCAGTTTATCCGGTCAAAAATAAAAATGATTCAGTTGGTCAGATAAAGAATTTTATTGCTAGAGCAGAGCGAATGTTAAATCTTAAGGTAGTTACGATTCGCTTCGACAATGGTATGGAGTTTTGCTCACAAGAAATGGATGAATACTTTGAAAGTGTGGGAATCAATCATTAACTAACGAGTGTATATTCACCACAACAAAATGGAGTAGCAGAAAAAATTAACTATGATGCGGTAGATGTAGTCAGAACATTGCTAATATCGTCTAATTTGCATGCGAAATTTTGGGGTGAGGCTCTCCAGTATTATACACACGCCAAAAATCGTGTACACTACCAATTTACATACAACCCTGTATGAATTATGGACTGGGAGAAAGGCTAATATTTCGTATTTTAAAATTTCTGGATCACTGGTGTTTATACATATTCCTAAGCGCTATAGGAGCAAACTTGAACCCAAATCAAGAAAATGTATATTCATAGGCTATGCCACGTTTACTCGTGGCTATAGGGTTTTTGATCCGATTCGCAATAAGATAATAGAGCTTAAACACATTAGGATAAACGAATCAGTAATGGGATTAAGCAAATCGGGTAAGATTATAACTCCACTCCTTGAGTCAGGCGATATAAATGATATTGATACAAATTCAACTGATTCAATTGCAAAGAATTATGATGATTATGAGAATTCTGGTGTTCCATCCAATCAGGATGCAAGGTTGAAGTTTGATAATGCACCTAATACTGATGCAAAACAGTCGTCAACATGGATTCGACAAGAAGTTCCAAGAAAAGACGGAACTCGAATTGACGTTTATTTCTGGTATGGTGCAGAAAAATGTCGCTCTAAGAATGATGTACAAAGATTTTGTTCCAGACATGGTTTGAAATATAGCTCCAAAAAAGGGGTAGCTAAAATTATGGAGTGTAGTGATTCCGAACCAATGTTAGCCTGTTTTGTACAAGTACCGAATACTTATGATGATGCCATAAAATCAGATTATAAAAACCAGTGGGAAAAAGCGATGAAAGAAGAAATTGTAACTAATGAAGAACGAAGTGTATGGGAAGTTGTCCCAAGACCACAAAACCAAAAGGTAATTACGTGTAGATGGGTCTACAGCGTGAAAACTAATATTGATGGCACCGTCCAACAATTTAAAGCTCACCTAGTAGCTCACGATTTCAAACAAACCTGTGGAGTCGATTACTTTACTACTTTTGCACCAGTTATTGAATTTAATCGGGTAAAATTGTTTTTCGTTCTACTTGTAATTCAAGAAGATTGGGTACATGCACATTGGGATGTGAAACGAGCATTCTTTTATAGCAATTTGGACGAAAAAAATTATATGGAGATGCCTGAGGGGTATGAAAATTTTAATCATGCACTGTATGTTTTTCGACTTTGAAAATCGTTATATGGACTAAAGCAATCTGGAAGAAATTGGTATTACCATATTTCTGATATTTTGAAGCAAAAAGGTTTTTTGTCTCACAGTATTGTCCATGTATTTTTCGTTTAAATAATAAATGTGTGTAAGTAAGTAAGTGAATTTATTTAAATAGGAAATCCTAATATACAAACATAATGTTTGTTACAGGCGGAAAAGCTACTAAGTATGTATTTTTCAGTAAAATTATAAAATGGGGGCGGCCTGTAAAACTAAATTAAAGGGGGGTCACCGGCACTAGCTAGCGGAAGGTCGTGGATCATATAGAGGGTTAAAATTTTGCAAAAAGGGTTAAATTAATTTATAATATACTACAAAAGATTTGGCACTTACCTTTCATAAAATATTGTGACTTAATGACAATTGCCAAGGGCGCCAGACAAGTCGAGAATGTCCAAATGTTCGTACAAAACCTTGAGAGACTTGTCATCCCAAGGAGGACAATTGTTTCTTTTAATCAATTCCTAACTTTTTTCTACTTATGCAACTTCCATGGTAACAAAAAAATAAAAAACTATTGACTTAATCAACGCAAACAAAACTATTTAATTCACAGAGTAAGAAACGTGAACCTCTTACATTCATTGATTTTAAGTTAGAAATTTAAGTGAATAGGTGACTATGGAATTTATGAAAATTTTGAGTACATAAGTAGTTATCAAACACTTGTATATGAAAGAAAACTTATTATAAATCGTACACTAAATTAATCCTACGGTTTATGGCCAAAACGTCCTAACAAACAAACTAAAAATTGGTCATGCTACTTAACTATAAAAACTTACTTACTAAAAATTGTCCATTGTTTGAGGGTTTGTCTTCCAACGTAGAACAGTTCTTAAATCTCGCTTGTTGCTTCTGTTTGTAATGTTTAAAGAATTGACTGGCACACGAACCCGGAAGAATTTTGACAATATCACTTACTTGTGCGTCACACGCCTACAAGCTTTTTAATAGTTACCTTGTATCACTATAAATCCGCAAACATATGGGCATAACCCTCGCGAATTGGAAAAGTATCACTTCTTTCCAATTTTTACTAACGTGATACGAAGTGGAATATTCTATCTGTGATGCCGGAGAACGCTACCTGCGAACTACGTTTCTTTCTACTTCTTGACCAAGGACGGCCCCATTGGAAGAACTCTCTGCGTCTTTTGGCTAAAGCCTTAAGTTATATAGACTAGTTCCTACCCTAATAATTATGTACGTCATTTTCTGTTATCCAATGACTGAACAGAACCTCCCACAAAACAAGATTTCAGAAACCAAATCCAACCCCTTTTTAGATGAGGGTCACGGAAGCAATTATTTTCCCAAGGGTTTACATATATTGTATCTTCTACGAATTTCTTAATTATTGAAATGTGGACCATACCTATGACGACAGTAGTCTGCCATTAACAAAGACCGGCTAACCTACTTGAGCCGAAATGGATTTTAAATACAATGGATGTCTCCAGACTACTTAAAATTACTTGTAATATTTCAACAAATCAAATTGGAAATAGTTTTCGCTATTTATAATGTTTCGTTTTCTATAATCCGCTGTCAATCAACGAAAGTATTAAGAAAGTTAAGCTTTTCAATCTGAAAATTGCTTTCCTTTATTTACACTAAAAGGTACTATTACATTTTAATTTTATCACTTTCGTCAATCTGTAACCGACCTAAACTTTAAGAGGTTTATTGTATTTTATTTACAAGGGTAGAGCTTTAAATGATTATGGCCTGCCGCTAGAATTTAGTAGCCTGAAGCTATCTGTAACCCCGGTCCTAACTAAATATGAAGTAATTTATTGTGGAAATTTTTGTCTATACTTTATGCAAGTTACTGAATTTTACTTAATTGATCTGTTTATTCGTTAACATTACAAAATAATGTTACATGTTATATATAATTTACATGTAACAGTAAACTTATAATAAACTTATAATAATATTAATAATCATACTTATAATAACCTACTTTAATTTGGTTGATTTAATATGCTCTATCATCTTATGTTTAAACGAATGCACATTTGAACTCTGTTTGATATCAACAGGTAGTTTGTTATACTGATTAATTCCTTTAAAGAATAAACCTTTCATTAACATCCTATCATTAGTTTTATATATGTATATATGATCACATGTTCTTGTTGGATAATTGTGCACTTCTTTATTGTATGTAATAAAGCTATTAAAGTACTGTGGCATCTTATGATTTACTATTTTGAAGATAAAAATCATTGTATTCAGTAATATATAATCTGAAACACCAAAGCAGTTTAACGTGGACAGCATATACAGGGTGAATGGTATCGTTCGTGCAAAAATGAACTGGGATATAGTACACTTAATTTGCAACAAAAATTGTTAATATGACCCCTGTCCTATCTCGATTGGTTTAGGAGATACGGTTTTTTTTAGTCTGTTTCTTAATAACGCGACTTCTTGCAGTAAAAATTAAATTTCTCGGCTTCTGCTGCAAATAACTAGCTAAACAATCCGATTTTCATAAACTACATTAAATTTCCTATAAAAAACAACTATTTCGCTTTTTTTAATTTTAAAGGAAACATTTATTATAAAGCATTAAAGGGTAAAAAATTACAAAGGAAATTTTTTTAACAAAGTTTAAAGTAATATTACAGCGAAATTATTTTATCTACAAATGAGCAAATGTCACAAAAACAACCTCACTTCATAAGGTTTCCAGCAGTGCGAAACACTTTCTATTTGATTTTTAATTTATCAAGTATGGAAATATGGAAACAAATAATTTGTTTCCACTTCGCATTAAAATTCGCCCACTGCCTTGATTATCTAATGATCCCACAACGTTTTTCCGGTATTACGGAGGCAATAATTTGATAAATTAAATTTTATTTGTATTGTTCAAAATGCTGACCACCGCACCTGATACAGGTTCTTGCTCTTTTCCGCATACCTACCACGGTCAAGCTCATAGATAGCTTCTCTCTTAAGAGTTGACATCCATTTTCGAGCCTTTGTCTCAAATTTTCCAAACTGACTATCTCCGTGCTGTATACGTATTCTTTTAAAAAGTCCCATACAAAGTAATCCATGGGATTCAAGTCAGGCGATCTTGCTGGCTACGGAATCGGTCCTCCTCTACCAATCCACCTTGCGTACTGTTCATTTAAAAACTGGCGGACACCACGTGTGTAATGAGGAGGAGTCCCGTCATGTTCAAAAATAATATCTCTACGAACTTCTAAAGGGACATCTTCCAACAATAGGGATAGTTGATTTTGAAGAAAGTCCAAATACACTTTTCCATTGAGGTTTCTTTCGAAAATATAGGGGCCAATAAGGCTGTTTCCTATCACAGTCGCCCACATATTTAGGCTGAATCTGCGTTGGAACGATTTCTGTCTTATCGCATGAGGGTTTTCATCGGCATAATAGTGGTAATTGTGGAGATTTGGAACGCCAGCGTGCGTAAAGAGGGACTCATCAGACCACAGTATTTTTTGAAAGAAATGGCGCTCCTCAATATCCCGTGCTAATAACCAACGGTAGAACATCAACCTTCGTTGGAAATCTTTGGACGATTTGGGAACCGACGTTGATATTCCTCCCCTGCTCTTGTAGCATTACCATTAAAGAAACCATAAATGAAATGCATACCTGCATATTCTCTATTTCTATAACGAGCAGGCATCTTATATATCAAAAATTTATACGAATACAACTGTCTAATTAGTGACTGCTTCACACTAATGTGACAACTACATGCTATGAACGTATCTGTGCTCTGAAAATTACTGTACATTTTTGTTTTCAATTTGCACTGCCTTGATTATCTTATAATCGTACAAGGTTTTTCCGACATTACGAAGGCAATAATTTAATAAATTAAAAATCAAATAGAAAGTGTTTCGCACTGCTGGAAACCTTATTAAGTGAGGTTGTTTTTGTAACATTTGCTCATTTGTAGAGAAAATAATTTCGCTGTAATATTACTTTAAACTTTGTTAAAAAAAATTCCTTTGTAATTTTTTACCCTTTAATGCTTTATAATAAATGTTTCTTTTAAAATTTAAAAATCGAAATAGTTGTTTTTTATAGGAAATTTAATGTAGTTTATGAAAATCGGATTGTTTATCTAGTTATTTGCAGCAGAAGCCGAGAAATTTAATTTTTACTGCAAGAAGTCGCGTTATTAAGAAACAGACTAAAAAAAACCGTATCTCCTAAACCAATCGAGATAGGACAGGGGTCATATTAACAATTTTTGTTGCAAATTAAGTGTACTATCTCCCAGTTCATTTTTGCATGAACGATACCATTCACCCTGTATATGATTGAAGTATATCTACTGCATTGCAAAATAATTCTCATAGCTCTATTTTGTAGCTTCTGAAGTTGTGCTATCTTATTCTCATCCCATGAAAACATAATTGACGAGCAATACTCAAAATGAGGTCTGATAATAGCATTATATATTGTAATTTTTGTTTGAGTTGATAAATGTTTTGAAATTCTTGAGAAAAAATAGATTTTTGTAACTATTTTTTTTGTAAATATACTTATAATGTCCCATATATGAGAATGAGTTGTCAATTATGAAGCCTAGATATTTCATTTCAGTAACAATTTCAATAGGTATATTATCTATAGTGATATTAACCTCATTCATGTTAATGTTATTATATTTATACTTAGTGGTCAATATCATAGTCTTAGTCTTATCTACATTAAGTTTTAGTTTGTTATTTACCAAATAATTATTAACATTCACTAAAGCTTCGTTTATTTTATCAATCACCGTGGATAAATGTTCCCCTTTACAAATGAGCAATGTATCATCAGCAAATAGCTTAAGTAATTCACAATTTATATACAAGTCAATATCATTAATGTAAATTAAAAACAAGAGAGGACCCAGTAAGTATACTTCCCTGTGGCACACCATGCTGAATAATCGTATTACCGGAATAAATATCTTTTAATTTAACCTTTTGTTGCCTGTCACTTAGGTAATCCTTGATCCAATCCAGTACAGCTCCATTGATTCCATATGTTTGTAATTTGCTTAACAATATATTGTAGTTTACAGTCTCGAACGCCCTCTTCAAATCTAAGAATACTGCTACAACATACTCGTTATTATCAATACACCTTTTTACCCTTGCTAGTACAAACTGAAGTGCTGTTTCACAGGAGTGATTATGCCTAAATCCAGATTGGTGTACAAAAAAAAAATGTTATTGCTTTCAAAATGATTTAGTAACTGTTCATATACCGCTCGTTCAAGAATTTTTTCTAGTGTAGGTAATGTATTAATTGGTCTGTAGTCGGATGCTTTAATCGAATTATCTATTTTTAATATTGGGCATATTGTACTCATTTTTAACATATTGGGAATTTTTCCTTGCTGTAATGATGAGTTGACGAAATGTAATAAGACATGGCCAACAGTATCTAAAATTTCTTTCAGAGTTTTATTATTTACAGGAACTTGAATGCTGAATTTGTTATCTAATGTTTTTACTAACTGAATTACTTCAATCATATTCAATAACCTAAATTTATTAAATTCAACGTACAAATTACAATTGGTCCTTTTCCATTCATTGTCGCTTTTAATAGCGGTTTGCCAGAAAAAAATTATTTCAAATGTCTGCATACTTTCGTCATCATTGCTGCATTAACTGTAAAACGGGACAAATAAAAGAACATAGTGTAGTAGTAGGCTTTGCTTTTCATTTGTTATTTAATTTGAATATTATTTAACCTCAGTTTGCTTGTCAAGTCATGAATTTCTGCTTAATTCAATAAAAGTTTGCATCTTTCATCTTGCATTATGAGTACTTACACAAATAACGAACAGGTGGATATGCTTTTGGTTTTAGGATTTTGTCAAGGCAATGGTCGTGATAGCGTCAGAGTCTATAGGGAAAGATTTCCTAATCGCCGAATGCCAAACCACCAAACATTCGCAAATATTGAAGGACGTCTTCGTGAAAATGGTAGCTTTCAGTCAAGAAATGCGGATCGAGGACGTGAACGTACCACAAGAACTGCGGATCTGGAGGAACAAATTTTGGATAGAGTTGAAGAAGACCCAAAAATAAGCACCAGACGCTTAGGACTTGAACTACAAGTTCCTAAAAGTATTGTTCATGACGCTTTAAAGGAACAGTTATTACACCCATACCACGTTCAACAGGTACAAGACCTTTTGCCTATCGATCCTGAGAGGCGTCTAGCTTTCTGTCAATTTATTCAAGATCAGAGAATTCAAAATGCAAATTTCAGTCGCAAAATTTTATTTACAGACGAAGCTTCTTTTACAAGATCTGGTATTACTAACATACATAATGAACATGTTTACGCTGAAGAAAATCCTCATGCAACTAAAGTGACTCACTATCAACATGAATTTAAGATTAATGTCTGGGCTGGAGTTATTGATAATTTTATTATCGGTCCTGTTGTGATATCAAATCGATTAAACAGAGATAATTACTTCAACTTTCTACAACAAACATTGCCGAATTTATTGGAAGATCTGCCATTGTTACTTCGCCAAGACATGTGGTTCATGCACGATGGTACTCCTCCCCACTTTACTCTAGCTGTTCGACAACATTTACACGAAAAATATCCGGATCGATGGATCGGAAGGGGATATGATGCTCCCACAAATTGGCCAGCACGATCGCCGGACTTGACGCCTTGTGATTATTTTTTGTGGGGTACCTTAAAATCTAAGGTTTATTCGTCTCCACTTGATAGCGATGAAGAATTGTATAGACGAATTTTAAATGCAGCCAACTCTTTAAAAAATAATGCACAAACAATGCAGAGAGTTCAGTTAAACTTCTTACGAAGAGCTAATTTGTGCATTGAAGAAAATGGCGGCCATTTTGAAAATTTATTGTAATGGTCCAACACTTGTACCGCGCTGTTAGTTTTCAATGATAGTAATAAAAAATAAACAAAACAATGAAATAAAAATAAAAAAACAGACATTTGAAATTATTTTTTTCTGTCAAACCGCTCGTCTATTCAAAATTTTACGAGACAAAAAAGTTTCCAAATTAAGTCGGCTACTCATAAAAAAAATTGGTAGTCATTGCATAAGTAGCAAAAAGATTATGGTCAGATATTTATACAATACATCATTTTTGGGACACTCGTATGCTTTTAAAATTATTGCGTACACCACCAAAAGACGTCAATTGAAAGTAGAAACTCGCACTCCAAAAGTGGTCAAAATCTATCGACGCGTTTTCGAGTTATTTTAAAATATCAAATATTTTTTACGATTTTTGAAGCCCTCTAGCAGCTAAATGAAGCAACTTGTATATTAGGTAAGTTGGCTCAAATCGATATATTTCGAGCCAAGGAATCTCTGTTCTTACGTTGTACACGTATTTTCCGGACACCCTGTATAATACACTGCTGGTATTACTACTGGACCTGTAATAAATGCATGATCATAATTATCAATTAAAAATAATAACACTCTTTGTGCCCTCAAACAAAATACACACAACTCTAATAGAGGATGTCATTTATAGGCATCTTTTGAACTTTGATTCAATAATTTCAACGTGAGTGTTTTAAGAAATAAACATGCAAGCTTAAAGTTCCTCTATTAATTTCTAAGATTATTTACAGTTACTTTTCATAAAGTTCCGTATTAATTCTATACAGATGGAATTAATCCTTTCCTTACTGAAATGATTCCTTTTTTTTTAAATAATAATTTACAATTTTTATTAAACAGACTTGGTTGTTCATTAATATTTTCTTTCTTTATCTTTAATGTTTACAAAAAATTACGGACTTGAATAACACAATTACTAACCCTTTTATGCAAATCAAGTAATGCTTTTCAATAAATTATAATTGATATACTAATCGTTATTGGCCCTATCTGATCAAAGATCTTTGATGAGGGTTCACACAACTAAAAAATATACAAGCAGCGCAAAAATACATAAATATTGTCAAAGCTGTTTCTTAAATAGATTCTTTATATACTTATGTGTGATTTAAGTTATCAACTGACAGATTTTAATTGATAAAAATGGAATTCGTTTTACAATTTTCTTACGTTTGTATATTAAAATTTTTAGTGAAATGTACGAACTATATGCATATTTTAATATATGCTCTACATAATTAAAATTCAAAAATTAATTTTCAAACAATATGTAATTCCGAACAAAAGTAGCTTTCTACTCACCATGGTTTCAACATATGTAAGTGTTACAGAATTCATCATATTATCTACGTTATAATACGAACCAACCCCTGACTTGTTGTTTTCTGCTTGTGCATCAAAACATGTGTTTCTTTTGTAGTGGAATTTTAGCAAATAATTGTATCAATTAGCAAAAACGAAAGATTTTCAGCATCTCACATGCAATCTCGTAGTATTAATATCAGAAATATTAAAACTTGCCACTACACTCGCATCAGCTGATGAACCATAAAACAAACAAATTAAAGTGCATCAAGTGAGGAACCAAAAGACCAACAAAATCAACTCGCTAAAACAGATTTGCATAAATTATTTTGCTTTAAAGGAATTATACTAACCAATACTAAACTATAATACGTGTTCACTAACATACATTATTGCATCACCAGCTTTATTGCAATTGCAATTCTAATTGCCCACCTCCAATACACAATCATGATCCTGCTTTTAATGCATGAAATTTTATCTCTGACTACATCTGGCAAGCAGTTCTTCCAAACTAAACTTATTTCATTGTTATTTACTGTATCAGTGGGAAATAAGCTATTTGCAATATTAGCAGCACTGATACATTAATTGTGGCGTCTTTCATTGAACATTTATTTTTACCGCGGACGTGGATGCATAAAAAATTTATTAAAATGAACCTTGGAAATTTGACACGGTACAACCTCATTAAGCTGGCTGGGATGGTTCTAAAAACAAGAGGAAGTTTAAAATTTTAATAGTTGCGGATGTCATATTACCTATAAAATGTCATACAAACAGAGAACACCAATGTTGCGACGTACAATTTACCTATATTATTCGAGTAACAACTACGTGTCGCTACCTACGGCTAAAGTTGACAAGTAGGTGGGTTGCCGACCAGCTGCAGTGGAGACGGAGTGGGTCCTAAAAGTGCTATGGACTAATAAAAGTAGAATAAAGAGGGCGCCAGGTAAATTTGCCTCCAGGCAACCACCTAAGTACCTCGCACTACCAAAAATACCAAATAAGTACGAGTACCTATATGCCGAGATATTGTTACTAAAATAATGCCTTGTCATAAACTATTAAATTATTAAATGATGCCAGTAAGTAAGTCAGGTAAAAATAAATATATATTGGAGACAGTTTCTGTTCTTAATTTAAATAATCTTTGAGAATGTTCAGTCAATCATAAACAATGTACGTTCAGTACGACAAAAATAATAAAACAAAATAAACATGATCTTTTAGTGTATACCAATCTTATATCCCGTATAGTAGCCCTCTCTTTACATAGTGGGCAAAAACTATGTCTCTTACATCTTAGCCACTTTTTTATGCATTTCAGGCCAAAACAATGGCCGCAATTTAAAAAGCATATTTGATGGGACCCTCTTTGTGACCAAATAGACAGACATATGCAGCATGTCATATTTTTTTCATGATCAGATTGTTCATCAGATGAACCACTACGCTTTCTTCGCAAGTTATTTGAAGAACTGTGCTCAGCCATTTTTTAATTGTATAATAATAATAAAATAAACATGGTTAATGCGCATGGATGGTTTATATTATGGACGCCGCTTGAGCTCAGGCGCACGTAGATTTATATTCAACAATGGTGTCGTTGCACGACAAGTCAAAGGATAGACAATTATATCAACTACTCGTAAATTAAATAATCGCATTAACTGTTGTTTAACATATAATATTTGAATTAGTTGAATTAATTTTTATCATTATAAGACGAGTAAATTGTCACATAAAAAGATATTAAAAACTTGCGTGTTCCTAGGATCCAAGAACGTCTTCCGCATTCAATGCGAAGCCAGGTGCAACGGCTGCTCTAACTTTTACCAAATGCAGTACCATAAATTACGATCCAGAATGTAAAATTCCAGATTAACAACCAAAGAAAAAACCCTAAAGAGAAACAAGTATAAGTACTAGTCAATCAATTATTCTCTTAGATAAATTATGACACTAATGAATATTTTATCTATACATATCAAAATTAACACACACGTTCAACAATTACACAAACAACCAGCTTTAAAATTACGACTAAGTAACAAATATATCCAACATTTAATTATCAACACGCTCGCACTCAAGTAACATTATTAATTGAATGATCAACCCTAATTAATATGTAATCAAAACTTAAACAAACTTACCCTACAGTAAGGGGTTTTTCCGTCCAACAATGATCTTCAATAATCTTCGCCTTTCTACCAAAAGAAACCATTATTTAGATTCTAATATGAATAGACACGTAATTGCAAATTCAAACATCATAAACCAATTCTTATTTACAAGTATTAAATGATACATACCCAAAAGATCAATATGGCGAAATTCCACAGGTGGCTTAACAGCAGTAAAATGAAGAATATATCCCTCATAAGAGGTAGAAACTAGTGCGTCGATAAACAATCAATATTTAAGCAAATCTACAACACTTAACGTTTCATAATTGCACTACGAAATAAATTCCCATAAGGATGATTTCAAAATCATAAAATATTCGAAGCGCTCGACTTCAATCTGCTGTTAGCCTTATGATATCATATCTCCAACTAACTAAACTTGATAAATATTAAGGAAAATTTCCTAGCATTTCGCGGGAAAACCTATGGAACTACTTATACCACGCTTCTAAATAAGAACAAGTCTTTATTTCTTCAACTTTATAATTACGGCATCTAAACACCAGAGGCCTGCACAAGTATACTGTAATTATATCCAAATTTATTTACATTTGGGACAATGATACATCTATTTAAAGGTTTATTATTCTTTAAGGAAGTATTTATATACATTTACTACGTGAAAAATGTTACATTAAGTTACCGAAATAGATAATTGTTTAAAAATGGTAGTTATTTATGCAATGTAAAGAAGTGGCACGTTACAATGTTATATACTAATATTTATTTGCTGATGCTGTAAGAACCAATAATAATACTATAAATGGTACTGATTCTGACATTGTTTATATTATAAGGTAGCTTGTTGGTTAAAAAGGTCATTTTAAAAACAGCAGCACATGTACTCAAAACAAAAATTCAAAATATGCACTACTAAACATAATCAAGTTAAGTTACACACCTGTGCTAATTTGACCCAACATAATCAAAAACTTAAGTCTTTGATATACAAACATAAGAAATACAAAAGTTTTAGGTTATTTTGTCAATGAGTAGTAAAAATTACAAAATTGTTTTTTTTTGCAGACAATGAATAAATTGCTTATGTTGAATATGTAAAGGCCCCTGACTATATTTATTTTAACTTTCAATTTCTGAAATGTATACCAATAATAGGCAGTTTGCAGAAGCGAAGTTTTAGAGTATAATATTTATTCTTGAACTTTAATTAAAGTATTATATTATAATATAGTGTATAATAAGGTTTAGAGCCCAGATTTTGTTAGGTTATGTGATAGCGTTAAATATGTAAGTGCAACTATGGTAAATCAGGATATCAGTGTTAATCTATTCATAGGCACAAACAACTTTTGTTAAACCTTAACCTTGCATGATCAGCCCTTGAATTATTGAGTTAGGCTAGAGTACCATTGACCGAGTTTACACGGCCCATAACTACTGTTGTTATAAATCTGACCTTGGTAAATCTGCTGTATATACGGTCATAACTACCAAAGTTACTATGCTAGGATTACTGATTCTACTACTCTTGTCCCACTGCATGAGACAACTCTGGATTTAAAACCCTTTTAACACGCTCTTTAATGACACACAACATGTTTGCCAGCACAATTAGTCTTAACAAACCTCTCCCAAATGGCTAGTGTACCCTAATTTATTACAATTTTTATAACTCTCCAACATATTAATGTAGAATTAATTAACTACTTAATTACCAACTGCTAAAATGCAATTATAATTTGATATTTTACAAAAATGCAAAATTTCAGGTTCGTATTTTGATGAAAATCAGGCAGAAACTAATAACTGAAAGTTGTTACATTTGTTTTGAGTATTTTTTTAAATTTTTGTTGGCAGTTAACTAAAAGTAAACTTCAATTCGAATTTAGTAATTTTACTTCATCGGAATGTAATTTGCTACTACTGTCGTGTAAATAGTTATTACATCCGCAGTTATAGATACAGTAGCTATGTCACTGTAAATGCAGTTATTGTTATGCACACACCTCTGTATTTAGGGGTTTAATTACTTTACCTTGCAGGTAAAATTAGGATCAATCCAGGCGAAGTAAATCAGATTGAAACAGAAAATTAAATATGTATAATCGAACGCAAAAGTTGCAAAAGACCAAACACTATCCATCGATAGAAGAATCACTTTGATTTCTTTAAACAATTTGTTATGGTATTCCGTGCAAACACGAAATAAAATAGTAAAAGTAAGTAAAGAAACCGTTTATGCCGAATACTGCAACAGAACGGAGACAGAATGGTAGAATTTGCGCTAGCTCAAAAACATCGAAGAGAGGTGTGGGTGAAATAGAAAGAACACATTGGAAACCTCTGTAAAACTATATTGTTAACATCGAATCTTGAAAGACTATTTACAAAACTATAAAACAAATAAGTTGCGTAATCGTTTGTTACGTGCTAGTAAACAAAGTGCCATAACATAAGCATATAAAAATGGGTAAGCAAAATATATAACATCTTATAGTCTAAATACTTACAATGGTTCACTTTAAATACATATAAAAGAAAATAAAACATAAACTGTACAGTACTTCAGGAAAAGAAATCTACATAAGTTATATATACATGCTGCATTGTGAAGTGCACCTCCTCAAGAAATAGTATAACATTAAAATTACACACCCTAACTTAAATTAATTAAATATTAACTACTTTTAAATTAAAAGACAAAAGAAACAGTAAAACAGACTCTACCACAAACTTTGAATAATTAATTTTTAATTTGAAGAATGATTATTACATCGTCGCTTGCGCATTGTGAATGTGTTTGGTAACGTGGTGTTGGTAATTTATCGGATAATCATGAGCAGCAGCAAATAAAATGTCTATCCTCCACAGCAGCATAAAAGAATTACGAAAATAGAAAACTGTACCTTGAACTAGTTGGCTTCGTATCATGTTGTGGATGGAAAAATGCGACTGCATTTCTTTATTGGCTGCATGCTGAAACCATCAACTATACTAAGAAAGCACCTTTAGTAGTGCGACTTTACAACATGTATCTTCAGTAAGAGGATGTTGCATTCAATCTCGTCTTTCAAAGTAAGGTCTCTATTTTATAAGGACAGAATCATGTATGGGAGGTAGGCCTTTGGTTTTCAAAGGTATCGCCGAAGAACCAAGTGCACAGAATTCCCAGACAACTGCCGAAATACAAACCGTAACAGCTTGCCATCAAGCAGATAACGCAATTATCAAAGGATTTTAGACCAAGCAAAACAATCTTATTACTTTGTAACATTTAACAGCTGCAGAATACCAGATAACAAGTCCATTGTAAGCAGATGTAGGCAGGTGGTAAGTGGTCTTATCTTTTAGAAGAAAGCTGCGCATTTACATGCAGCTTTTAATTAAAGTGTAATCATTGCAGGTGCTAGGAAATATTGCAACTACTTTGTAACGTAATGTTTCCTAAGCAGCTGTTTGATTTTATAAAGCAAACTTTTATACAGAGTAATTACTTGAGAAATTTTGTTAAATAACACAAATTTAAATGGTGGGAAATCGAGCTTGTTGAGAAATTTTAGGGCGTTATAAAAATGAACGCAGAAAAAATTGTTTGCAGGGTTTCGAACGTAACAAATTTAATTGTTTACGTAATGCCTATAAATATCAAATATATTGTTCTATTCATTTATTACATGAGTTTATATGTCTTACAGTGAATTTAGTAAGTCGTGCAAGAATTTAAAATGTCTTATTTTGATTTTATATAGGTTCTTTTTAAGAAAGCTTACCGTGAAACAACCTGTATGTATGGATAAAGGTTACATGTTCATTTGAGATATAGTCGAAATCACAAAAGAATGCCTTCACATCATAGGTGCTGAATAAAAAACCACATACTTTCAATTCTTATGCATTAAGTATATTACTCTGGTAGATCCTTTAAAGGTGTGTCGTTTTTTAATTTGGAAACCTATGACCCGAATGCATTCTCTCATTCTTCCGGTTATATTAGGTGTATGGTGTATGTATACATAGCAAATATGTATTTCTTATGTAATGCACTGGATGTCCGCTAATTAATGGTACACAGCAAAACTGCAGATTCGTTGGGTAACAATATTGAGATTTGGCAAAACTTACCTCAGTCCAAAAGTTGTTAAATAACTGAGATACAGGGTGTCAAAGTTTTAATTTGCATTTAGTTTTTTCTTATTAATTCATCAACATGGTTACATAACTTCTGATGAATCTGATTCTGAATAATTTTCTGTATTCATACAATAACATCAGTTTTAAAATAAAATATATTTATACTACAAAATAATGTCATTAATTTTTTATCGTTTTCTAAAATATGTACTAATTTTTGTATTTATAATAGAATTTGAAAGATGAGTATGTATAAGATATATTATAATTATGTTACATATTTTATATCAAAATCATTATATTAATTAATAGCATGGAAAAAGAGCACGCGTACTATTTACACTATAGAACTGCTTGACATGCAGTCATGGTTGTTATGCAGCGGCCTCCAATATCGCACCGAACAGTACGCTCAACGCCTCTCTGTTGGGCACTGCACGCTTGTGAAATATTCGAATTTTAAAACGCGACAATTGCGAGTCTTGACCAATTTTGCTTAGGCAACCTAATACCAATGTGTTTGAAATAAAATTATCTTTATTTTGAAATATATTTCAATGAGAAAACAGATGAGTGTAAATTTATAATACCAACTCACCTGTTTATAACAGGCAACCCGGTAATAGGGAGCAGTAAAAATAGACAACCTAACTTTTTCTTATTCCTTCTTATGCTTTGTACTCTCGATTGGTAATGAATTCTTTGAGAAAATAAATAGTTGCAAAAACCTTAAAAAAATAAATTACATTATTTTTAATTAAGGGTAGCGTTGACCTGATGTAACTAGACAACCCATCCGCGATTTGTTTGTTTACATATTATGTTCGATAAAAAAATATGTTTCAGTAGGAAAACAGATGGGTGAAGGTCGATCTTAATTGGGATCTTAGATTACTACTAGGAGTGGGCAATTTTGAAAAATAACTATCGATACCTTTGATTAATCAATAGATATCGATTAATCGATAGTTATCGATAAATATCGATTTATTAATCACTATCGATTAATCTAAAACGATCTATTAATCGATAGTTATAAATAAAAATATTATTAATCGATAGTTATCGATAAAAATTCCCAGGCCAGCTCCCTACCTACATGTGCTTTTGACTTTTTATCAACATTGGTGTTCATTTTGCGTTCGTAGTATCCTGCCCTTCTTGTACTCGCTTTGTGTTGGCTATCTATGCAAGTTTTAAATTGCTGTGGGCTTCTATTTTGTAGAACATCGTACTTTAAAATAATTTCTTCACATCACGCTAAAGATGGTAATGTTTTTATTGAAGATAATTTGCCACAGCATTTTTTATTAACAATCTTCTCGTAAGAGCTCCATTTCGCACAGGTTGTCTTTTCATATGGGGTGGTGCTAGAAGATTAACAATATAAATTTTATATATTCAAATAAAAAAATTCAGACTCTAAACCACCCCCATTAAATATTTCATATAAAACATATACATGGCTTTGAGTTTGAATTTTTTTGTTTTCAATATAAATTTTATAAAAAGCTCAAAACTAGCTTTAAACCTACTACTTCTACGTTTAATATCAGTTATACAAGTAGTTGCTTCTTCCAATGTTGTATAATTGCCCGTACATATATCCGTATCCTTTTTACTCAGATTCTCTATGGTAAAAACCTGACTTCCCCGATTATCATCAGAATTTTCATCGCACTCCTCTTCCGTTTCAGCGGCGCCTTCTTCTGTACCAAGTATGTTATTGCCAGTACTTTCCAGGGCGGCAAATGTGTTGTGGAGAACCACGATCCCTGGAAAATTGAAGCTGACCAGCGACAACGCACTCGCTTTTTTTTTGTTCTTCGTAACATAATTCCCATATCTCCATATTTTTTCATCTAATGTGAGGGGTCCGTTACACTCTTGACAAGTTTTCTCTGCTTTTATGTCCTTCTTGTTGGAGAGCATGGATGACATTATCTACTTGGAATGTGTCTTTTATTTCTAATAAATTCCACATTTTGTATTGTCGAGTTGTCACAAAAAAATTCAAGACCAGTTCAATGTTACCAACTTTAAAAAATCTTGAGACACGTAGACAATGAAAGACAATACAATGTCAAAGTTTGTATATTGCGCGTAACGCGAAGAATAACGTCTGATAACTAGCAGGGCATTTAACTAAGGGACTCTTTAGAAGAAATGCAAAAGTATATATTGACAGGAAAGCGATCGCCAGAAGGGATGCAGGCATGGAAGGGTGCATTAGTTTATTGATTTGAGGTTGTTAGTCGATTGCGGGAATTACTAGGATTAGCACAAGGTACGTCAAAATGCTGCAGGTATTCAGAGGCTTGGGCTGATGGGTCCATTAGTTGATAGGTAGGCGATAATTAGTCGAAGTGCATGCATAGGGATTGCTGTTGTAAAGTGGGAAAGTTTGAAATTAGGATTTAGTTAGAATTGAAGTAGTGAAAGTTTTAAAAGTAATTCTCAAATTCAAATTTTCGAATATGAAATCTTGTGTTGCGTATATTAAATTTACCAAGGACATGTAACAATTTGGGGTTTTTTACTTGGCAACATAGTTATTTAACTATGAAATCCGTGTAACTGTCAAAATATTTGACATTTTCATTTGTTGCTTATTTGCAAATTAACAATTAGGAAAAGATTTCACATTCAATAAATAACATCGATCACCCTGCATGAAATAATAATTAATTTGGTCTTTAAAAACTTGTGTACTAGAAAAAATGCATGTGAAAAAGATAACCTCACTTTTTATTAACAATATTTTATCAACAATTACTCACTGCCGTCGAAAACTGACTTCAGATTTATCATTTTCAGCACAAAATGCAATATTCCTGAAAATTTCATTAAGCTTGGAAGATGCTCGTCAAGTATATTTAACCCAAAACATCTCATCGTTTTAGAATAAACTTTAAGGCCAAAATTCATGTTTGCCGAATTTGTAGCACCCTTAACCTCAGTTTAAACGACCCATTAGCATTAAATTTATATTTTTCGGCGTTTTGTTCGTCATGATTACTTTTTCTAGCAGTGTTCATGCGTTTAAAACACATTATGTCTTGGAAAAGTTCATCTTCGAGCCTTAGCCTTTAACAAATTTGCAATTTCTCTTGATAACAGGCCAATTATTAGCTGCTCTTTAATTTTAAAAAATCTAACTATGAAAATGTGCACAGCGATACTTTTTCTTGAAAATAACTTGCTCTATTTTCTTTTACAATCTGTGACCTTGCTTGCATTTTCCGTCATAATTCTGCTTTACTCGATTCATAAATAAAAGTTCGTTTAAATGCTTCTTTAAAAGACAGCCAGTTAATAATTTCTGAAGACTTGTCGTTTAACCAATACTCTGCAGCTTCTTCTAAATTCGAAATAGCCATTTGAAATGTAAATGGCACTGGCCATTTATGTAAAATAACAGATGTTTCCACATGATTTAACCAAAATTTTGCAACATTTATCACCTGTAAATTTATCAACCGTTTTTGATAAATCTGGCATCATATTGAAATTTGTAACTCCAGATTTTTGTTCAGTTCCATTTGTAAGATTTGTTTTTGTAATGAATTTATAAGTACATATTTTGTTGCATTAACATCGTAATCGTATTCATCAACTGTTGTAAGTCACATTTAGCATTTGCAATTTGATTTTCAAACTTTTTTTTAATTTTATTTTATATATGGGAAGAAATCCTTTTTTTTTACAATACTAAAATGAAATGATACAAATTAATGCCAGCTTACTTATCCATATTTTGAATACAAAATTTTTCAAAGGATTCATTATTACGAAGTATTCTACCCATATCAGAATTTCCGTTTTTGTCATCCATAATTTCAAAAATGGCCGTTACAAATACCTGTTTCAACACAGTTTTATCATCTGCCTTGATGATTCCTGATCCTAATCCCACTTCTGAGGAATTGTAGGGTATAATTTTTCTGGTTTTAAACGTAATTGATATTACTCACATACCCTTTTAATTTACACATTTATTTTTAACTAAACAACAACTCTTTTTCACAATGTTCGAATAAATAATCAGAGCATAAATGTGTGTTCACCACACCTCATCATTCTAATTCGAGTAAATACGCCTCCCACCTCCTAGTTACTTCATAAGTACCAACCTAACTATCTTAAAAATGGCAGAAAATTAAAAGTTCAAATGTCCAAACTACTACATCATCATCATTTTGTTTTCGACCTTACTTAAGGTCGGTTTGACGCAGCTCTAACTTCTTTTCTATTCTGTGCTAATCTAAAAAGCTTTACATACCCTTCACAACCTAAATTTCTAATAATTTGACTAATATAGTTTGGTCTAGGTCTTCCTATATCCTTCTATCTTTTTCCTATCCAGCTGACTCTACATAGATATTAGCAACCTGATGGTTGTTAAAGAACTCTAACATGTTTACATGATTACCATTTATAAGGAAATGAAATATAACCTGGTTATCCGCTTCAAAAAGGAAAAGTGTTAAATTATATGTTATGGTAAGGCTTAAGCAACGAAACGCTACCAACATGCCAGACCGCTAACTAATTGTGAGTTATGTCCTGATGACATTTAGTTAACTGATTTTTTTTTTTTGTTTTGTTTTCGAACTTACTTAAAGTCGGTTTGACGCAGCTCTAAATTCTTTTCTATTCTGAGCTAGTCTAAAAAGGTCTACATAGCCTTCACAACCTAAATCTCTAATAATTTGACTAATATAGCTTTGTCTAGGCCTTCCTACTCTATTTTTATTTGGTAGTCTATAATCTAAAACTTTACTAAATAGTCCCTCATGTCTTAACTGGTGCCCTATCATTCTATCTCTCCTGACCTTCAATTGTTTCCACATACAGGGATCCTCACCTATCCTTCTATAAACTTCCTCGTTTGTTACTCTATCTGTCCAACTAATCTTTAACATTCTCCTATAACACCACGTTTCAAAAGCTTCTATCTTTTTCTTATCTACTTCTTTAATTGTCCAAGTCTCACTACCGTATAGTAGAACGCTCCATACGTACGACTTTAAGAAATTTTTTCTATTATCTAAACTAATACTATTAGCTATGAGTAAGTTTTTCTTTTTTAAAAACATTTTTCTAGCTTGAGCTATTCTAGCTACTATATCCCTTCTACTACGTCCATCCTTTGTAATTATACTACCTAAATAGCAAAATTCATCTACCTCCTGTAACTCGGTATTACCTATTTTTAATTTTGGTTTAGAACTAGGCTGTAACTCACTTGTCATTATCTTTGTCTTTACTGAGTTAATTCTCATACTATAGTTACTCTGTAGTATCTCATCTAAAATATTTAAAAACTCTCCTAACTCTTTCCTAGACTCTGCTATAATGGCTATATCATCTGCAAAACGTAACATGTCTATTTTCTGTCCCTGTACACTAATACCTATCTCTTTTCTCTCTCTAGCTAAGTTTAAAGCTTCCTCAATATAAACATTAAAAATCAAGGGAGACAGTATACAACCCTGTCTAACACCATTTCTAATCTTAGCTTCCTTTTCTATTTCATCCAATCTAATTACTACGCTTTGGTTTTTATATAGACTGTAAATAATTTTTCTATCCCTATGAGAAATTCCTATTTTTCTCAAAACCCTGAACATAACAATCCAATTAACCCTATCAAATCCTTTTTCTAAATCTACAAATGCGAAATGAGTCTTTTTATTTTTTTGTAACCTTTTTTCGATAATTACCCTAATCATTAGTATCGGTTCTCTAGTCCCTCTGTCTTTACGAAAACCATATTGGTCTTCGCCTAAATAATTCTCAATCAAAGCTTCTACTCTATTTTTAATTATTATTGTTAGTATTTTGGAAGCATGAGAAGTTAAACTAACCGTCCTAAAATTCTCACACCTATCAGCTCCTGACTTTTTTGGGATTGGAATAATAATATTTTTTTCGAAATCTATTGGAACCTCACCTGTGTCATATATTACATTTATTAGTTCATATAATCTGTCTAAAGTTTTCTGACTTGCATATTTTATTAATTCTGCGGGAATATCGTCTATCCCTGACGCTTTATTTAATTTAAGATTCCGAACAGCTCTATCAAATTCCTCTCTTAATATTGAGATCCCTATTTCTACATCCTCTTCTTGGTCGTACTCTAACTCATCCATATCGTCTCCCTTATATAAATCTTCTAAATATCTTTTCCATTTATCTGCTACCTCAACTTTATTTATTAGAAGCTCATTATTCTCGTCTCTAATACCATTACATTTTTCCTATCTTCCCAAAAACTTTTTAACTGCCCTGTAAGCCCTGTCTGTCTTACCTACTCTCAAATCATCTTGTATTCCTTACAATTCTCCTCCATCCATTTATTTCTAGCTTTTCTACACTCATGTACTATCTTATTTCTAACTGTATTATATTTTTGCTTACTTTCACTATCCACTTCTCTGAAAGGTTTAAGCTTTCTTCTATTCTCTATTAAATCTAATATCTCCTTTGTTACCCACGGTTTTCTCGCTTCTATTTTTTCTTACCTATAGTCTGTGTTGCTGTATCATGTACAGTCAGTTTTATTTCTTTCCATCTATTTTCTACATTCCTCCTACAGCTATCTCTTTGCTCTTATTATCTAATACTTGTTTATATTCCTCTTTTACCCTACTATCATTAAGCTTACCTAGATCCCATCCTCTCTTTTAACCTTTCTCAATTTTTGAATTTTAGTTTACACTTCATTTTAACTAAGTTATGATCGCTATCTATGTCGGCCCCTGGATAACTACGACAGTTTTAACTTGGTT
Source organism: Platerodrilus igneus (assembly GCA_036346225.1). Taxonomy (NCBI): domain Eukaryota; kingdom Metazoa; phylum Arthropoda; class Insecta; order Coleoptera; family Lycidae; genus Platerodrilus; species Platerodrilus igneus. The sequence continues at coordinate 63,529 of JARFIW010001531.1, read as the reverse complement.
TCTAAATCTTTGTTTAACTAAAATATAATCTATTTGGTATCTAGCCCTATCACCTGGGGCTTTCCAGGTATATCTTCTCCTAACATGTTGTTCGAATAGGGTGTTTACAGTTACTAATCTATGTTCCTGGCAAAACTCAACTAATCTTTCTCCTCTATCATTTCGTCTGCCATACCCAAATTTTCCTACCATTTTTCCCTCACTACCTTCTCCCACTGACGCATTAAAATCGCCCATAACTATTAAATTCTCATCTCCTTTTACTTTTCTCACTATACTATTTATATCCTCGTATACCTTTTCTACTTCCTCATCCTCATACTGAGTTGTTGGCATGTAAACCTGTACTAAAACAGTGTCTGTGGGTTTTGTACTCAATCTAACCATAATTATTCTATCACTAAATTGTAAGTACTCTTTAACTTTATGCCCTATTCTTTTACCTAACACTATTCCTACCCCTGCCTGTCCATTAGTTGAAGAAGTTGTAATTATTCTATAATTATCTTTCCAAAAGTCATTACTATCTGGCCATCTCACCTCACTAATACCTAAAATGTCCAGTTTTTCCTTTCTCATTTCGACTAATAAATTCGTTAACTTATCTACTCTAAGTAATGACCTTACATTCCAAGTCCCTATCACTAAATCGAACTGTTGTTTTATATTCTTATGATGACGAGCCCCAAGTACCCCCTCCCGGAGATCCGAATGAGGGAGTATTTTACCTCCGGACAAGAATTTTACTTGTGAGCTCTCCATCATATGTATTTCGTGTTTTAGGCCACGCACACCTGGGAAATATTGTGGTAGGCTCCCATATCTTTCCACAACGCAGTTTTTAAAGATTTTAGCAAAAGCCGTATCCGTCACGGCCAACCCCAACAAGCTTTAGAATTATTGAGGATCGCCCAAACCAACCGACCCTCCTCCAATATCTTTTAGCCAGCAAGGCTGCTGCCCCTTGCTGCGCCTTTTAATCGCCTTTTACGATAAGCAGGCTTACTATAGTAGTATTCTTTATCCCCTACTATAGGGATGATATATATATATATATATATATATATATATATATATATATATATATATACCTTGTAATCATTATAGATTCTATCTGAATGTCTTAATGATCATTATACTAGCATTAAAATAAACTATATACTTTACATAACCCAAGAATAATATTTTAAATCTGCTACTTCAGTCATCATCATTAAATTAATTGTATCTTGAAAAGCATTAAAATAGTTTGTTACACATAAATTTTTGTTCCAAATTTTTGTAGACTTAAAAAGTGCCCTCATATTATATATTGTATATACTACACCAACATACCATTAATATCAACGTTTTGACGTATAAGATCCGGATTTTCTTCTGCAGTAACAGCTTCAGCATCTTCTGTGATGCACTCCATTTCTTCACATAGACGACATCCCGAATAAAGTTATTTGAAGTACTACAAACTACTACAAGAAAAATAAATTTTATTTTTTACAACATTGAAATACGATTATGGCTGCTGTTATATATTAACTATCAACTTAAAAATTATCATTACTAAAAATCTACAGTCGTAACCTGCATGTGTATTATTATTCCAATCTATGTAAAACTTAATGATATTGTAGTTTTGGCTTAAAGTTCTAACAATTTGTCTATAAACTATTTGAAGATCATAGAGGAAGAAAATGCATTTAAAAAAAAAACACTAATTCAAATATTAGCAAATACATTAATAATTAGCAAAACATAATACTAATAAATATTACATAATAAAATTGGATCGGCTGTGTAGGTTTGAGACGAGGGACCCTTGATATATGCGGTCTTAATACTAGCTCGGAGTAACACAGAATGGATAACGCAAATACGCTTTATTATTGTAAGTTTAAATAATGACATCCAATATTGCTACTTACATGTATGTTCCGACTAGTTTCGATGTGATTGTATATATTGTCACGGTTTAACATATAGCAGCTCTACATGTGGTTTGGAAATGCATGATTTCAAGAGCATGCACTATACAAGAATAGCATAACGTAAAAGGTTAGTTCACCTTGTTTGGTTGACGGTTGAAACTCGAATCTCTTGTGTTACACTGATAACACTACATGTTTCCGGCACTTACGCGAGATTGTCTATACATGCGGCAGTATATTGGATTCTCGCATGGAAAATTATAAATATAAACAAATGCAAAACACGAGCATGATCCAAAAACTGTTTTATAAATTATCCTTTAATGAAAATACAGCTTTCCTGTGTTAAGTTTATATACCAGAAGATATAAATTGTATTCAAAAATCAAGGCATAAAAATAACTAGTGTATAATGACTAGTAAAAATTTTATTCCACAGGTTTCTTTGTCGCAAGTATGTCAATCACTCAGTTATCAAAATTCCCCAATAGAATTAATAATGCTTACTAGTACGATAACACTACTAACCCTTTAATGCCGGTAATCAATTCTTTTACCAATCACTTTAAGATTTTGGGTCATTTTTATTTTCGCAATATTAGTAACCTCGTGCCATTTTAGATTTGTAGAGTGTGTAGTTTTTGAATACAGTGTGTACCATATATGGCACACTAGGCACTTCTATTGTCAGAATTTCCTTATTTTTGTATTATAGTTAATAGATAAAGAAATGACCACGAAATGTGTTTTTTTTTATAAAATGTGTGTACATATGGCAAAAAACTCTATAGACTACACCACTAAAAACTACAGATAATACAAGAAACAAATCACAACTAATTGTGCAAAACTGGTGTTTTGAAGAATGATAACTTACAAAACAACCAACACACAGTCCAACATCACATTTCACACAATATGTTCATGTTCGACTTCCACAGGAAGGGCATCTGCATCATTTTCCTGCTTCAATAGTGGAGACTAAGTAGTTCACCATACCTTGTCTTATTTCATCATGAATTCGACCTTGTACAGAACTAACAGTTGGCAACCTTCCAGGTGCAAATGGCGCTTTTTTATATTTTTCAAGATAAGTTGTTACCAATTCTCGGCTAAAATCAATTTGTGAAGTTGCTTTATCAGATTTTCTGGACAAAACCCAAGCATTATGCACTGGTGCATCAATAAGCCACATAAACAATGCCCACCACCACTTCTTGCTTATCACACCTATTCGATAATGAGACATTTTTGCCCATTCTATCAGTTCCTCCCATATATTTGTTATATTCGGCAAATACGTATGGTCTGCTTGCATTTATACATTTTCTTTGTTCACGAGAATATCTGCCTACTGAACCAACCGGATCTTACTCCATAAGTGGTAGAAGCTATGGTAACAACAGAGTTGTCTACCCACCTTGCTAAGGCATTATTATTGGTAGAGGTTGCATTTATAAACGATCCCCGTTTTGTTTTTTTTTTCATAACTTTTGACGACTCTGTAGGACAATTTTGTGGAAGTCTGTTTTCTCTCAAGATTCCAGTCTCACCATATCCACGCTTCCTTAGCGTTGTGAGTAGTGTTAAATTGGTAAACAAATTATCAAAATAGATTTCAAATGGCAAATTCTTAATTTCACTGGGAAATGCATCTAACATTTCTAGTAATGGTGCACCTGCTTTTCCACATGTTGTGTGGTATTCAGTATTTGCAGATGTATTCGCTCCTTGATAAACTTCAAATGAAATCAAATAACCAGATTCTGTATTCAAACACCAGATTTTGTAGCCAAATCGTATTGACTTGCCCCTAATAAATTGTTTACACCCATGGCGACGTAGTAGGCCACCATGCACTCATCAAAATTCATATGCTGTTCAGCTCGGTATTCAGCCAGAACCCTCTTTTTTAGAAGATCCATCAGTGGGCGCAGTTTCCACATTTTGTTAGTATTAACACTTTTGGAAATATTCGGACAGTGTATAAAACAACAAATCTGTAAGAATCTGTCTCTTCTCATTGCATTCACAACTAATTCATTGCGGACATCTTTTGAACTCTCCCAGTAACTTCTTTTAGTTGGTACAGTGTTATAACCGGACAGCAAAAGTATACCAATAAAAACCTTCATTTCAAAGGAAGTTATCTTCGGGTCAGGAAAATTTTTAAAAAGTGCATATTAGAAATTCCAAAACTTGATTATCAAAAAAACGTTCAAATAATTCCACAGCTTTCAATTCGTGGGAGGAAGTATAGTTAGATTCTGGAAAGCATCCAACTTGAACATTTATATCTTTATTATGCCACATAAATATTTCTCGATTTTTCATACTTCCTTGTGCTTTACTCTTTGTTTGTTTATTTCGGTATCGGCTTGAATTTTTTTCTAAATTTCCTACAGAATGAACGACCACATCCGAGATATATTCAGAATTTTCTTCTGTGCTAGCCTGACCTCAAATTACAATTTCAGCGCTGCTGAGGAGTTGTCGTCCAGTAAGGTTGTCTACCAGTATCCTCGTCAGCTGAATCCTCATCTGAGTTTACATTTACCTCGGGTGGTTCAATATATATTCGCTCCACATTATCATTGTATGCTATATCAAGCACCTCTTGTAATGTAATACCTCTGCAAAAATACAATAAAGTTATTGAATCCATAAGAACATGATTCCAGTGGCATATAATGAAGAGAAACGCTTTTAGAAACATTTGACAGTGCTAGTGCTTAGTGTGCCAATTATGGCACACTAAACAAACAAAACACTGTATAAAAGATAATTCATGTTTTAATTTATAATGTGCTTTATTATATAAAATAATCCCTAAACTATACCAGTACAACAATTTATCCAAAAACGATAAGCTTTTGTTATATTTATCTAAATGTTATATCCATGACCGCAAGCAGATATTAGTCGAAATAAATGCAGGCACTTTAATCGCGTCATAAATAAAGAACAACTATTGCTATACTAAACTTTATAGCACGTGTAGCAACGGATATACTTCAAAGTGATGGGGACATTACAGGAAGTTGCATATTGCATTTCATTTTTATAGATTCAAATCTGTAGAATAAATTCTAACATACCATATATGGCAGTGGTGTTGTGCTAATTCTTTTTTACCGGAACGTGTATATATAATTACATAGACAGGGCCGATCCTGGGTAGGCGGCCGCTCTGTGTGGTCTCATGTCCCAAATTTAACGACGGGGGGGATTTCCATGATAATCCTGGCGGTGACGTTTTTTTAAGGTCTCATGTCCCAAATTTGACGACGGGTGGGATTTCTCCCAATATTCACCCATCGCCAGGATCGACCCTGTATATAGCATAAAAAGGAAAGGAAACGAAAATCATTACGAAACCCATTTTGTGTATTATATGTAATATATATATATATATATATATATATATATATTATAAGTAGTTTTTTACACAAGGTAAGTTGATAAATACTAACGTATTGAAATTAATAAGATGAAATAATAACTTAGATTTTTTTAAGTAAAGCCCAAATGATCATTTCAAATCGAGCTAGTAATTGAAAAAAGGAAAATATAAGGCCTTTTGAGCGGTGCTTCCTGTCTATATCTGACATAAGTCAAAAACTTGACAATTTCAGATGTGATTGACAAAAATGCTAAACGTAATTGAAAGTTAGGTTTATGTATGGTACTGTACACGATTTGGATTTGTAAATTTCCCAATTATAGCCATCGGCCTCGATAGCGTAATTGGTTAACGCACAGTTCCGGCAAAACTGAGATGCAGGTTCAAATCCTGTCCAAGGCCTTATATTTTCCTTCTTTCAATTACTAGCTCGATTTGAAATGATCATTTGGGCTTTACTTAAAAAAGTCTAGTTTTTATTATATATATATATATATATATATATGTTTATTACAATAATAGGAACGTTTAATAAAAATTAGTTAACAAATTATAAAATACGCATATTAGATACTCAAACAATATTGCATAAATATTTTAACAATACATGAAAACAGTAATGGTTTTTATAAAATATTCCAAATACGATTATGTTCAGGATCTTGTGGTTGAATTTTCTTTGTTTTGTTGTCATCCGCTGAACGATGAGACCTTAACCAAGTTTTTACATAATCATCTGGTTTAAATAATTGTTGTGGTGGGCCATTCATTTTTATAAATAAAAGATTTGCTAGATTTTCAATTAATATTCTATTTCTTTGTTCATTTAAAATAATATTCATATTACTGAATCCGTGCTCACACTCTGCCGAACTGCAAGGTACAATATTTATGTATCGAATTAAGATTTCTACATCTTCAGGAATTACTTTGCCTCCAGTATCAATATAATCTCTAAACGCATTGATACATCGCATCGGTGATGTTAAATTAAATCTGGTGCATAATGACTGAATTTCATTTTCTCCATAGCCAATTTCAATATCTGCTGGCCACTCCGTTGGATCTAGTACTCGAAATTCACTTATCAAATCATTTTCTGTATGTAGTCTTCTAGTCATATTATTAATGAGACTTACAAGGAATTGATTTCTGTTAATAATAGTAATTGTTTTATTATCTGTTAAAGTTAATGTTCCTAATTTCATCACTTGAACAGCTTCTGATGCTTCTATGAGTTTGTTTCCTTTTTTAACATTTTTTAGTGATTCCAAATAGCGAAAGTTCGACGGATTAGTTTGTCCGCATATACTATCGTTACACTTCTGTTCTGTAACGCTTCAGACAAGATGGAAAGTTCATACAAAACATCATACATTATTGCCAAGTTAATTATAAACTGTTTAGACATGATATATTTTTTTAGACCAATGTATACACTCTGATCAGTTTTTGAACGAGTTTCATCAGCTGCGGCTTGATGAAAATGTTCAGCAAGAGATTTTAAATTTTGCCAAACTGCATTAACAGTTCTGAATAAACTAGCTATCCACCTTATTCCTAAAACACGTCCTATTTTTTTAATTTCTTCTCCCAAATTTTCTGCGCATGATTCTAGTTTGCGTTGATTTTTAGGAAATTGATGATAAATGGTATATAACTTATCCATAAATATGTGAAAATGGTTAATACCATTTACTTCCGCGACAGCATCGTTAACAGAGAGCTCCAGACGATGATTTAAACAGTGCCACGTGATTATTTTTGGAAATTTATTCAATAATTTTGTAGCCACTCCTGACCTTTTTCCTAACATTACACTTGCTCCGTCACTGGTAAATGCAATTAAATTTTGTTTCAAATAATTCTCGTCGAAGCCATATTTTTCCAAATTATTTAAAAGGTATTCTGTAATGGTGGATGCTGTTTGATCGGACAATTCTATTAAATCAAAAAAAAAGGAATTGTGGTTTGCTGATTTTATTTATTTCGATTTTTAAAAATATAATTAGAGTAGATTTTTTACTTAATGTTGTAGATTCATCTATGAGAATCGAAATCTTTCCATTTGTTTTAATAATTTCTGAACAAATTCTTAATTTCATATTTTTGGATATGTGATTAATTATATTTGTGCAGGTATATCTGGACCGTAAACCAGGTGTCAAAATTGTTCCATTTAATTCTTGCAATTGCAATAAATTATAATAATCCGAATATGGTCGGTCGTGTTTGGCTAAATAATAAGCAGTTCTAAATACTAAAGACGTGCTCTAAATAGATGCCTTATTTAAATTGTCTATTACATTTTCTATTGGCTGATGCTGTTCGCTGTTTAATATTTTTTCTGAATTAATGTGCGCTGTTGTTTTCACGTTCAAAAATTTTTTTTCTTAATGATGTTAACTGCGATTTTTTATCTTTACCATAGTAAGAAACGGATGTGGAACTCCATTCCTTTGAAATATTTACACCACGGGTTTTAGATACCCCTAAGTGCTGTATTTTGTTACAAAAAGAGCAACCTAATTTTCCGGATTCGGAAAGTAACCAAGGAAACTGTCTTTTCTTTTCTAACCACATTTCCGCACTCCAAATATTAGGCCACGAGACTTCGTCAGAATAGTTATCATTATAAGTACTTTTTGACGTTGACGTTGATGCTATGGCTGCAAGTTCAACAGATTCCAGTTGATCAGCGTTGAAGTTGGTGTTGGATACTTGGCTCAATGTTGCATTTTCCTGGGTCATTGACTCATCTTCGCTGCTAGTTTTTAGTTTCTTTTTAAAAAATCGGTGATGCTACTGTTTTTTCTTTTTTCACTCATGTTGAAATTACTAATAAAATAAATACTATTATTTAATAGGGAAAAAAAACGGGCATTTTTTTATTATTAATGAAAATGAAATATACTTACACTTTAAGTTTATTAGATTAAAGATTATAGAAAAATGCAACTACTACATACATATATGAAGCACGCACGTAATCTTGTAGCGAGAGGTTCTTAGAAATATGTGAAATTGACACTAACACTTTTTAATCGACACTTTGACTTAGGTAGCGTAGGTAGCATGCATAGAATATTTTGCCAACAGTAGTACTTATTAAACTTATTATTACATTGTATGGAATAAAGATTTTAATGCATACAATAGTTTTGTGTGGCACTTATTCACTAACTAAAACTTCCACTTTCTATAAATGTGCTGTCACAAAGATGGTTTGACACTGATTAAAAAAATGGTTTTAAATACTCAAATTCTTACACTAAGGGTGGGGGATGCACAAACTACAAAGATGGGAATTTCCCAGCAATGCACATTTCAGATGAAAATCGGTACGTTTGTCGGCATTTTTCTTAGCATCACTGTAATAAACTAATAAAGTTTAAAACATCTACCGATACTGGAAACCAACATCTGGTAATTCTAGTTCACAACAAATGTATAATAAAGATTCTTAGCATTAGCCGCAGGCCCATTTGGGTATGGCAATAAACTATGCCAGGGATGAGTAACGTACGGTCCGTGGGCTGCTTGCATTAAAATTTATGTATGAAATCTTTACTTTTTAAAATTTGATATTTTTTTCTTCTAATGTTTATTATAAATAAAGTTTAATTCCCGTTGAACCGGTTCAAAAACCGGTTCACGTATTTGTTTCGGTTTGGTTCGAATTCCGGTTCAGCAGAAAAAAACGTTCTGAGTCTTTTTTCTATCATTGAATTCTTTAAAAATGTATGTATATGTTAAATATTTGCTGGAAATTGTATAATACCATGTATATATGACACAAATTTCACACAAACTACATGCAATGAATATTCTTCACTACGTTTCCGGCACTTGTGCGGGATTGTCTATACATTCGGCACTATATTGGATTCTCACATGGAAAATTATAAATATAAACAAATGCAAAACACGAGCATGATCCAAAAACTGTTTTATAAATTATCTTTAATGAAAATATAGTTTTCCTTAGTAAAGTTTATAGGTGGGAAGATATAAATTGTATTCAAAACCAAGACATAAAAATAACTAGTATATAATGACTAGTAAAAATTTTATTCCACAGGTTTTTTTTGTCGCAAGTATGTCAATCACTCAGTTATCAAAATTCCCCCATAGAATTAATAACGCTTTCTCGCACGATAACACTACTAACGTACTTAGTCTTTTTTCTGTCATTGAATTTTTTAAAAATGTATGTACATGTTTAATATCTGCTGGAAGTAGTATAATACAATGTAATATATTACTCAAAGATCGCACAAATTACATGCAACTGAATATTCTTCAGTACGTAACCGCAAACATGTCCATACTCTTTCTGATGCAGTATTATAAAACAAATTGCGTGAATTTAGGCGTCTGGGACCCCACTTTTCTTCTGATGCAAAATAATCATGTTAGTGTAAACAAATCTTTGTCCGGTGTAGGATTGGGTATGTCTTTGTGAATAAACTATTTGTAATGCACTATAGCCACATCTGATTTTGCCTGAATTACGGGTATGTAACTTTTATTCGGAGCTTGCTACGGATCGTCCTATAGAGTTTGGATCCAGTCCGACTTACACAGTTTAAAAAAACGGTTATGAATTTTTATAGTTAGGCCCGGAATCGACAACTTTAAACTTGAAGATTTGGTCGTGTTATTCTGTTTCTGCCTAGATTGTGGGTGTTTCTTTTATTCGGGTTTGCTGCGGATAGTCCTAAAGGGTATGGATTGGGTTTGACTTACGCAGTTTAAAAAAAACTTATGAATTTTTATAGTTAGGCCAGATTGACAAGTTTAAACTGGAAGATTTGTTGGTGGTATTGTTTTTGCCTGAATTGCGGGTGTGTTACTTTTATTCGGGGCTTGCTATGGATCGTCGTATAAAGTTTGGATCCGGTCCGACTTATGCAGTTTTAAATAAAAAACGGTTATGAATTGTTATAGTTAGGCTAGAATCGACAACTTTAAATTCGAAGATTTGCTCGTGGTATTGTTTTTGCCTGAATTGCGGGTATGGTTCTCTTATTCGGGGCATGCTGCGGATCGTCCTAAAGGGCATGGATCGGGTCTGACTTATGCAGTTTTAAAAAAAAAACTTATTAATTTTTATAGTTGGCCAGAATCGACAAGTTTAAACTCGAAGATTTGTTGGTGGTATTGTTTTTGCTTGAATTGCGGGTGTGTTTCTTTTATTCGGGTTTGCTGCGGATAGTCCTAAAGGGTATGGATTGGGTTTGACTTACGCAGTTTATAAAAAACTTATGAATTTTTATAGTTAGGCCAGATTGACAAGTTTAAACTCGAAGATTTGTTGTTGGTATTGTTTTGCTTGAATTGCGGGTGTGTTACTTTTATTCGGGCTTGCTATGGATCGTCGTATAAAGTTTGGATCCGGTCCGACTTATGCAGTTTTAAATAAAAAACGGTTATGAATTGTTATAGTTAGGCTAGAATCGACAACTTTAAATTCGAAGATTTGCTCGTGGTATTGTTTTTGCCTGAATTGCGGGTATGGTTCTCTTATTCGGGGCATGCTGCGGATCGTCCTAAAGGGCATGGATCGGGTCTGACTTATGCAGTTTAAAAAAAAAACATTAATTTTTATAGTTGGCCAGAATCGACAAGTTTAAACTCGAAGATTTGTTGGTGGTATTGTTTTTGCTTGAATTGCGGGTGTGTTTCTTTTATTCGGGTTTGCTGCGGATAGTCCTAAAGGGTATGGATTGGGTTTGACTTACGCAGTTTAAAAAAAACTTATGAATTTTTATAGTTAGGCCAGATTGACAAGTTTAAACTGGAAGATTTGTTGGTGGTATTGTTTTTGCCTGAATTGCGGGTGTGTTACTTTTATTCGGGGCTTGCTATGGATCGTCGTATAAAGTTTGGATCCGGTCCGACTTATGCAGTTTTAAATAAAAAACGGTTATGAATTGTTATAGTTAGGCTAGAATCGACAACTTTAAATTCGAAGATTTGCTCGTGGTATTGTTTTTGCCTGAATTGCGGGTATGGTTCTCTTATTCGGGGCATGCTGCGGATCGTCCTAAAGGGCATGGATCGGGTCTGACTTATGCAGTTTTAAAAAAAAAACTTATTAATTTTTATAGTTGGCCAGAATCGACAAGTTTAAACTCGAAGATTTGTTGTTGGTATTGTTTTTGCTTGAATTGCGGGTGTGTTACTTTTATTCGGGGCTTGCTATGGATCGTCGTATAAAGTTTGGATCCGGTCCGACTTATGCAGTTTTAAATAAAAAACGGTTATGAATTGTTATAGTTAGGCTAGAATCGACAACTTTAAATTCGAAGATTTGCTCGTGGTATTGTTTTTGCCTGAATTGCGGGTATGGTTCTCTTATTCGGGGCATGCTGCGGATCGTCCTAAAGGGCATGGATCGGGTCTGACTTATGCAGTTTAAAAAAAAAACATTAATTTTTATAGTTGGCCAGAATCGACAAGTTTAAACTCGAAGCTTTGTTGGTGGTATTGTTTTTGCCTGAATTGCGGGTGTGTTTCTTTTATTCGGGTTTGCTGCGGATAGTCCTAAAGGATATGGATTGGGTTTGACTTACGCAGTTTAAAAAAAACTTATGAATTTTTATAGTTAGGCCAGATTGACAAGTTTAAACTGGAAGATTTGTTGGTGGTATTGTTTTTGCCTGAATTGCGGGTGTGTTTCTTTTATTCGGGTTTGCTGCGGATAGTCCTAAAGGATATGGATTGGGTTTGACTTACGCAGTTTAAAAAAAACTTATGAATTTTTATAGTTAGGCCAGATTGACAAGTTTAAACTGGAAGATTTGTTGGTGGTATTGTTTTTGCCTGAATTGCGGGTGTGTTACTTTTATTCGGGGCTTGCTATGGATCGTCGTATAAAGTTTGGATCCGGTCCCACTTATGCAGTTTTAAATAAAAAACGGTTATGAATTGTCATAGTTAGGCTAGAATCGACAACTTTAAATTCGAAGATTTGCTCGTGGTATTGTTTTTGCCTGAATTGCGGGTATGGTTCTCTTATTCGGGGCATGCTGCGGATCGTCCTAAAGGGCATGGATCGGGTCTGACTTATGCAGTTTTAAAAAAACTTATTAATTTTATAGTTGGCCAGAATCGACAAGTTTAAACTCGAAGATTTGTTGTTGGTATTGTTTTGCTTGAATTGCGGGTGTGTTACTTTTATTCGGGGCTTGCTATGGATCGTCGTATAAAGTTTGGATCCGGTCCGACTTATGCAGTTTTAAATAAAAAACGGTTATGAATTGTTATAGTTAGGCTAGAATCGACAACTTTAAATTCGAAGATTTGCTCGTGGTATTGTTTTTGCCTGAATTGCGGGTATGGTTCTCTTATTCGGGGCATGCTGCGGATCGTCCTAAAGGGCATGGATCGGGTCTGACTTATGCAGTTTAAAAAAAAAACATTAATTTTTATAGTTGGCCAGAATCGACAAGTTTAAACTCGAAGCTTTGTTGGTGGTATTGTTTTTGCCTGAATTGCGGGTGTGTTTCTTTTATTCGGGTTTGCTGCGGATAGTCCTAAAGGATATGGATTGGGTTTGACTTACGCAGTTTAAAAAAAACTTATGAATTTTTATAGTTAGGCCAGATTGACAAGTTTAAACTGGAAGATTTGTTGGTGGTATTGTTTTTGCCTGAATTGCGGGTGTGTTACTTTTATTCGGGGCTTGCTATGGATCGTCGTATAAAGTTTGGATCCGGTCCCAGTTATGCAGTTTTAAATAAAAAACGGTTATGAATTGTCATAGTTAGGCTAGAATCGACAACTTTAAATTCGAAGATTTGCTCGTGGTATTGTTTTTGCCTGAATTGCGGGTATGGTTCTCTTATTCGGGGCATGCTGCGGATCGTCCTAAAGGGCATGGATCGGGTCTGACTTATGCAGTTTTAAAAAAAAAACTTATTAATTTTTATAGTTGGCCAGAATCGACAAGTTTAAACTCGAAGATTTGTTGGTGGTATTGTTTTTGCTTGAATTGCGGGTGTGTTTCTTTTATTCGGGTTTGCTGCGGATAGTCCTAAAGGGTATGGATTGGGTTTGACTTACGCAGTTTAAAAAAAACTTATGAATTTTTATAGTTAGGCCAGATTGACAAGTTTAAACTCGAAGATTTGTTGTTGGTATTGTTTTTGCTTGAATTGCGGGTGTGTTACTTTTATTCGGGGCTTGCTATGGATCGTCGTATAAAGTTTGGATCCGGTCCGACTTATGCAGTTTTAAATAAAAAACGGTTATGAATTGTTATAGTTAGGCTAGAATCGACAACTTTAAATTCGAAGATTTGCTCGTGGTATTGTTTTTTGCCTGAATTGCGGGTATGGTTCTCTTATTCGGGGCATGCTGCGGATCGTCCTAAAGGGCATGGATCGGGTCTGACTTATGCAGTTTAAAAAAAAAAACTTATTAATTTTTATAGTTGGCCAGAATCGACAAGTTTAAACTCGAAGATTTGTTGGTGGTATTGTTTTTGCCTGAATTGCGGGTGTGTTTCTTTTGTTCGGGTTTGCTGCGGATAGTCCTTAAGGATATGGATTGGGTTTGACTTACGCAGTTTAAAAAAAACTTATGAATTTTTATAGTTAGGCCAGATTGACAAGTTTAAACTGGAAGATTTGTTGGTGGTATTGTTTTTGCTTGAATTGCGGGTGTGTCACTTTTATTCGGGGCTTGCTATGGATCGTCGTATAAAGTTTGGATCCGGTCCGACTGATGCAGTTTTAAATAAAAAAACGGTTATGAATTGTTATAGTTAGGCTAGAATCGACAACTTTAAATTCGAAGATTTGCTCGTGGTATTGTTTTTGCCTGAATTGCGGGTATGGTTCTCTTATTCGGGGCATGCTGCGGATCGTCCTAAAGGGCATGGATCGGGTCTGACTTATGCAGTTTAAAAAAAAAAACTTATTAATTTTTATAGTTGGCCAGAATCGACAAGTTTAAACTCGAAGATTTGTTGGTGGTATTGTTTTTGCTTGAATTGCGGGTGTGTTTCTTTTATTCGGGTTTGCTGCGAATAGTCCTAAAGGGTATGGATTGAGTTTGACTTACGCAGTTTAAAAAAAACTTATGAATTTTTATAGTTAGGCCAGATTGACAAGTTTAAACTCGAAGATTTGTTGGTGGTATTGTTTTTGCTTGAATTGCGGGTGTGTTACTTTTATTCGGGGCTTGCTATGGATCGTCGTATAAAGTTTGGATCCGGTCCGACTTATGCAGTTTTAAATAAAAAACGGTTATGAATTGTTATAGTTAGGCTAGAATCGACAACTTTAAATTCGAAGCTTTGCTCGTGGTATTGTTTTTTCCTGAATTGCGGGTATGTTTCTCTTATTCGTGGCTTGCCACGGATTGTCCTAAAGCAGTGGTCCCCAACCTTTTTTTTACTTTCGTACTCCTTAATTAGGCTTTAGGACATCAAGTACCCCCTTCCTCTTATATCCCTCCTCTACACCCATACCTCTCTAAATGAAATTGGCTAACGTGTTTTTACAGTATTTATAGATTTATAAGTACCTGTTACTTATATTGTTTTTTGATTGGGGATTTGATAAGCTGGTAAATAATTACACCACTCAAAATAATAACTATATATATTGGGTTTTACATTTTAATTTTACAAACTGTATAGGCTATAATAGTAGCCCAACATTATAAGAAGTTGTAAAACTGAACTATACAACAGTGTCTATCACTAATACTTAATAAATAAACATTGAAAGTAAATGTTAACAGTGTTGTAATAGTGTACCGTTGGTTGGATAGACCTTTTGAATGTCAATGTGATCCTTGAGCTTGTTTCATGGAACTGAGCTTTTTAAAGTCGGGCTCAAACGAAGATAAGTACAATCTTAAATCAGGCGCTGCGTTAAGTTTATTTCGGTATTTATTCTTGATGTACACATAAGATGAGAATGCTCTTTCAGCAAGGTATGTGTTCATGAAAGACATTAAATATTTTAAAGATTTAGCACTAAGTTCTTTATATATATACTCTTTCTCCACTGTTGCCCAGAGGTGATTAGATTCATTTTTCTGAAATCAGACTGTAGAGAAGAGTCAGCCGAAAGTTCAATTAGTTTTATTTTTCAGAAATAGATAATTTTTTGTTTCTTGAAATGCCAATCCATCGAATGGATTCAAAATCCAATCGCACTCATTATTTTTCACTGGAAAGTAGCCCTTAAATGACTCCTTAACTCCTTTTAAGCGAGCTAATATACTATATTTGACTCCTTTTGACAACTGCAGGTCATTGTCCGATACGAAACTGTGAAGGGTCTCGAAAACTTCACATTGATCGTTGTTTATACAAATTTCCCTAAAGCCTAATTTTTTTGATAATTGACTCGATTTTGTTGGACACCTTAAAAATGTTAATTGAACTGTTTTGTACACGAGTTTAAACCCGCAATAAGGTTACCTCACAACCATATACAATCTCCGTTAAACAGTATTGGTATCTGACAAGTGTAAACCCGCCATAGGGTCGCCTCAGATCCATATACAACCTTCATAGAACAACATTGGTATCTGACAAGTGTAAACCCGCCATAAGGTTACCTCAGAACAATGTTAAAAATCTACCAAAGAGGTAGCCTAAATCATAATGATTTCCCCTTCAAAATAAATATAAAAAAATGACTACTTAAGCCTTTTAATAATGCAATTGCACACTTCTTTAATAACCATCCTCTAAATTGTATAAATAGAAACATGTTAAAAAATGTTTTCCAATTCCCAAGTTATTGAATTTTTACAATAAAAATTAATCAGCTGATTTCACGTTAAACGACATACCTAAAAAGTCGGTCCCAGGCCGTAACACAAATTGAAGGCAATTATTCATTTAAACTTTAAAAATTTTTGCTTAGTGTACTCAAACCAAATATTTCAAACATCAATAAATCAAAGTCGCCTTCAATTTATGTCATAAATGTCAAACTTGAAGTTTTTATTATTTTGAAAACGATCCTAGGTTATGGATCGAAATGTTAATAAAGATAATTTAAAAAACTATGAGTGGTTTAATCCCAAAAGAAGATTAAGAAGAATACTAAACAAACCACGACAAACATACAGGGAATATTTGTATAAGATTGATTCAGTTGGCACCTACGATGCCTTTGATCAGGAATTTTTCTCTTTCGCCCTTTCTTTGGCCTCCCTTGTAGTACATTGCTTTCACTCTGAGTAGTGTTTTCAGGTTCGTTTGTTACAGGAGTTACTACCTATATATCTGGTTCATTTATTGCTTGGTTTGTTGATTCATTAATAAATCTGTCGTTAACGGTGATATTAGACGTGTACTGTTCATTAGCGGATGTGCCATTTGCTGGTACACAAATTTCGTTCGCCGAAGTCTCAGAATGATAAATCAATTCATCAGCATGATTAGTTGTCTTGTTAGTAGTTGTTGAACTAGGTTGTACAGATTCCAAAAAATTATTACAATACATTTTTGCTGTATTTGACTGAAGTACATCATAACCACTTTCACCCCTCACCGTTTATAGAGGAGTAAGTTCTATAAAATCACCGTTTATAATCTCTTCCTCGAATTCGTCATGAATGGGCCTATATAATGAACTACTGCCAGAAGGATTATAATCATATGTTTCTATATTAGGTGAGATAGATGCCGACTGCACCACCTATATAAATACAATATAAAAAATAATTTTGCCATAAAGATACACATATTGGAAGTAACATATCTATCTCTTAACAACTGAGAACATAAAGCTCTGAATAACCAAAATATACCATAAAAAAACCTGATAGCAGAATTCATACCATAGGCTTTTATTAATGATATGAAAATAATAAAATATCTTTACTTACGTGAAACACGGGCGATGTCTGGTGTTTTACCATACTCAAGATCCTTTTACCTCTGCTTGTCATTATAGATTTCTTAGTACACACAGTATATTAGAATTTATTTACTCGTAACATTAATGACGAAAATATGAACTATAGTAAAGTATGGTTATTACTTTTGTAATAAACAACACTACAACACTATTATTTTGTTTTCAATCTCACCACCCGCAATAGCAGTTGTTATAACCGGAAATGACACTACTTATATGGATTGTAAAGTTATGCATCAACAATGTAATAGTGGGAGACTGGCACTTAACACTTGATGCAAAATTAAAATGGACATTTTTACCGGTTAAGGCTCATAGCTGCTTCTTGCAGAACTAGAAACCTTCGATACAAGTGTTGGCACTTACATTTTTACCTCATATATTAAGCTTATGGTTTGTTGAATCACTACAGAACCGCATGTACACTTAGTTTGTGGTCTACCATAACAGATGGCAGCAATATCGCTTTTATTCAAAAAATGGCGCTTAGCCAGTTGCTGTGTAACACTGTCCAATTATAAGCAGAATTGACAGGCTGGAAATATCAGTGCTCTCATCCACCTGTAATGAAAACGACGGGCTATTCTGTAATCGCTCAATTATTGTGCATTCAATGTCATCAGACATATCATTAATTCTACTAGGAATTGTATTGTTTGAGAGGGGAATTTTGTTAATTTTACGCACCTGATCTTTACCGAACATACATTGAACAGCGTCTTTGATACAAGGAGATATCAAATTCTCAGCAATTGTATGATTTTTTCCTTCTTTAGCAATACGATAACTTATTTTGTACGATGCTTCAACAGCATTTTCATTAGTTTTGTTTGCAGACAAAACAAAAGAAGTTATATTAGAGATTTTGGACAGTCGTTGAAAAAACTTAATATCCTTATGTTTATAAATTGCATGTTTGATCTGTAGATGACCCATTATCAAAGAGGTTTCATTCCACCATTTGACAATATCTATTCACATACAACGCAGAGTGGTTTTGGACTGTCTTTGTCTCCCGTGAATGAAAATCCGTACTTCATATAGTCTTCACAGTATCTTCGTTTTTAGATTTAGGAACACTGATGTTCTCAGTTTCTTTAATGATGTCAATTTCAATTCTTCTTATCGGAACAGGCTTATCAGTCCCTGCATTCTGATTAACTTGAGCTTGTAAAATGTCAGACTGCTTCGAAGTAGATACGTTTGCAGAATCAAAAGCTTGGTTTTCACTGTTAGCTCCACCTCTCTTGAGAGTTGCAGTTTTTAACCACTTATCCATTTTCAGACATCACAAAATCAAGCATAAATGCGAGTACACAGTAACTGTAAATAATTACTATACGGTTACTAATAAACACCAATAATAAATGAAACAAAGGCAGGTTTATTAATCAGAATCACATTACTGCATTGACTCACAATTATTGAACACTAAAATGCTGGCATATAGCGTTCAGTTGCGTTTTATATGATGTAAGTGTAAAAAAAATCGTGGTTGATTTTTCTATACTTATCGAGAATTCTTATAAATTGTATCAAGTCTAGGGTAAGGTTGGATGACAAGTGGCTTTTAGAAAAAGAAAACTCTTATGACACGGTCGCACGAGATTGGGTCAGTGGGTTTATTTAAAGTTGGAAAAAATAAGATAATGGATGCCACCTAAATTTTTTATAAAGCAACTGACTAAATCAATTTGCTTAAAGGGAAAATTTGGAAATCTAAATTATCGCTAACCACTTTAAATACAAAGTTTGATTGTCACAAATTTGTTACTTACTTTTTTTTCTCTGCTCTAACGAAGTTCTAGGATGGCTCTGAAACAATTACAACTAACAAACCTATAATTTATCTAATAATTCTGTGACTACGCGAAGTCCTTAATTTTGTTTCAAATATTTATCACTGAATCGTCATATGAATTTTTAGTGAGTGAATTCCTTCAACGGTCATAAAATCTTTGGGAGAAATTAAATATTCATAAATAATGAGCTGAAGAAAAAAATGGATTCTATATTCTCATATTAAACAATTATGTACATGATAATGCAACTCAACCTCGATAAATTCTTATGAATATAATTACTAAGTTACTCAGGAGATGTAAAGCTAATTTTTTTTTAAATTTTAATTCTACTGAAGTTTAATTGAAGTCTGTATTTTATTAACAATATTTATTTATACTTAGTCCGAAGTAGCGCTACGAGAGACTGTACAAGAGATTCAAATTTTTGTACATGCAATAATGTGTTTATTAGTTGATCTCAAATTAAAATTTCATTTGCTGGAATGAAGGCGCACAAACTGAACATCTTGAAGTAAGGTTTCGGTAAACAAGATAAGAAATAACATTTAGTTAAACAAATGCTGCAAACAACATGTTTATATGATTGATGTAACTTATTATTTTTTATGCATAGTTTGACAATGAATAATTTCTAAATTTGAACACGATTAATGAAATAAAATCTTTCTATATATTTTAAATATTATGCCCTTAAAAAGTTCAACTTCTTTCTATTAACAAATATGCTACTAAATTATCCGTACGGCAAAGTGCTTGCATGTAACAGAGCATAAGGTAATTTACAACTGAACAATTAAATATTACGTAAATTCATATATCTGTATACGGAATAAAATACAGCACATGCAGCAAAAATTTCAGGAAATTAAATGGGCTTACCCGTCGGCGTCAACGACCTAACAACCTGTCAGCACTTAATGTGACGTCACCATTCTGTCATGTGTCGGCACTTTCCAACAAATCTGCTTACAATTTTTGTACAAAATGAATTTCCATGTTGATGAATTTTATTTACACATCAACCAAGTAGAATAATTTTAATATTTCATTAAAATTTTGTAGATTACGGAAGTTGCACGTTGTAAAGATCAAATTACTTCATGTGTTTGTTGTCTTAGACAACTAAATTAAAACTGTCTCACTTATTTCGGTGTTTACGCCAGGAGAACTTAATTTCCTGTATCATCTCGCCTGTTTAATTAACAGGTCAAGTGACCTTTCGGCTTGACAAGAAAACAAAACGTGAGCATCTGACACAAGTCGACGAACAAACTTGAATATCTTAGATATCGTAACATACGAGTAAGGAGCATGCTGGGTAAAACGTTATTGAATAAATACTAAATTAACGGGTTTGTAGCAGTAATGTTGACAAATAATTCAGTTCGGAATTTTTACATGTTGCAATGAAACAGGATATTTTGAGACGGTTCGACTACTAATAGAATTACAAGAAAAGGAAAGAAAGCACCTAATCGATGCGCATGCACAATGCAACGAATTCATTTGATGTCGACTGCCAGAACCCTTGGACGAATATTTCACTTTGCCATTCACGGCTAATTAGTGAATGTTTATTTAGGTGGAGTTTTGTTGTAGAGATAGGTGCTAGTAGATCCTACCCAGTTGCGTGATATTATTCATGGTGAGTAGAGCCACATCATTGTTTCTGATAACATTGTTTTATATCGTTTTATATTTTGCTGTTTCCCGCCATTATTGAAATTATTTTTGCATACCTCTAACTGACCCACTGCGTACCCCAGGTTGGGAATCGCAGTCCTAAAGGGTATGGATGGGATCCGACTTATGCAGTTTAAAAAAACCATTATGAATTTTTATAGTTAGGCCATAATCGACAAATTTAAACTCGAAGATTTGTTGGTGGTATTGTTTTTGCCTGAATTGCGGGCGTGTTACTTTTATTCGGGGCTTGCTACGGACCGTCGTATAGAGTTTGGATCGGGTCCGACTTATACAGTTTAAAAAAAAACGGTTATGAATTTTTATAGTTCGGCCAGAATCGACAAGGTTTAACTCGAAGATTTGCTCGTGGTATTGTTTTTTCCTGAATTGTGGGTGTTTCTCTTATTCAGGACTTGCTACGGATCGCCCTAAAGGGTATGGATTGCATCCGACTTACGCAGTTAAAAAAACGGTTATGAATTTTATAGTTAGGCCAGAATCGACAAGTTTAAACTCGAAGATCTGCTCGTGGTATTGTTTTTGCCTGAATTGCAGGTATGTTTCTCATATTCGGGGCTTGCTACGGATCGTCCTTAAGGGTATGGATTGGGCACGACTTAACGCAGTTTAAGTAAAAAAGAATCGACAAGTTCAAACTCGAAGATTTGTTGGTGGTATTGTTTTTGCCTGAATTGCGGGTGTTTCTTTTATTCGGGGCTTGCTACGGATCGTCCTAAGGGATATGGATTGGGTCCGACTTACGCAATTTAAAAAAAAACGGTTATGAATTTTTATAGTTGGGCTAGAATCGACAAGTTTAAACTTGAAGATTTATTGGTGGTATTGTATTTGCCTGAATTGCGGGTGTGCTACTTTTATTCGGGGCTTGCTACGGATCATCTTATAGAGTTTGGGTCGGGTCCGACTTACGCAGTTTAAAAAAAACTTATGAATTTTTATAGTTAAGCTAAAATCGACAACTTTAAATTCGAAGATTTGATCGTGGTATTATTTTTGCCTGAACTGCGTGAATGCTTCTTTTATTAGGGACTTGCTACGGATAGTCCTAAAGAGTTTGGTTCGGGTCCGACTTACGCAGTTTAAAAAGCAACGTTTATGAATTTGTATAGTTAGGCCCAGAATCGACTACTTTAAACTCGAAGATTTATCTGTGGTATTGTTTTTTCCTGAATTGCGGGAATGTTTCTTTTATTCGGGGCTCGCTATGGACCGTCCAAAAGAGTTTGGATCGGGTCCGACTTACACAGTTTTAAAAATAAAAACGGGTATGAATTTTATAGTTAGACCAGAATTAACAACTTTAAACCCAAATATTGGCCCGTTGTGTTCTGTTTTTGCCTGAATTGCGGGTATGTTTCTTTTATTCGCGACTTGCTACGGATCGTCCTAAAGAGTTTGGATCGTGCCTGACCTACACAGTTTAAGAACGGTAATGAATTTTTATAGTTAGGCCAGAATCGACAACTTTAAACTCGAAAATTTGTCTGTGGTATTGTTTTTTCCTGAATTGCGGGAATGTTTCTTTTATTCGGGGCTTGCTATTGACCGTCCTAAAGAGTTTGGATAGGGTTCGACTTACGCAGTTTTAAAAATAAAAACTATTAAGAATTTTTACAGTTAGGCCAGAATCAACAACTTTAATCCCGAAGATTGACCCATGGTGTTCTGTTTTTGCTTGAATTGCGGGTATGTTTCTTTTATTCGGGGCCTGCTACGGACCGTCCTAAAGAGTTTGGATCGGGTCCGACTTACGCAGTTTTAAAAATAAAAACGGGTGGGAATTTTTATAATTAGGCCTTAATCAACAACTTTAAACCCTAAGATTGGCCCGTGGTGTTCTGCTTTTGCCTGAATTGCGGATATGTTTCTTTTATTCGGGGCTTGCTACGGATCGTCCTAAAGAGTTTGGATCGTGCCTGCCCTACACAGTTTAAAAGCGGTAAGAATTTTTATAGTTAGGTCAGAATCGACAAGTTTAAACTCGAAGATTTGTTGGTGGTATTTTGTTTTGCAGGAATTGCGGGGATGTTACTTTTATTCGGGAGTTGCTACGGATCGTCCTAAAGAGTTTGGATTGGGTCCGACTTACGCAGTTTAAAAAGAAACATGAATTTTTGTAGCTAGGCCAGAATCGACAACTTTAAACCCGAAGTGTTGCCCGTGGTGTTCTGCTTTTGCTTGAATTGAGGGTATGTTGCTTTTATTCGGGGCTTGCTACGGATCGTCCTATAGAGTTTGGATCGGGTCCGACTTACGCAGTTTAAAAAAAAACGGTTATGAATTTTTATAGTTAGGCTAGAATCGACAACTTTAAACTCGAATATTTGCTTGTTGTATTGTTTTTGCCTATGTGCGGGTATGTTTCTTTTATTCGGGGCCTACCGAGGATTGTCCTAAAGAGTTTATATCGTGCCTGACCTACACAATTTAAAAGAAAACGGTAATGAATTTTTATAGTTAGACCAGAATCGACAACTTTAAACTCGAAGTTTTGCATGTGGTGTTCTGCTTTTGTCTGAATTACGGCTGTTTCTTTTATTTGGGGCTTGTTGCGCATGTTGTGATTTTTTTCCTCTGTTTCATTCTATATACCTTTGTAAATATCTAGTAAATTAATTAAATTGCATAGCAGTGCATTTTATGCGATTTATATGGTGTAATGTGTTTTGAAATTCGCTGCTGAGCAGCGTGTTTGTGTGTATCCTTCAATACCGCCGCCACTGGTCGTTCAGAAAAACTCGTAAATTCGCAACTAGAAATTAACTGCTAAGTTGACACCAGTATGTAAGTACGTAATTTTTAAATTGGTTGGTGGCTTATAATTTTTTGTCTATAAGTTCGTGAATGCAGTTTAATTTTGCTAGTAAATATGGCAGTTGAATGTCATGATAGTAAAAGTTCATTGGAGTTTGAAAAACTGAAATGGGTGTCAAATTAATTATTGGGAACGGCGTATCGCCGTAGAAATGCTGTTCCGAGCTCATGGCGTATTTGGATATATCACGAATGTAGAATCTGATAAAGAAATGTTACCTTCTGAAAGTTGAACTAAAGAAAAATTTGAATTTAACAGACGCCGAGATAAAACGTCCACTATTTATTTGTCCCTGGCTCCTGAAGTAAAACCAATGGTTAATGGCTTAACTGATAACTGATCATAGAAGTGTATGGACTTCCTTGGAGACTAATTTTGAACTCTCATCTAAAGGCATGATGGGGCGATTATTGGCAGAATTTTTCTTGGCTGTAATGTTGGAGGACGAATCAATTTCGTTGTACATTGCACGTCTCCAAGATCTCCAAAGGCATTGTCACATGCACTTTTACCAATAAATAAAAGTACAACTTCTTGTTTTTAAGTTTAATGGTTTCAGTAGTTTTAAAGGCACAAATCATTAATCCGACAACTTAAGTATCCAATGCAATCAAATCTAAACATTTACATAAAACGAAACACTTTAAAAAATACCGTCTTAGAGTGTCTTAAAGCAATTCATTCAAAATCCTCCGGCTAACTACTGTCTGTCTCCATCGAGCGTGCGTGCCCCACTCTATCTTACTCTACAACGCATTACCCCAACCCGTCAGGACCAGGCTTGCTACAGCATTTAGCTAATGTTAAATGCCAATTTAGGGATTTATATGTTGCATATAAAATGATCAGCGGTTTACCAGAATGCTACAATGTTATTGTATAAGAACCTTATCAACTTGATGGACAATTTACATCAGACACAGTTGCTACAGCATTACTCACCGAAGATGAACGATTGCAGAATTTTGTATCAAAACTTGGGAATCTAGTTTCTGTTTCAGGTGCTTTTGCAGTTGATGTCAAAGGTTGTGGTAGCAGAAGGAAATATAATGTTCGATGTTATCGTTGTAAGAAATTTGGTCATATTGCGGAAAATTGTAATGTAAATAAAAATGACAGTCGTCTGCAGTCTAATGTAAGTAATCTATAATTTCCACGAAACAATACAAGTAGTAGTAGAGGTGTGAATGTATCATCGATTCCTGAAGATTTATCTACTGATGTTGGTGGAACCTGGTTTTTAAAATTATTTAGTACTGAGCAAACTAGCCCAAAATATGAATTTGTTTGTGATACAGGTGCGACACACACCATTTTTGTAATGATAAGCAATTAGTTTTTGACTTTCAAGAAATAGATAAAACTAAATCAAGGCAAAGGAGTTTTAATAGTCAAAGGTGTTGGTAATGGTTTAGTTAAACTAATTAATGATAATGGATCTAAAATTAATGTTCAGTTGAAAGAAGTATTTTATGTCCCTGATTTATCGAGGAATTTAATTAGTTTAGGTAGTGTTGTATAAAATGGATTTTATTTTGTAGGCAAAAATGAATGTCTTAATGTGTGCATTGCGTGTTAAGAAATCAAAGTGGTTGTATATGATTGTAGGTGAAAAAGGTAAAACTTTTACGAATTCAAAGTTAAATATTAATATTGCTTTTATCAGAAGTAAAGAATGTTAATTCTTTAAAGTTATGACATCAAAGGTGTGCACATTTGAGTCATGATAGTATTTATAAAACGTTTAAAAATGAAATTGTTTTGGGTGTAGGCAAACTCATTAAAGATGTTAACTGTCACCCTTGTATCGAGGGAAAACTTGAACAAGGTCCTTTTAAGAGACATTCGGGGGTCAAACGAGTAGGCCACTGGAGTTATTGCATATTGATCTTTGAGGAGAGTCGCCAGTTGTAGGCACCATAGGTGCTAAATATTTTCAGGGTATTGTGGATGATTTTTTTCGTTGGATTGCTGTCTATACAATTCAAAATAAAATGAAGCTTTTGAAAGAATTAAAAATTTTATTGCTGGTACAGAACGTATGTTGGGTTTGAAGGTAGTATCTGTTCAATCAGATACTGGGATGGAATTTTGCTCGAAGGAGATCGAAAGTTATTTTTCAAGTGTTGTAATCAATCACCAACTAACTAGCGTGTACTCTCTGGAACAAAATGGCGTAGCAGAGAATATCAATTTCAATACAGTAGATGCGGTCAGGACGTTGTTGATAAGTTCAAAGTTAAATTCTAAATTTTGGACTGAAGTGTTGCAATATTATGTCTACATCAAGAACCTCATTCCACATGCTATCAATCCTGATAAGACTCCATACGAGTTGTTTATGGGGAGAAAACCTCGAAATATGGTTCACAATGACTAACCTACATAAATAAACATGAAGTTAAACATGAACATATGCTATGATAGTACCAAACAAAGGGCACAAATTGAATGGACTATCTCACAAAATTGAATTATTTATATTTGAGGAAATGCTATCTGATGAAGAAAATTTAGACATGTTTGCATTTTTCTTTCTGATGAACTGATAATCATCCATTTTTAACCAAAGTCTTTTTTCTTGTGTATAATTTTCCAATTCCTTTTTTGATCTTAAGGTTTTTTCTGCAGGTGATGTTATGTAAATATCAATTCTCCCTTTATTTACCCCTTACTTTCTTACAATCTCTTTTCTTTTCCATCCCTTGGGTAAATCTATCTCATTGCATTGTGTATTCATCATTTTGTAAGCATTTATGTAGTAAAACAATATGTTAAACCTCTACTTTGTCATAACAGATTTCTTATTAGGTGGCAGTTCACTGATCACAGTAGCATATGATTTAACAATATGATTGGGATTAAGTTTTCTTTGTGTTATTGGAAATAAGATAATGGAAGAGACTCAAGATTCTAAAGCTTTCAGTTTTCTTTTAAAAAGGAATCGGAATAGCAATACAAAGAGAAAATGCTACATCTATATTTAGGCACCATACCAATAACAGAAAAACTGGATGAATTTTTTTTCTTTCTCAAATAAACAATAAAAAGAGTTACAATAGAAATAAGAATGACGGTACCTGATAATTTTCGTACCCGGGTACCCGAAATGAATACCCGGGATTTATGCAATACCTGATAATTACCCGAAACCAGATAATTACCTGATACCCAATAATTAACCGATACTCGATAACTACCCGATACCCGTTAATTAGCCGATACCCGATACTCGATAATTACCCGATACCCAATAATTATCAGATAGCAGATAATTACCCGATACCCGATAATTATCCGAAACCCGATAATAACCCGATACCCAATAAATATCTTATAATTACCCGATAATTACTCGATACCCAATAATTAGTCGTTATCCAAGATTTACCAGTTAAATGTAAAATCCTTTTGTATATTGTTTGCATGTGCATAACATAGAACCCATAGTGTCGTATAGACATAGATATAACATTAAAAATAAAACTGTATTACACATTTTTATGTATATTTTATTTTTGTATTTAATTAATGTAATAATAATTTCTATTAACAAATATAATGGCTTCTGATGTTTCGGGACTAAGCCGAGCTTAGTGTTTTGATATTATACGCTCTGCTGCCTAAAAGTGTCTTTCACTTGCCACAGATGTGGCTGGAATTGCCAAATATTTCATTGGCAAAATGGCCACACTGGGGTATTTTGTTTTATAGTCGTTCCACCACTTTAGTAGGGCCTTACTAGGAGCTAAAGTTGGTTCCCTCAAAAATAAATCGTATTCGTGCATAGTTGCTTCGTTTTGGCCCTGAAATGGTAATTAAATATTAATTGTATAAAAGGGCTGTACTTTTTAAACGATTTTGTTTAAATCCTAATCGAACCTCCCCAAACTAATATGGCAGAATGCAATTATTATCTGCACTGACCTTAATAATTAATATTTACCTAAAGAAAGATAGTGTACTGTCTATAAGCTTTCTTTTTATACACCAATGTAACCTACAAATCTGTTTAAGTGTAGGGCTCCTTAAGATAGCAACCCTATATAAGTATGTAATCCCTTATATTAAATCGATTACCCAACACATAAGTATTTATACACATAAATGTACATATTCGCCCTAACTACAAGTTGAATACCAATCAAACTTAACAATTAATTATTAACCTTAAAACATTGCTCTACAGATGGTCGACATATACACAATCACTAAGATAAGATACAAAGAAAAACCTGAATTCCTTGAAGATGTTGTCCTACGAAATGACAGCACCTGGATCAACAGAACAGCCTATTCTTCGACAAGTTTCACGTTTACAGCTACCAACCACACGACAAACTCAGCATACAGCTTTAACAGCAAAAGTAAACTTTAGGGAAACCAAAGGGTTCTATGGGAGTCTGTAAAAACTCCTAAAAGCCCTGTAAAATGGTAATTAAATGAAGTACTAGACTCCTCAATTACTTACGCAGATATAATAAAAGGCACAGCCAGGAACACATATCTTCTTAAATGCATCCAAACTAAAAGGACTATAATGTAAAATATAGTTATAGTGACTTCTAGACTCACCTGGCGTATAATGTCTCACACAATATATTAGTAAACGAGAGGATTACCACTACCGAATACACATTACAGTAACTTCTCTTATGTAGAAGTTTCACCCCAACTGATTTAAATAACCAACTTATTCCATAATGGGGAAACACTCCACCAGAATATTGGGTTCTACTTCTTGAAGACCAAAAGCCAAAAGTGAAAAGAATCAAAATTGATAAGCCGCAAGCTTTTATAATAAGCGATAACAGGATAGTGAAATAATATTAAATCAACAACGTTACCGAAAGATGTAACCTGTATTTACCCATATGAATAAAGATGTAAAACTTCTTGCAATTAGATATAAGGCTTCCCATTATAATTAATGCAGAAACATAATTTTATAAATACGTTTATTATCATATGTCAAAAATAAATTGACAGGAAGATCTAATTCCTAACCAAAGTGACTAGATAATGAAACACAGAATACTTATGATAGAAGAGATGTAGGGACCGAACTTGTAACGGGTAAGAATTGAACCGTTACACAATACAAACGGGAAGTTGAAGCATGGGAACAAGTTAAATTACAAGAACTTCCACTTGTACTTGTGCTTCACCTCAAATGCTTTGAATACAAATTAAATGGTTGTAGTAAAATAATTAAGTTGTTGGAATTTTCAATAGACTTAAGAATTGATTCTAAATTGCTTTTGTCAAAGACAAATTACACTGCTAAAAAGAAGCAGTATAAATTATTTGCTATAGTTTACCATGAAGGTAAAGAAGCAACAAAAGGTCATTACCTAACTGATGGATATCATGTGGGTTATGCGAGTTGGTTACGGTATGACGATTCGACTGTAAGAAGAAAATGTTCTCAAACCATAAAGTAATTGAGTTCCATACTTGTTTTATCGAGTTATCAACTAATATGTATTTTAATTATTGTTATTATGAAAATTCCAAACATACTAGATGTAATATAACATATGATTGGTACTTTGATTAGAATTAAGCAGTTGCTCATTAAGTTTATTGATTGGGCTATTACTAAAATTGAGATAATTAGCAATTTCCCCATCTTCAGATAAATTTTGAATGTTTGTATCCTTATCTTTATTAGTGACCACATTTGCATTAACTTTTTGTTTAACATTGTTGACTTTGTAGTTTTTAGTAACTCAACCAGTTCAATATTACTTTCTTTTAGATTTACTACTTCAATCTTTAGTTCCTGAATTTGGTAGGTTATTTCTCACAACCAATTAGATATTTAATAATGCTACTAAATTCATCACCTTTCATAAAATTAAACACATCTACTCCTAAAATATTCTTGCTGACTAGTTCAGTAGAAATAGAACAATTATGATTCACAGGACCTTCATCAAAATCACAATTAGAAACATCATGAACTGCATCCACTTTAAGGTTGCACATAAGTAAGTTAGAGCACATCTTACATAAGAATATTAATTCATTACCATTTGCTTGCTTATATGTACCGAATCTATCACTACATCGTGTATGAACTTTGTTATTGCACTTGCAACACTTTATAACTTTATTAACAACCTTTTTCTTACAATAAAAGCTGAAAATGTTCTGTTTAGAATTATTGAACATTTCATTGTCGGTCGTCTTCCAATTAAAAATTTTTCTTGGTGGTTGAAATTCAAATCTTCTACCTATTATCTGGTCGTGTCAAAGAAAAGAGTAGTGTCAGAACCTAAACTACGTAAAATGGCAAGCATACTGTAAGCATATGTTATCGTTCAAAGGGGGTGGCGTCTGTCAGTAAGTAGGCTTGGCTTATTTAATTGTTTAATAACACAAGCAAAATCAGTATGTCGCCAAATAACATACAATTAAGATGAAATTGAGTGAGTTAATTCAATTAGGCTGGCTTCGGATGGCTTCGTGGTTGATGTGGAGCCGGAAGTAAACTTGCATACTGATTAAATGTCTGTATGCACCATTTAACGGGATGTAGAGGTCTTTGGAAGTCTTCGGGTTTGATCGGGAAGCTTCGGAAGTTGCTTAAGAGGCCCAATGTGAACTTGAACCAGGACGATTAGGACATATATGTAGGTCGGCGAGGTCAAGACATCTTCGGTGGTCTTCAGATCTCGTCGGTGGTCTTCGTGTTTTTAGTGGTGGGTCAAAGTTACGTTAAAAGAAATTATGAAATGAAATTATATGCACTTATAACACTATTATTTACAATATATACAAAGAAAAGGGGTTCAGAAGGCTTCAGATGTTTTAGAGGAGGCTTCGGACACCTTCGGACTTGGCGGGTGAGGCCCAAAATTAACTTGTACGGTGGTGAATAGCGATTGACTATAGGTCTGGAGGGTCCAGACGTCTTCGGTGATCTTCGGTGTACTTCGGCAGAGTCGTGGATGGTGGGGCTCTAGGCCTAGGAGAGCTCGGTCCCGTCGAACTCTATTGGGGTGATGTCCCACAGGTAGACCTGACAAATACAACCATCGTCATTGCAGAAACTTATCTCTTGGTCGGTGTCGGAAGTGCATTGAGCGACGGCCTTCGGCGACGGCGGTAGTGGAGATAGAAGCTTCGGGTGCAATCTTATGGAACGGATTGCGTCTCCAGGTCGCTATCCATCGTATGTTGAAAAATGTTTATCAGAGCTTTAACCAATGAATTGCATTTACGATATTAGATTTCCAAACAAGATTATACAAATGTTGGTAATACAATTTTTAGTTGGAATTTTGGATGCTGTTCTGTGTTCAGCACGTGTACTCTGATATAGTCAAACTTTTACATTCGCAGTTCGTTCAGTCTATTGCATGGAATCATAGCATTAACACATATAGATGTACATAAAGAGGCATACCTAAATGTTGAATGTACTGTGTTTCAGGATCTTTTGTACCAGTTTCATGCGTTTTCATTATCAATAAAATAATCATTAGAATGGTGACCCTCAGCAAGACCTTCAGACTTTAGCTTCTGACAGAGCCAAATTTCTCACACCCTGGAAATTGCCAGAATATGCGACTTTCACATCCATTTCTCTTACAAAACCCAATTGGACAGTTCTAGGTTTTTGATGAAGTAGAGCATCTTTTATACACTTTTCCTTTCAGCGCTTTTTAAATGATGAAATTCTGGTTTACCTTCATGTTTTATTATTTCAGAGTTACTTCTTACATAGACATTGATACAATTATCCTTATACCAACAATCAAATTTCAATTTCTTGCACATATGTGTTTTACAAGAACCATAATCAACAAATTTCTTATTTTTCACTCGAAACTGTAATCGTTACTCGAATAACGTACTTTGTCGTTTTGCAAAAAGTATCGTTGTTTAAGAAATATTCGCTTTACCATCACCACTGCTAACTCGAAAAATGCACTGACTATAAAATCGTTTTTCTCGAATTTGGTGATGGATCCTATCATCGCTTAAGATTCACTATATAGAAGGAATCTTATTCTAAATAGCGTATTTTGTTGTTTTTCCAAACATGTTTTCGTTTAAGAAATATTTGCTTTTGCCCTCGCCCCTGCAAACCCAAAAAAATGCACCAACTTTAAAACTATTTTTCCCAAATTGGTGATGGGGTCCTGTCATCACATAAGAGGCACTGTATAGAAGTACCGTTACTTAAATAACGTACTTTGTCATTTTTCAAAAAGTGTCGTCGTTTAAGGAATTCGCTTTTGCTCTCACTACTGCAAATCCGAATAAATGCACTAACTTTAAAAGTATTTTCCTCAAGTTCGGTGATAGGTCCTGTCATCGCATAAGATGTGCTATATAGAAGGACTCTTATTCTAAATAATGTATTTTGTCCTTTTTCAAAAAGCGTCGTTTAAGAAATATTCGTTTTTGCTCTCACCATTGCAAACTCGAGAAAATGCACCAACTTTAAAATTATTTCTCCAAATTCGGTGATGGGTCCTGTCATTGCATAAGAGGCACTGTATAGAGTACCGTTACTCTAAATAACGTATTTTGTCATTTTTCAAAAATTGGCATTGTTTAAGAAATATTCGTTTTTGCCCTCACCACTGCAAACTCGAAAAAATGCACCAACTTTAAAATTATTTTTCTCGAATTTGGTAATGGGTCCTGTCATCACTTAATGGGCGCTATGTAGATGGACTCTTATTCAAAATAACGTACTTTGTCGTATTTCAATGTGACCTTGTTTAAAAAATATTTACATTTAATGTGAATTCTGCTCGACCTTAATGCATTCCATTGCTTCAAAAATGTAATTAATTATTAGAGTATATTATGTAGGATTGCTATTGTTATTGATTCTAAACTACTGACTACTTTTTCAAAAACTGCTGTATAGTACTGTTTATACTTCAAATGACATCATTGTCCTATGTAAGATTACACTGATGTCTTGTTAATTCTAAAATGTCACTTTTCACCATTTTATTTATATTTGTAAAATAAACTATTTTTTCTGTGGCGGGAAAAAATTTGACATTCAATGTTTCTTGACAGGTAACAAAATGTCACTTTTTATGAATTTACTTTTTTCCCCGGGAAAAAATGACTACTTTTTCCTGGGTATGTGCAAAGAACACGAAGATATTTAATTTAAAGCTATGTCCACACTTGTAACATTCTGGTGTAACATAACATCGTATCATAACTTCGTCGTGTTTAAAACAACCAATATAAACAACTTAAGTAAGTAATTTTGAAACCACTGCAGAATTAAATTGACAGATATTTAATTACTTTAAAGGTTTCCTTTGCAACGCAAGTCTAACTGTCCCCATAAGTACAACAACCTACTTGTTTGAAACTTCGAATTTGACATCGATTGATTTTTTGACTTTAATATATTGTAATATTTTTTTCAATATTAAATCATCGTTTTGCCTGTCACAGAAAAAAATAGTGTATTATACACGAGTAAAAATGTTGCTACGTACATTGACGTAACATAAAAAAAAGGAAAAAAAAGAAAGAGAAAGAAAGTAAGTCTGGGCTCAGGCGGCGAGTGGGCGGGGTCTTATACCTATAAGTAAAGGAGAGCTTGAAAAAAGCTAACAACAAAAATATATAAAAACACTCACTCATTCACACACAGAACAAAACATACAACAGAAAAGAAAGAACTTATAATTAAAACCAAAATATATATACAATAACAGTACTCCCGAAACCCAACCCCAAAAAAAGTCAATATCCCCAATTTATATATACATTATAAACACCCCTTAAACATAAAAAAAAATTACCCATGAAAATGGCCAGCTGTAATTTTTAGGTAATAACCCTGACAGTAGTTAGTAAGAAAAAAAGAGAAAAGAAACAAACGCAACCCTAAAAACCACAGCTCTAAATCATCGTAAAAGTAAACTTAAACTAAATTTACAAACATGTATAGTATTAATCAAAAAAAAAACAGTAAATACCAAAATCGTTCAATAATTTTCATATATAAAAAAAAATCAAATTTGGAAATGTCATCTTAGAACGGTAAAATCACAGGCGTTCTTGTTCCGCGGTAATAAGCGGATACAAAGAATGAAAAAAGAAGGACTCACCCTCGAGTTCCTGACATCGGGGGGAAGGCTGTCGCTGGTCCGCCTCAGCGAACAGACCAGCTTACGGCCAAGCGGAGCGCCTTGGACTTCGCAGTCCCCCAAAAGAAACACAGCTCAAGGGATCAACGTGTCCCCCGCAGGAAGCTAGAATAGTTACAAACAATAAATTAATTTAATGAAGCCGAAACGTATGGTTTTATATACTAACTCCATATACTTACCACGCTAAATAATGCGTGCCGGAAATTTACATAAAAATAACGAACGAGACCAACCAACTTGTTTTCTAGTTGATTATCGAACAGCAAATGAAAAGTACACGTGTTAGGCACCAAAGCAAGGAAATAAACCAGGAAACCCTAGTTTTATTACAATAAATTCGCCGAATTCTTTTAAAAAGGGAAAACACACTAGCATTTAAATATTAAAATACTTGAAAAGTCGTCTATCTATTTAAGGCGTAAATTCCACAGGACGAAATTCTGAGAAAGGATATTTATTTTTAATTACCATACAAATTTTAATATACAAAAAGGTTATTTTTAATTAACGGAATTAATTTTTGTGTTGAACGCCAAATGAATTTAAGATAAAAATTATTGTACCTACACTAATTAATAATTTACGAAAATGAACGTAACAATATAAAATTTTAACTTTCGCTGTTTTGTTTCCTTCCGCTTCGCATCAGGAGACAAACACACCTGGAGCTAAAATCTAGTACTTTTTCCCTTGTATAATAAATAAGTATTATTTATTTATTTATTTGTTCTAAGTTGTACTATTATTAGGATTACTCCTATTTATGAAGAAAATATATTAATTGATTGATCGATAAAATAGTTATAGGATTATCGTTAAAATTTTGAGGTTGTTGCTATTGATTAGTTTGGGTTCGAATTGGTAATTGTAGCATTTGACTGTTTTGTTGCAATACTGTATTTACAGTTACCATAAATGTAAGTGAATCTACAAGTGTAGCTGCTTCTGGTTTAACTTCAGGTTTATTAATAAATTAATTACCTTGTATGGGATTTGTATTTACATAACCCCTTTCATGGCCTTGTAAACTGATAATTGATGTTAACAGTATCTATTTGTTGTTGAAATGAATCAAATTTCTCTTCTGTTGCCATTTTACAAAGCGATACACTAACTAATGTTTCCTTTCCACTGAATTCGAACTTTTAATCATTCAACATGTTTTACCACCCTTAACCCGAAGCATCTTCTTCATTAAACGTTGATTGTCAATGATAGATTTATTTATTTATTTATTATTTATTAATTTATTAATAATCTTTTTTATTCAGCATAGATAGAATATTATAATATAATATATAAATATAAATAAGTAAGTAATTAATATAGATAGATAAAAACCGCATACATATGCAATAGGTCTGAAATTCACAAGTGGCGAAGTTTAGCTAGAAGCTATTCTTACACTTAACCACTATCTGAATCCAGCTCCGGCACATACTATACATAAAAATAGCATTATAAACAATAGTACATATAATTGAGCACACAGCAACCATGAAATTATTAAATTATTCAATTATTCAATTATTCAATTATTCACCTAAATGAGTAAGTATAACATAGCTCATTCATTAAAAAGTCGCAATTTTAACATATGTTTAAACTGCCACAGAGACATATGAATAAAGCTACAATTCATTTGATTTAATAATTTTATTGCATTGTAAGAAAAACTTTTTTGAAAAAGTGCAGTGTGGTGGATAGGCATGGTATACTTGAAACTGCCTCTAACATTAACAGAATGGGCCTCCAATCTTGGAATAAATTTGTTTTTTAAGACTTTAGAAGTATTACAGGTAAGTAGATTAAAAATAAAAGTGCCAAAATGAAGAGTACGGCGATCTTCCATATTTAACCAACATAATTCCTTCAATTTTTCAGAGATGTGGTCATATTTCCATAAGCCAAACACATACCGACA
The DNA here is from genome assembly GCA_036346225.1 of Platerodrilus igneus. Classification (NCBI taxonomy): domain Eukaryota; kingdom Metazoa; phylum Arthropoda; class Insecta; order Coleoptera; family Lycidae; genus Platerodrilus; species Platerodrilus igneus. The sequence goes on along the minus strand of JARFIW010001531.1, from coordinate 27,905 downwards.
GCAATAGTTCTGAACCAATTGAATCCTATTTCTATTATGCAAGTCAAGACAAGGTCCATAAATAACATCGCAATAATTAAAATGTGATAAAACAAGTGTTTCTACTAAAGTCTTTTTTAACTTAAAGGTTAAAATGCGGCGAAACGAGTATAATAATCTCAGAGAACCATATGCTTTTTTTAACATCTTGTTTACATGTTCATTAAACTTAAGATCCCGATCCAATATAACACCTAAATTCTTTGCTGATTGTACAATAGGCAACGAGTCATTATTAATTTTAATGGATAACATAGAAGCAACGTCTACATACGTAGTTTTATTACAAAATAGCATAACTTTAGATTTCAGTGAATTAAGCTTCAGATTGTGTTGGACTGCTAGATTTTCAATAATTTTAAATCATAGTTAATGATATATTCCGCATGAGACACTTGCTCTTTAGGAAAAGTAAAATATAGCTGAGTATCATCGGCATAAGCTTGTATTTTACAATTTCTTACTGCAGTTAATACGTCCGCAGTATAAATAATAAATAATAAAGGCCCGAGAATTGAACCTTGCGGCACGCCTGATGTTATAAGCGTCCTATCAGACAAATCGTTATCTTAAATATATGTATATATAAGATATTCTTAAACTTTTTGTTTATTTTATTTATTAGAGATGCTGTGAGTACAAGCCGATGTTGAAACCTATACTCAAACTCTCTCGAAGCTATAGATGGTATTTTTATCCAGTCTTTTATTAAACCTTCAGGAGACTTTTGGACTAATCAGAACTCTAACTTTGCAGGGTCTATGATGAGACACAGGGGTGGGGTAGTGAACAGAACTCGAGCACAACTGCAATTTTTTGTGCTTTGTTATTTAACTTGCGATTTTCTACTTTTCTTCTAAAGATAATTCTGATATACAACAAACAGTTTTTTTTTTAAAACTAAGAACCTTCTACACATTGAATAGTGTATGGTCAATACATCAAAATGAACACGCTTCGAAACAAACATTTGAACTCTCAAGCTCAGTTGTTGGTGATGAATGTTCTAACATATTGTGAAAGAGAACGTGATAATCATGGAGCCTTGGCCCCATTTGAGTCAGTATTGCAGGTATAATCAAATTTTCAAGTGATATGTTGTGTTTTAACTTTTGCTTATTGTTAGCGAACATCTGAAGCTTGTGGGATAGGACGAAGTTCTCTTCGTTCCATTAAAAAGAGAGTTTTAGAAGCCCGAAAAGAAAATAAAGTTCCAGAGTCACCGAGCAAGCACCGAAAATGCAACAAGTCTAAATCGTCTGATGTAGATGGTTTTGTAATAGATGCGGTTAAACGAAAAATTTACGAAATGTATTCCAAACGTAATATAGTTTTCATAATAATTTTATTTAGTGTTTTTTAGTATTATGCTTTTAGGGCTCCATGTAACTGTTAAATCTTTACGACAAGAAATTGTAACCGCTCAAAATTTTAACTTCGGCCAGTCTAGTCTGACGAGACTTCTATCAACAATTGGTTTTTCTTATAAATTGAACGATGGTAGAAGGGCTGTGCTTGAACAGGAACATATAGCTGCTTCACGAGTGAAGTTTTTAAGAGCATATGAAATATACAAACAATTGGAACATTATGATCCTGTTTTCTTGGATGAGACGTGAATTTTTAGTCGAGGTTCTGTTAAGAAGAGTTGGCATGATGGTTCCAAGCTCAGTGTAAAGAGAAAACCTCTTGGAGAAGGAAAACAGTTAGTTTTTTAAAGTTAAAATTACATTTAATAGAAATATTTTTTATTACAGGTTCATAGTCGTACATGCAGGCAACAAAACTGGATTCATCCCCAATGCAGCACTTTTGTATTCTACAAAATCTCCAAGTGCTGACTATCATGGAGACATGCATGCAGCATTATTTGCAAAATGGTTTGAAGAACGTTTAATTCCTAATGTAAGCGAACCCAGTGTATTATTCTAGACAATGCTAAATATCATTCTAAACTAATTGAAAAAGTTCCAAACAAGTCAACAACTATAGCTGAAATCATTGATTGCTTGATTAAACACAAAGTTAGTTACGGCAGTCACATGTTAAAAAGGGAACTATTATCATTAATTAAGGAACATCCACAACCAAAATTTATGAAATAGATACCCTAGCAGAAATGTACGGACACAAAGTTTTGCGGTTACCTCCGTATCACTGCGTGTTTAATCCTATAGAGTTGGTATGGGCCAACTGTAAAGAATATTACAATAAAAATGTTGGACGGCTTAACCAACTTTATAATGACACAAATGTCAACTTGATATGGCAAGAATCTTTGCAAAGAATAGATGGGTCATATTGGCAACCTTTAATTATCAAAGTGGGTGATACAAATAGTGATAGCAGTGGCAGTGATACTGATCAGAGCAGTGGAACAGAATAACCAGTATTACCTACATGGTAATTTTAGTTGGTTTTGTTAGCACGGTACCAACACAAACACAATACACAAGTGTATGATAACGGTCACCAATTTGTGCATTGTGCATTATTTATGTTAACAAATTATTAATGTTTAGCGATTGATGTTTAACCATTCATGACCTGCTAGAGTTTTTATACAGAAATTTAGATTTAAGTTTCATTGTCATTATTATTTGTGCAATAAATTTATATCGACTCGTTTACAGAAAACTTGTTTGCTTTCAAAAGTTAAAAAAGGATACAATCATTACATTATTACCACCAATGTGACAATTTAAATCGGCCAAGTGTGTTGGCTACCACAAGGAAAGGAATACGTTAGGACTTTCTGTAAACTAAAAGTGTTTTCGCTATTCCAATTATATTGATATTGTAAATCGGCAAGTCATAGAACCCCTAAATTATTAGACCTGTACGTATTCAAAAACAAAATTTCTTCAACCAGACAAACTACAATATGGAATTTTATTTGAGATATTTTGCACACACACGCTCGATGTTTTAATATTGTAATAAATTTAACAGTTTGATTCTTGCATACTCTTCAATAAACCTTTGCATTGCTTTGTTTATAATCTAAATATAATTGTTCACGGAATAAAATATCCAATTGGGTAATTAAATAAAAACCTAACATAACCTATAACTTATTCATGGACAGACTGAAGTGTAGAGATGAGTCGCTCTTTCAATAATATTTTTCAATCCAGGTATCACGAATCACTTTAAAGCGCGTTCGTTTAATGTATTTAACGTGTTCTTTAATCGTTGCTATTTTTCCCAGGAAGTATTGCGTACTTTTCCCGTACTTCCTTGATACTTTCCATACTTCCTTGATACTTCCCGTACTTTCTAAGGTTTGTACACCAAACTTTCTCAGCGGTTTACCCCTCGGTCTGTACCCATTATACTTTCCACTGAACATGCAGCTAACCGACTTTTTATTATCAGTGTTTCTTATACTTATTACTATTGGGCCCCATAATTTAAAGATTAATTATCGTGTATAGTGGATTATTATTGGATAGTATAGACAAAATCAACTACAAATACAACTGTATAACGAATAATAAGTTTAGTAAAACAAAACATAACTATTATTTGTTTAACAAGGTGACTGCTTTAGTCATGTAAAAAATGAATGAAAGCAACTACATATTAAATAATAATTATAATAAGAAAATGAAAATAATCATAAATACCTGCTGCTATAACTTATTACACGATCGTCTGATTACCGGGAACATACACTCTATAGGTTAACTATGTACACAAGTGGCAAAAGTAGCGTTTGTCAGGACTGGAAAAGCGTGTCAAACATACACATGTTCGTTATATAAAAATTTGACTTTATATTTATATGTAAATACATACATTTTTGTTGCATGACTTATTAAGGGATTTAATATCAAGCATGCTTCTGTAAGAAGAAAATTGTTATTTAATAATTCAAAATATTTCTGCATTGTTAAATCTGTGATCCAATTTTTCTCCAAAAGTTCATTGATTGTCATAATTGTATTATAATTACTATCTGTTTGAGTTGGATGTGATGCAAGTTGCTTTTGTGAATGTTGAATATTAATATTTGTGCTCTTATCTTTGTCTGACAAAATTGAATAAATATATTTGAGGAGATGCTATCTGGTGAAGAAAATTTAGACATGTTTGCATTTTTCTTTCTGGTGGACTTGAAAATCATCAATTTTAACCAAAGTCTTTTTTCTTGTGTATAATTTTCCAATTCCTTTTTTGATCTAAAGATTTTTCCTGCAGGTGATGTTATGTAAATATCAACTTCCCCTTTATTTACCCCTTTCTTTCGTACAACCTCTTTTCTTTTCCATCCTTTGGGTAAATCTATCTCATCTCATTGCATTGTGTATTCATAACTTTATAAGCATTTATGTAGTAAAACAATATATTAAACCTCTACTTTGTCATAACAGATTTCTTATTAAGCGATGGTTCACTGATTACAGTAGCATATGATTTAACACTTTCATGACGGGTGGAATTTTTGGTTGATAAACTGAGGTACGATTCGGGATGCCGGAGTCCCGTATGCTATAATTATTCTGCTACAGTTCGGGACCCTAGCGACCCGAAAGTCACTTACTGATAAAAATCATTTTTCATACATAAAAAATATATTTTTATTGAAAAAACATTTTGATGCTATAGATTAAGTTTCACTTGATAATAGATTTTCATGGTGAGCCAGAAAAATTATTTTGATAGTGTCGAAGGGTGTTTAGATCGACATATTACCTACTTGTAATATTTTATTTTAGTCTTGCTATAAAATATGAAAGTATAATATAAAACTTTTTTACAAAATGCAATAAAAAAATTCAAATATAAATAAATCTCAATGTCCTATGCCTTTTTTGGTGATGCTCGTTAAAGCAAGTTAAACAGTATCCCGGCTGGTTATCACATTCAGCATAAAAACTTATTACTTTTCTTCTTTTCTTATCTGCTTCGCGACTTGAAAGTGTTTGACGTAATTTCTTATAACATCCAAAACATTTCTTTCTGGGTTTGCATCTCTATCCCTCTGATTTTGTAAAGGTATAGATGCTCCTTTTTGGTGGTTTCTTATTTTCTGAATTGAGAGTTAGCTAGCTGTTTTCTGAACTGCACTCTTGGCATTTTCATTCTTTTTACTGTGTTTTAGACTATCCATGCATTTACAACACTTGTCCCAAACAACAACTCAAAGCCCAATTTTCTGTACCATTTTAATGATTTCCTAAGCACCGTAAAATAAGAAGACATTTGGTCGCTTAGATCTACACCTTTTTTTGCTTTATTATAATCTAAAATGCATTTCGTTTTCTCAATTTCATTTTTTCCGATCTCTTTTCCAAGTTTTTATGTGTTGCTTCATGTGGACTGTCAGATGTAATCCTAAGAACAGGTCTTTTATCTACCCACTTTATTATTCTTAGATTGCCGTTTTCTTCTCAATATACTTCAAATTTTTTCATTTTATTAGTAAAAGATTAGGAATTCCTTTCCTATTTGTGCGCAGTGTACCACAATATTTAATTTTTTCTTTATATAACTTTTTTACCAACGGTATACTAAAGTAAAAATTATCAGCATACAATATTCTGCCCTCTTTTTTTATCAAGACAGTCAAGTAATTTGATAACAATATTTCTGAGTGGCTACAACCTGTAACATTGACAGGCATAGAATTTTTACCTGCATAAACTATTAAGTTGTGCGTATATCCATCAGTGGTGCATAATTTATATAATTTTATCTCATATTTATGTCTTGTTAGGGATGTATTGTTTAAAGAGTAGTCTCCTCGCCATGGTATCATGCTCTCGTCAATTACCACTTCTCGACCAGGTATCAATACTTTTTGAAAATTATTCAATAATATGTACAGTAGCAGCTTGATTTTATGCAATATATCTCCATCAAACGTAGTATTATCGGTAATATGTAGATATTTCAATAATAACAAATCTATCTCTTCACATTATGCAGCTAATGAATTCATTGTGAAACATATCTTCCTTACTCCATTAATAAGTAATAGATGATAATGGACCCAAACCCATAGTAATCACGGTTGCAAAGAAAGATAAAACCTCTTTTTTATCAGTATCTTCCCACTGTATGCCTTTCTTAGACCTATTAGAATGTTGTAGCTGTTGTCTTGCATATTTGTTAGTTTCCATTACAATTAGTTCTAGAACATCGCCAAACACAAAAAGTTTGTAGGCATCTAAGGATTCATTAATTTCTTATTGATCAATATTGATTATCTGTTTAGCACTAAATTCAAAATCAACTGCTTTAGAATAGATTGTTCTCCACATACCTTGTTCTTGATTTGCGTCAAAACTGTGATCATTAACATGATCTGTATCATTATCTATATAATCTGACATATCAGATGATTGAAAAGAACTCGATCCGAAGTCGGAATCAGATGAAGACATGTAAGTATGACCAACGATGGAATCATCACCTGAAAAGGGTTTTTCTTCATCACTAAACAACTCGTCCATCTGAATTTTTATTTCTTTCAGTCTTATTTGAGGCGGTGTATTCTCATTATTATATTCCGATGACAAAGTTTCCATACAGCTGCGGGCAAATAAGATCTCGTCTTGAAAATCATTATTTATTGCTGAAGATTCTAAATGATTATCATCCAATTCTTGAAGTGGTGCTGTATTTGGTGCAGGTGAAATATCAGAAACTGTTGACAATGAATTTTCATAGTCTACCAAATGTGTAACTCCTTCAGACTCAAAGCAACTTAGACTCTTTTGATAAACCGATGATAATGAATCTTGATAATCAACTACGTTCTGTACAACTGTTACTTTAGGAAGTTGAAAATTGTCACTATTAGCTGACTGTAGAGTAGAGCTAATTTTATTATTTTTTGCTTCGTTCGCCCATTACAATGTTTTGAGACTGAAAAAAAGAATAAAGTATTATTTATTCTAACAATAAACAAATGAATTCAACTTACTTGCAACATAAAAGTTACGGGACGCTGGCGACTCGCACTGTTTAACAAACAAAAATGATCACTCTAATACGATTCGGGACACCGGGGCCTCGAAGTCAAATACTTTTATACACAGTTCCCTGCATGCTATGGAACACAATGCTACTTATGAGACTGCCATTTATTGTAAAATAGCTGAATTATACGATTCGTAAGTTAAGAATTATATAGAAGGTTTCTAGTCAAATTTTTAATGATGACATGTACGGGACCCGGCGGTACGAGGCGTCATGAAAGTGTTAACAGTATGATTGGGATTAAGCTTTCTTCGTGTTATTGGAAATAAGATAATGGAAGAGATTCAAGATTCTAGAGCTTTCAGGTTTTTTTTAAAAAGAATCGGAATAGCAATACAAAGCGAAAATACTACATCCATATTAGTCACCATACCTACAACAGAAAAACAGGATGATTTTTTTTTTACTTTCTCAAATAAACAATGGAAAGAGTTACAATAGAAACAAAGAACCTACTAAACGTAAACTAATTGCAATTGGTACACAAATGTTGAAAATACTCAACCCAATATGGGAAATATATTCACTGAGCCCCTTTTCCAAACACCAAGATGTAGTAATAGAGAATATCTTTCGCGTTTGGATGATTCTGAAAATAATACTCAACAAATAAATCGACTACAAAATTTATGATTCTAAAAATCATTCATCAATTCAGTTTGATACTTGTACACGTTTGGATGTATCTAATTTACAGAAAGAAAATAATAACGAAGTGGAAGGCCGATTATTAAGGACAACAAAATGGGAAAGCAAAATGCACAACAGGAATCAAATTTTAATAGTTCTAACGATTTACTTGAATACTGTGATATAAACAACAAAGCAGTTGAATGTTCTCACATTAATAAAGCAGCATTCACAAAAGCACCAAGGCAGTTGATTTCATTAAAAGAACCATTTAAGTCAAACCTAGACGATTCAAATTTACATCGAATGAGAGAATATTTGGCAGCTTACACTATTGAAAATCGTATTATAAGTTTGCAACCTCGTGATTTAATAAATCGAAGTAATTGCTGATATATAAATTCAATATTACAAGCCGTTATAGCATGCCTGCCTGTTTATAATTTATTAACAGTCGCTTGCACGAGTAAGGCTTAAAAATAAAGTGGGGTTTAAATTCTAAATGTCGTTGCACCGTGTAGTAAGCTAAGCTTAAATTCATGTTAAACCGGTTTATCTTAAACCATGGACATAGTGCGGCTTATAGGTTAAGATTTTATAGATGTCATTATACAAATGTGAAACTTCATATTAATCACAGATAACCATTACCAACCACAACCACTTTTACATAACCTTTCAAAACTAAATTATTTGTTTTGGCTATATTACTTCGAAATGAATCGTATAGGATTAGAATTTGAAGATAATGATGATTTGGAGGTTGTAGAATTTATTCTTTTTGGTCTCCCACGCGAAGTTCATATACGGAATGATTATTTTCAAACATTAGATGAAGCTGCATTTCGAAGAAAATACCGATTATCAAGACGGTGTATTCTAGATGTTCTTAGGGCAATTGAAGATAGATTGGAATTTCCATATGATTGGTACTTACATTAAAAAATTGTTTGCATGATTCTGATTTACATTTTTCCAGCAACAATTGTGTGTCTCCGATGAATCAGTTGTTAGCAGCATTAAGATTCTATGCTTCTGGAGGACATTCACAATTAATAGCTGATTTTTCTGGTATGCACATCTCAACAGTATCAAGGATTATTCGTAGGGTATCAGAAGCAATAGCCAACTTGTACCCACAGTACATAATATTTCCAAATACACGAGAATCAATTCAACACACTCAACAAGCTTTCTTTGACATTGCTAGATTTCCTAGAGTAGTAGGAGCTATTGATTGCACTCATGTTAAGATTGACTCTCCAGGTATTGCTGTAGACAAAGTATTCTTTTGTGTATAAATTACCCGTTGCTTATTTTAACAGGTGGTGAAGAATCTGAAATTTTTGGAAACAGGAAATCGTATTTTTCTATTAACACGCAAATGATCTGTAATGCCAATTTAAGATAGTGAACTTTGTGGCTCGGTGGCCAGGATCGGCTGGATTCCACAATTTTCAATAATTGTGTATTAAAGCAGCAATTTGAAACAAATCAGTACAGAAACTGCATTCTCCTAGGTTAGTATAATAATTAAACTACTTTGTTCCTGAACTAAACACTTTTAGGAGATAGTGGATACCCGAATGGAACATATCTATTTACACCCTTATTGAATTCCTGGAACACCAGCAGAACAGCTTTATAATGAGTCTCACATCCGAACAAGGAATACAATTGAACGTTGTTTTGGGGTATTAAAACGGAGATTTCCTGTATTAGCATATGGTTGTCGTTTAAAACTTCAGACAACTTTGACGGTTATTGTAGCAACAGCTGTTCTTCATAACATTGCCATAAACATGGGAGATTTTGAAGCACCACCGATTCCGGAGGAACTTGATGAGCATGTTCTGAACCTACTCATTGCAGATGGACATATACTAGAGATATATCACAATGCAAATATGAGAATTGGCGTGGCAGCTCAGTTACGTCAGCAGTTTATTAATGAGTATTTCGGTCAATTACAATAAAGTGTACATTTTGCAGTTAATAAAAATACAAAAAATTTTTAATTGAAAATTTTATTTCTCATTTTTTGCATTAAATATTTTTAAAACACAAACCATTTTAGCAAAATACATATATCTACAAAATTACATTCTACTCAATTTGTCTAATTGTTTTTTCTTGATGCTAATATCTAACTTTAAAGATTGCACTTTAAGATCGTGAATCTCAGTGTCTCGTTCCTTTTGTATTTCGTGCATCTCATTTTCTTTTTCATTTTTCGAAGTTAATTGGTTATTTCCAATTTTAGGATTTCAAGTTGTAATTGGTTTACTTGAAGTTTAATGTCGACAAGGTCTTCATACTGTCTTGCTAGAGTCATTGTTGCACCTAAGGCCGGCCGACGACGCCTGGTCCAAGCTTTTTCAGCAGAGGATTTCGGCATTTCTTGTTTATCATTGCATTTTTGTTCTATAGCTCTTAATTTCTGATTAACAGGGGTTTGTAGATGCTCTGTTTTATAATTACTCCAATCAGGCACCTGGAATAAAAATAATTACATCCTTAACTGACAACAAATTGCTATAGGTTACATACATTAACGTCATCAGTTTCCACGTCCATAATAACTTGTTCAGTATATTCGATATCCTCTTCACCAGTGGAATTAAAATGTCCTGAAGTTGCTGTAGTTGTGTAATTATGATCTCCATCAAAAATGTTTGTTAACCCATAAACAGTTTTTCATTTAATATGGACATCATCAAGTCATATGTGGGATCAGTTGTAGTAGTGCAAGTAGAAGGACCACCTCCAGTTTGAATATAGTTTAATTTTTCTGTAGCAGCTTGTTTTCTGGTTGCTTTTTTCTTATTGTCGTAAAATTTTGTAATGGCCTTTTTAGGGCGCTTAATTATTAATGGGTTACATGCATTCAAGGCTTTTTCAATTTTTATCCAAGCTTCTTCCTTTTCACGCCAAGTAACACCATTAGTTCTCTTGCATTCTAAACTGTCGCTGTACTTTTTAACTAAATTCAGAATAATAATTTTTTCCTCATTAGAAAAATTAGGACATCTATTACACTTAACTACTGACATTTTCTAATTATTTTACACCGAAGAATATAGCACACACGCAAAACAGTACAAAACGATTATAATTTGCAAACACGCATCTGGTTTTAAACAAATAAAATAATTCGTTTACTTCTTCTATTAACAATTGATATTTCTCAAAGTTTAGTTATATAGGAAAAAGTAAAAGTTTCTAGAAATTTGCAATGTTGCCAGGTATTTTTAATTTAAGTACTCCTTAACTAAGCTTTACTTAAAGAACAGGTGTGCAATGCAAACTAAAAATAAGCGGTACTTAAATTAACTGTGGCTTAGCTAAGGAAGTATTTTAAGCAAGACCTGTGCAAGTGGCCGTAAAAAGCCTATCCAAATACAGGTCATTTGCTGTAGGAAGAAAAAGGATTACACCTACAATTGATAGCATGCTGAAGTTTGTCAGGATCTTCCTGCTGGAATGAGACTTGGACAATGTTTAGATAAAAATCCGAAAAAGGAATATAGTGTGATTGTTAATTACGATATTCCATTTGAGTTCATTTGGATACACAGATTGCTTAATGGCGTTCATAGTGATACTTTTATAGTTCAAGAACGGCAAGAAGATGCCGAAGAATTTTCTGGTTGTCTACTTATGGATTAAATGATGAAATGCTGGAGTTAATGAAATTAGTTGGCAGTTACAATGCAGTTGAAGAAACTGTACCAATAAATAATGATGAAGATTACGAGTGGCAAAGGGACCAAAAAATAAAGGCACTATCACATGCTGTACTAATAATAGACATTCTCCTATCAGTGAAATTTTCGGTGGATTATTATGTTCTAGAATACATAGAGCTGGTAATACAGATACTGATAATATACAGCCATTTTTTACTCTACAGTTACATATAGAGAAAGTAGCAACTGTACACGAAGCACTTGAACTTCTTGTTACCAAAACTCAAATTCATGGCGTTTTGTCATCCAATTGTCACGCCTTTTTCCCAATATGCATGGCAAGAACAAATAAGGTGGCTATTTCTGTGGGTCGTGACCATTTAGGGATGGAATGGTAAAACCTTTGGTCAACTGACTTGGAATATGGTGCGATTCCCGGACTAGCAACAGGATGGGCCATGGGCAAAGATGAGTGAGCCACACTAATTATAAAGGAAAATACTGGGCGCCAATTGCAGAAAAATAGGCCACCGATTTAATATCAAACAGCTGGCTTCTGCAATTAAACCAACAATTCTATAATACCAAACTTACTCTCCTGCACACACAACTACTGTTTATATAACTATTTCTTAGCAATCTTTTGACCATAAAAATACCTTGCGATTAAGAACCCAATTCGTAAATAGTTATACTCCTTTATTTACACATATTAAGTTAAGTCTTTTTACATAACCAAATAATCTTAAATCCAATCATAAATAAAAATAATTCGGATTATGTTTCCAATAATTAATCCTAATCGAACCTCCCCAAACTAATATGGCAGAATGCAATTATTATCTGCACTGACCTTAATAATTAATATTTACCTAAAGAAAGATAGTGTACTGTCTATAAGCTTTCTTTTTATACACCAATGTAACCTACAAAACTGTTTAAGTGTAGGGCTCCTTAAGATAGCAACCCTATATAAGTATGTAATCCCTTATATTAAATCGATTACCCAACACATAAGTATTTATACACATAAATGTACATATTCGCCCTAACTACAAGTTGAATACCAATCAAACTTAACAATTAATTATTAACCTTAAAACATTGCTCTACAGATGGTCGACATATACACAATCACTAAGATAAGAAACAAAGAAAAACCTGAATTCCTTGAAGATGTTGTCCTACGAAATGACAGCACCTGGATCAACAGAACAGCCTATTCTTCGACAAGTTTCACGTTTACAGCTACCAACCACACGACAAACTCAGCATAGAGCTTTAACAGCAAAAGTAAACTTTAGGGAAACCAAAGGGTTCTATGGGAGTCTGTAAAAACTCCTAAAAGCCCTGTAAAATGGTAATTAAATGAAGTACTAGACTCCTCAATTACTTACGCAGATATAATAAAAGGCACAGCCATGAACACATATATCTTCTTAAATGCATCCAAACTAAAAGGACAATAATGTAAAATATAGTTATAGTGACTTCTAGACTCACCTGGCGTATAATGTCTCACACAATATATTAGTAAACGAGAGGATTACCACTACCGAATACACATTACAGTAACCTCTCTTATGTAGAAGTTTCACCCCAACTGATTTAAATAACCAACTTATTCCATAATGGGGAAACACTCCACCAGAATATTGGGTTCTACTTCTTGAAGACCAAAAGCCAAAAGTGAAAAGAATTAAAATTGATAAGCCGTAGGCTTTTATAATAAGCGATAACAGGATAGTGAAATAACATTAAATCAACAACGTTACCGAAAGATGTAACCTGTATTTACCCATATGAATAAAGATGCAAAACTTCATGCAATTAGATATAAGGCTTCCCATTATAATTAATACAGAAACATAATTTTATGAATACGTTTATTATCATGTCAAAAATAAATTGACAGGAAGATCTAGTTCCTAACCAAAGTAACTAGATAACGAAACACAGAATACTTATGATAGAAGAGATATAGGGACCGAACTTGTAACGGGTAAGAATTGAACCGTTACACAATACAAACGTGGAAGTTGAAGCATGGGAACAAGTTAAATTACAAGAACTTCCACTTGTACTTGTGCTTCACCTCAAATGCTTTGAATACAAATTAAATGGTTGTAGTAAAATAATTAAGTTGGTGGAATTTTCAATAGACTTAAGAATTGATTCTAAATTGCTTTTGTCAAATACAAATTACACTGTTAAAAAGAAGCAGTATAAATTATTTGCTATAGTTTACCATGAAGGTAAAGAAGCAACAAAAGGTCATTACCTAACTGATGGATATCATGTGGGTTATGCGAGTTGGTTACGGTATGACGATACGACTGTAAGAAGAAAATGTTCTCAAACCATAAAGTAATTGAGTTCCATACTTCTTTTATCGAGTTATCAACTAATATGTATTTTAATTATTGTTATTATGAAAATTCCAAACATACTAGATGTAATATAACATATGATTGGTACTTTGATTAGAATTAAGCAGTTGCTCATTAAGTTTATTGATTGACTAAAATTGAGATAATTAGCAATTTCCCCATCTTCAGATAAATTTTGAATGTTTGTATCCTTATCTTTATTAGTGACCACATTTGCATTAACTTTTTGTTTAACATTGTTGACTTTGTAGTTTTTAGTAACTCAACCAGTTCAATATTACTTTCTTTTAGATTTACTACTTCAATCTTTAGTTCCTGAATTTGGTAGGTTATTTCTCACAACCAATTAGATATTTAATAATGCTACTAAATTCATCACCTTTCATAAAATTAAACACATCTACTCCTAAAATATTCTTGCTGACTAGTTCAGTAGAAATAGAACAATTATGATTCACAGGACCTTCATCAAAATCACAATTAGAAACATCATGAACTGCATCCACTTTAAGGTTGCACATAAGTAAGTTAGAGCACATCTTACATAAGAATATTAATTCATTACCATTTGCTTGCTTATATGTACCGAATCTATCACTACATCGTGTATGAACTTTGTTATTGCACTTGCAACACTTTATAACTTTATTAACAACCTTTTTCTTACAATAAAAGCTGAAAATGTTCTGTTTAGAATTATTGAACATTTCATTGTCGGTCGTCTTCCAATTAAAAATTTTTCTTGGTGGTTGAAATTCAAATCTTGTACCTATTATCTGGTCGTGTCAAAGAAAAGGTAGTGTCAGAACCTAAACTACGTAAAATGGCAAGCATACTGTAAGCATATGTTATCGTTCAAAGGGGGTGGCGTCTGTCAGTAAGTAGGCTTGGCTTATTTAATTGTTTAATAACACAAGCAAAATCAGTATGTCGCCAAATAACATACAATTAAGATGAAATTGAGTGAGTTAATTCAATTAGGCTGGCTTCGTGGTTGATGTGGAGCCGGAAGTAAACTTGCATACTGATTAAATGTCTGTATGCACCATTTAACGGGATGTAGAGGTCTTTGGAAGTCTTCGGGTTTGATCGGGAAGCTTCGGAAGTTGCTTAAGAGGCCCAATGTGAACTTGAACCAGGACGATTAGGACATATATGTAGGTCGGCGAGGTCAAGACATCTTCGGTGGTCTTCAGATCTCGTCGGTGGTCTTCGTGTTTTTAGTGGTGGGTCAAAGTTACGTTAAAAGAAATTATGAAATGAAATTATATGCACTTATAACACTATTATTTACAATATATACAAAGAAAAGGGGTTCAGAAGGCTTTAGATGTTTTAGAGGAGGCTTCGGACACCTTCGGACTTGGCGGGTGAGGCCCAAAATTAACTTGTACGGTGGTGAATAGCGATTGACTATAGGTCTGGAGGGTCCAGACGTCTTCGGTGATCTTCGGTGTACTTCGGCAGAGTCGTGGATGGTGGGGCTCTAGGCCTAGGAGAGCTCGGTCCCGTCGAACTCTATTGGGGTGATGTCCCACAGGTAGACCTGACAAATACAACCATCGTCATTGCAGAAACTTATCTCTTGGTCGGTGTCGGAAGTGCATTGAGCGACGGCCTTCGGCGACGGCGGTAGTGGAGATAGAAGCTTCGGGTGCAATCTTATGGAACGGATTGCGTCTCCAGGTCGCTATCCATCGTATGTTGAAAAAATGTTTATCAGAGCTTTAACCAATGAATTGCATTTACGATATTAGATTTCCAAACAAGATTATACAAATGTTGGTAATACAATTTTTAGTTGGAATTTTGGATGCTGTTCTGTGTTCAGCACGTGTACTCTGATATAGTCAAACTTTTACATTCGCAGTTCGTTCAGTCTATTGCATGGAATCATAGCATTAACACATATAGATGTACATAAAGAGGCATACCTAAATGTTGAATGTACTGTGTTTCAGGATCTTTTGTACCAGTTTCATGCGTTTTCATTATCAATAAAATAATCATTAGAATGGTGACCCTCAGCAAGACCTTCAGACTTTAGCTTCTGACAGAGCCAAATTTCTCACACCCTGGAAATTGCCAGAATATGCGACTTTCACATCCATTTCTCTTACAAAACCCAATTGGACAGTTCTAGGTTTTTGATGAAGTAGAGCATCTTTTATACACTTTTCCTTTCAGCGCTTTTTAAATGATGAAATTCTGGTTTACCTTCATGTTTTATTATTTCAGAGTTACTTCTTACATAGACATTGATACAATTATCCTTATACCAACAATCAAATTTCAATTTCTTGCACATATGTGTTTTACAAGAACCATAATCAACAAATTTCTTATTTTTCACTCGAAACTGTAATCGTTACTCCGAATAACGTACTTTGTCGTTTTGCAAAAAGTATCGTTGTTTAAGAAATATTCGCTTTTACCATCACCACTGCTAACTCGAAAAAATGCACTGACTATAAAATCGTTTTTCTCGAATTTGGTGATGGATCCTATCATCGCTTAAGATTCACTATATAGAAGGAATCTTATTCTAAATAGCGTATTTTGTTGTTTTTCCAAACATGTTTTCGTTTAAGAAATATTTGCTTTTGCCCTCGCCCCTGCAAACCCAAAAAAATGCACCAACTTTAAAACTATTTTTCCCAAATTGGTGATGGGGTCCTGTCATCAAATAAGAGGCACTGTATAGAAGTACCGTTACTTAAATAACGTACTTTGTCATTTTTCAAAAAGTGTCGTCGTTTAAGGAATTCGCTTTTGCTCTCACTACTGCAAATCCGAATAAATGCACTAACTTTAAAAGTATTTTCCTCAAGTTCGGTGATAGGTCCTGTCATCGCATAAGATGTGCTATATAGAAGGACTCTTATTCTAAATAATGTATTTTGTCCTTTTCAAAAGCGTCGTTTAAGAAATATTCGTTTTTGCTCTCACCATTGCAAACTCGAGAAAATGCACCAACTTTAAAATTATTTCTCCAAATTCGGTGATGGGTCCTGTCATTGCATAAGAGGCACTGTATAGAGTACCGTTACTCTAAATAACGTATTTTGTCATTTTTCAAAAATTGGCATTGTTTAAGAAATATTCGTTTTTGCCCTCACCACTGCAAACTCGAAAAAATGCACCAACTTTAAAATTATTTTTCTCGAATTTGGTAATGGGTCCTGTCATCACTTAATGGGCGCTATGTAGATGGACTCTTATTCAAAATAACGTACTTTGTCGTATTTCAATGTGACCTTGTTTAAAAATATTTACATTTAATGTGAATTCTGCTCGACCTTAATGCATTCCATTGCTTCAAAATGTAATTAATT
The DNA here is from genome assembly GCA_036346225.1 of Platerodrilus igneus. Taxonomy (NCBI): domain Eukaryota; kingdom Metazoa; phylum Arthropoda; class Insecta; order Coleoptera; family Lycidae; genus Platerodrilus; species Platerodrilus igneus. The sequence continues at coordinate 10,832 of JARFIW010001531.1, read as the reverse complement.
ATTAGAGTATATTATGTAGGATTGCTATTGTTATTGATTCTAAACTACTGACTACTTTTTCAAAAACTGCTGTATAGTACTGTTTATACTTCAAATGACATCATTGTCCTATGTAAGATTACACTGATGTCTTGTTAATTCTAAAATGTCACTTTTCACCATTTTATTTATATTTGTAAAATAAACTATTTTTTCTGTGGCGGGAAAAAATTTGACATTCAATGTTTCTTGACAGGTAACAAAATGTCACTTTTTATGAATTTACTTTTTTCCCCGGGAAAAAATGACTACTTTTTCCTGGGTATGTGCAAAGAACACGAAGATATTTAATTTAAAGCTATGTCCACACTTGTAACATTCTGGTGTAACATAACATCGTATCATAACTTCGTCGTGTTTAAAACAACCAATATAAACAACTTAAGTAAGTAATTTTTGAAACCACTCGCAGAATTAAATTGACAGATATTTAATTACTTTAAAGGTTTCCTTTGCAACGCAAGTCTAACTGTCCCCATAAGTACAACAACCTACTTGTTTGAAACTTCGAATTTGACATCGATTGATTTTTTGACTTTAATATATTGTAATATTTTTTTCAATATTAAATCATCGTTTTGCCTGTCACAGAAAAAAATAGTGTATTATACACGAGTAAAAATGTTGCTACGTACATTGACGTAACATAAAAAAAAGGAAAAAAAAGAAAGAGAAAGAAAGTAAGTCCGGGCTCAGGCGGCGAGTGGGCGGGGTCTTATACCTATAAGTAAAGGAGAGCTTGAAAAAAGCTAACAACAAAAATATATAAAAACACTCACTCATTCACACACAGAACAAAACATACAACAGAAAAGAAAGAACTTATAATTAAAACCAAAATATATATACAATAACAGTACTCCCGAAACCCAACCCCAAAAAAAGTCAATATCCCCAATTTATATATACATTATAAACACCCCTTAAACATAAAAAAAAATTACCCATGAAAATGGCCAGCTGTAATTTTTAGGTAATAACCCCTGACAGTAGTTAGTAAGAAAAAAAGAGAAAAGAAACAAACGCAACCCTAAAAACCACAGCTCTAAATCATCGTAAAAGTAAACTTAAACTAAATTTACAAACATGTATAGTATTAATCAAAAAAAAAACAGTAAATACCAAAATCGTTCAATAATTTTCATATATAAAAAAAAATCAAATTTGGAAATGTCATCTTAGAACGGTAAAATCACAGGCGTTCTTGTTCCGCGGTAATAAGCGGATACAAAGAATGAAAAAAGAAGGACACCCTCGAGTTCCTGACATCGGGGGGAAGGCTGTCGCTGGTCCGCCTCAGCGAACAGACCAGCTTACGGCCAAGCGGAGCGCCTTGGACTTCGCAGTCCCCCAAAAGAAACACAGCTCAAGGGATCAACGTGTCCCCCGCAGGAAGCTAGAATAGTTACAAACAATAAATTAATTTAATGAAGCCGAAACGTATGGTTTTATATACTAACTCCATATACTTACCACGCTAAATAATGCGTGCCGGAAATTTACATAAAAATAACGAACGAGACCAACCAACTTGTTTTCTAGTTGATTATCGAACAGCAAATGAAAAGTACATGTGTTAGGCACCAAAGCAAGGAAATAAACCAGGAAACCCTAGTTTTATTACAATAAATTCACCGAATTCTTTTAAAAAGGGAAAACACACTAGCATTTAAATATTAAAATACTTGGAAAGTCGTCTATCTATTTAAGGCGTAAATTCCACAGGACGAAATTCTGAGAAAGGATATTTATTTTTAATTACCATACAAATTTTAATATACAAAAAGGTTATTTTTAATTAACGGAATTAATTTTTGTGTTGAACGCCAAATGAATTTAAGATAAAAATTATTGTACCTACACTAATTAATAATTTACGAAAATGAACGTAACAATATAAAATTTTAACTTTCGCTGTTTTGTTTCCTTCCGCTTCGCATCAGGAGACAAACACACCTGGAGCTAAAATCTAGTACTTTTTCCCCTTGTATAATAAATAAGTATTATTTATTTATTTATTTGTTCTAAGTTGTACTATTATTAGGATTACTCCTATTTATGAAGAAAATATATTAATTGATTGATCGATAAAATAGTTATAGGATTATCGTTAAAATTTTGAGGTTGTTGCTGTTGATTAGTTTGGGTTCGAATTGGTAATTGTAGCATTTGACTGTTTTGTTGCAATACTGTATTTACAGTTACCATAAATGTAAGTGAATCTACAAGTGTAGCTGCTTCTGGTTTAACTTCAGGTTTATTAATAAATTAATTACCTTGTATGGGATTTGTATTTACATAACCCCTTTCATGGCCTTGTAAACTGATAATTGATGTTAACAGTATCTATTTGTTGTTGAAATGAATCAAATTTCTCTTCTGTTGCCATTTTACAAAGCGATACACTAACTAATGTTTCCTTTCCACTGAATTCGAACTTTTAATCATTCAACATGTTTTACCACCCTTAACCCGAAGCATCTTCTTCATTAAACGTTGATTGTCAATGATAGATTTATTTATTTATTTATTATTTATTTATTTATTAATAATCTTTTTATTCAGCATAGATAGAATATTATAATATAATATATAAATATAAATAAGTAAGTAATTAATATAGATAGATAAAAACCGCATACATATGCAATAGGTCTGAAATTCACAAGTGGCGAAGTTTAGCTAGAAGCTATTCTTACACTTAACCACTATCTGAATCCAGCTCCGGCACATACTATACATAAAAATAGCATTATAAACAATAGTACATATAATTGAGCACACAGCAACCATGAAATTATTAAATTATTCAATTATTCAATTATTCAATTATTCACCTAAATGAGTAAGTATAACATAGCTCATTCATTAAAAAGTCGCAATTTTAACATATGTTTAAACTGCCACAGAGACATATGAATAAAGCTACAATTCATTTGATTTAATAATTTTATTGCATTGTAAGAAAAACTTTTTTGAAAAAGTGCAGTGTGGTGGATAGGCATGGTATACTTGAAACTGCCTCTAACATTAACAGAATGGGCCTCCGATCTTGGAGTAAATTTGTTTTTTAAGACTTTAGAAGTATTACAGGTAAGTAGATTAAAAATAAAAGTGCCAAAATGAAGAGTACGGCGATCTTCCATATTTAACCAACATAATTCCTTCAATTTTTCAGAGATGTGGTCATATTTCCATAAGCCAAACACATACCGACAGCAATAGTTCTGAACCAATTGAATCCTATTTCTATTATGCAAGTCAAGACAAGGTCCATAAATAACATCGCAATAATTAAAATGTGATAAAACAAGTGTTTCTACTAAAGTCTTTTTTAACTTAAAGGTTAAAATGCGGCGAAACGAGTATAATAATCTCAGAGAACCATATGCTTTTTTTAACATCTTGTTTACATGTTCATTAAACTTAAGATCCCGATCCAATATAACACCTAAATTCTTTGCTGATTGTACAATAGGCAACGAGTCATTATTAATTTTAATAGATAACATAGAAGCAACGTCTACATACGTAGTTTTATTACAAAATAGCATAACTTTAGATTTCAGTGAATTAAGCTTCAGATTGTGTTGGACTGCTAGATTTTCAATAATTTTTAAATCATAGTTAATGATATATTCCGCATGAGACACTTGCTCTTTAGGAAAAGTAAAATATAGCTGAGTATCATCGGCATAAGCTTGTATTTTACAATTTCTTACTGCAGTTAATACGTCCGCAGTATAAATAATAAATAATAAAGGCCCGAGAATTGAACCTTGCGGCACGCCTGATGTTATAAGCGTCCTATCAGACAAATCGTTATCTTAAATATATGTATATATAAGATATTCTTAAACTTTTTTTTGTTTATTTTATTTATTAGAGATGCTGTGAGTACAAGCCGATGTTGAAACCTATACTCAAACTCTCTCGAAGCTATAGATGGTATTTTTATCCAGTCTTTTATTAAACCTTCAGGAGACTTTTGGACTAATCAGAACTCTAACTTTGCAGGGTCTATGATGAGACACAGGGGTGGGGTAGTGAACAGAACTCGAGCACAACTGCAATTTTTTGTGCTTTGTTATTTAACTTGCGATTTTCTACTTTTCTTCTAAAGATAATTCTGATATACAACAAACAGTTTTTTTTTTAAAACTAAGAACCTTCTACACATTGAATAGTGTATGGTCAATACATCAAAATGAACACGCTTCGAAACAAACATTTGAACTCTCAAGCTCAGTTGTTGGTGATGAATGTTCTAACATATTGTGAAAGAGAACGTGATAATCATGGAGCCTTGGCCCCATTTGAGTCAGTATTGCAGGTATAATCAAATTTTCAAGTGATATGTTGTGTTTTAACTTTTGCTTATTGTTAGCGAACATCTGAAGCTTGTGGGATAGGACGAAGTTCTCTTCGTTCCATTAAAAAGAGAGTTTTAGAAGCCCGAAAAGAAAATAAAGTTCCAGAGTCACCGAGCAAGCACCGAAAATGCAACAAGTCTAAATCGTCTGATGTAGATGGTTTTGTAATAGATGCGTTAAACGAAAAATTTACTGAAATGTATTCCAAACGTAATATAGTTTTCATAATAATTTTATTTAGTGTTTTTTAGTATTATGCTTTTAGGGCTCCATGTAACTGTTAAATCTTTACGACAAGAAATTGTAACCGCTCAAATTTTTAACTTTGGCCAGTCTAGTCTGACGAGACTTCTATCAACAATTGGTTTTTCTTATAAATTGAACGATGGTAGAAGGGCTGTGCTTGAACAGGAACATATAGCTGCTTCACGAGTGAAGTTTTTAAGAGCATATGAAATATACAAACAATTGGAACATTATGATCCTGTTTTCTTGGATGAGACGTGAATTTTTAGTCGAGGTTCTGTTAAGAAGAGTTGGCATGATGGTTCCAAGCTCAGTGTAAAGAGAAAACCTCTTGGAGAAGGAAAACAGTTAGTTTTTTAAAGTTAAAATTACATTTAATAGAAATATTTTTTATTACAGGTTCATAGTCGTACATGCAGGCAACAAAACTGGATTCATCCCCAATGCAGCACTTTTGTATTCTACAAAATCTCCAAGTGCTGACTATCATGGAGACATGCATGCAGCATTATTTGCAAAATGGTTTGAAGAACGTTTAATTCCTAATGTAAGCGAACCCAGTGTATTATTCTAGACAATGCTAAATATCATTCTAAACTAATTGAAAAAGTTCCAAACAAGTCAACAACTATAGCTGAAATCATTGATTGCTTGATTAAACACAAAGTTAGTTACGGCAGTCACATGTTAAAAAGGGAACTATTATCATTAATTAAGGAACATCCACAACCAAAAATTTATGAAATAGATACCCTAGCAGAAATGTACGGACACAAAGTTTTGCGGTTACCTCCGTATCACTGCGTGTTTAATCCTATAGAGTTGGTATGGGCCAACTGTAAAGAATATTACAATAAAAATGTTGGACGGCTTAACCAACTTTATAATGACACAAATGTCAACTTGATATGGCAAGAATCTTTGCAAAGAATAGATGGGTCATATTGGCAACCTTTAATTATCAAAGTGGGTGATACAAATAGTGATAGCAGTGGCAGTGATACTGATCAGAGCAGTGGAACAGAATAACCAGTATTACCTACATGGTAATTTTAGTTGGTTTTGTTAGCACGGTACCAACACAAACACAATACACAAGTGTATGATAACGGTCACCAATTTGTGCATTGTGCATTATTTATGTTAACAAATTATTAATGTTTAGCGATTGATGTTTAACCATTCATGACCTGCTAGAGTTTTTATACAGAAATTTAGATTTAAGTTTCATTGTCATTATTATTTGTGCAATAAATTTATATCGACTCGTTTACAGAAAACTTGTTTGCTTTCAAAAGTTAAAAAAGGATACAATCATTACATTATTACCACCAATGTGACAATTTAAATCGGCCAAGTGTGTTGGCTACCACAAGGAAAGGAATACGTTAGGACTTTCTGTAAACTAAAAGTGTTTTCGCTATTCCAATTATATTGATATTGTAAATCGGCAAGTCATAGAACCCCTAAATTATTAGACCTGTACGTATTCAAAAACAAAATTTCTTCAACCAGACAAACTACAATATGGAATTTTATTTGAGATATTTTGCACACACACGCTCGATGTTTTAATATTGTAATAAATTTAACAGTTTGATTCTTGCATACTCTTCAATAAACCTTTGCATTGCTTTGTTTATAATCTAAATATAATTGTTCACGGAATAAAATATCCAATTGGGTAATTAAATAAAAACCTAACATAACCTATAACTTATTCATGGACAGACTGAAGTGTAGAGATGAGTCGCTCTTTCAATAATATTTTTCAATCCAGGTATCACGAATCACTTTAAAGCGCGTTCGTTTAATGTATTTAACGTGTTCTTTAATCGTTGCTATTTTTCCCAGGAAGTATTGCGTACTTTTCCCGTACTTCCTTGATACTTTCCATACTTCCTTGATACTTCCCGTACTTCCTAAGGTTTGTACACCAAACTTTCTCAGCGGTTTACCCCTCGGTCTGTACCCATTATACTTTCCACTGAACATGCAGCTAACCGACTTTTTATTATCAGTGTTTCTTATACTTATTACTATTGGGCCCCATAATTTAAAGATTAATTATCGTGTATAGCGGATTATTATTGGATAGTATAGACAAAATCAACTACAAATACAACTGTATAACGAATAATAAGTTTAGTAAATCAAAACTTTACTATTATTTGTTTAACAAGGTGACTGCTTTAGTCATGTAAAAATGAATGAAAGCAACTATATATTAAATAATAATTATAATAAGAAAATGAAAATAATCATAAATACCTGCTGCTATAACTTATTACACGATCGTCTGATTACCGGGAACATACACTCTATAGGTTAACTATGTACACAAGTGGCAAAAGTAGCGTTTGTCAGGACTGGAAAAGCGTGTCAAACATACACATGTTCGTTATATAAAAATTTGACTTTATATTTATATAATATATATATATATATATTAATTTTTATGTACTTTTTAATATTAAATTTATATAAATATTAACTGCGTACATAGAGCTCTAATGAATTAAGTTCATTTTCTTATATTGGTTTAGCCTGAAGTGCAACAAATTTTACTAAAGTAGAGGAGCAAGTATTGACGAGTATTAGAACATATTTTAGTAAAAAAAACATCAACTACTACTTTTATATTGCATATAATTATTTTTGTTGAAATTACCTAGTTCTAATAATTGTGGATATCCTTTGTAGCAAAACACTTAAAAAATTAAAATCTAAAGAAACTGATGTTGTTTCATCACAATCTAAAGAAATAAAGTGGAAATGGCTTTCGAAGAAATATAAAATTAATAGCAATATTTTTGCAGTCATAAAACACTTTATCGGAAATATAAACTCCTAAAAAAGCGATCTATATAAGTATTTTCTGAGGAAAAGTGTTATATCCGAAGTGCAGGAGATGGTCCGCTATAGACCTTAAAATTACCGAAACAGGTCTGTACATTAAAAAAAATGTTGGCGCATAGGTAACAGTCCTACAATGAGAATTTGATGATCATGATATAGAAGTTAACGTGACTCAATGTTTGAATTAAATTTTATTACGCACAAAGTTTTAATAGTTGTCTCCTATCTCAAAGCATAGTAAAATGCATTGAAGATGAAGACGAACATGAGGTAGTGTAATTCGCTTCTGAATCGTAATTCTCTTCTGAATCGTAATTCTCCAATACTGTAACTTATGAAAAAGTTGAGTGCCGTAGCGTTTTTGTTTGTAAAGTATTTTATAGAAATATATCTATAGTGCCACCAAGCAAACATAGGACTTGGGAAGTGTATCCTTGGTATCGCTGGCTCTTAAGAAGTACACTTAAAGTAGAAAATTTTTAATTGTCAAATTGAAATATTTGTAAGGTTAGGTTATTAATATTCAACATTAATGACATACCTATATTTTTTAATCTTTAATAATTTTAGAAAATTTAATTAACAATGACATTATATAACATACACCAAGGAATTTTAAATTTGCTTAAAAATGCTTTGTTTTCGCAGTGTACTTTGGAAAAAATCGTTTTCTGATTGGTTGCATATGTTCTTGTAAAATTTTAGTTCACATATTTTCCGGGTCTCATGCTTGCTTGGCGGCACTGAATATTTGCAAACAAATATTTTTCCCGTAGCAAGAGCAGTACCTTCAACAGTAGCAACTAGAAATACATAGGCAACTTAACACCCAGCATGAATTAAAATCGCTCCAATTAAATATTAATATCAAGGAGACGCAACTTAAAGAACAAAACAACACTTTTACTTATATCTTATGTACATATTCAAAATAATTTTCATAAGTCTCACTCGTAACTGTCATTTATCAAAAACTTGTTATTTTTCATGTCCATTTATTAATAAAAAATTATCAGTTTTTATTTTTACATTATTTGAGTGCATGAAAAAAATTATATACTTAAATATATGCAACACTTAATACCTAATAAACTGAATTATCTACATATAACATGTTAATTAAACCAACCTTTGAATATACTCATTAATCTAATTATTTCTCAAGGAATTATTAAAATGTATATTATTTCTATTTGGAGGATTTGGTACATCCAGAAGTTTTAAAACGGCTTCAACATCGGAGTCGAAAGGAATATCTCGTTCTCTCATATCACATGTAGCATTATGTAATACTGCTGTAGCAAAAATAATAGGCAGCTCCGTGGTTTGGTTTGTTCGCGTGTCTGCTAAACCCAAAGTCCCTGGTTCGATTCTTTCACGGACAGCCTAAAAAATATTAGGAGAGAATTTTTTACAAAAATACGTCCCCGTTTGAATGAGAGGTAAAATGTAGGTCCCGTGTGTGTGTTGTCACGCACGGTAGAGATCCATACCTTGCTTAAAATAGCAAGGGCTCGGAAAAATTCAAAATTTTTAGATAAAAAGCTTGCTCCAGGCCAATGTAGTGCCGTCGGTTGGAGCATTGGAGAACCAAATGTAAGTGTAGTAACAAGAATCACTTCTACTCGATCATGTCTTTGGACAATCCCGAAGGCAAAAACAGGAAATTTCCTGTTCCATACACCTTAGCTGTATTCCGCGAGATTTCTAGTCCTTATCAAGGACTCATTAAATAGTTGCTTCGTTGCAGTAATTCGATTTGCTAATGGTGTTAATAAATAACTTTTAATGAGATATTCACCATCCCTTACGATTAAGTTTTCCTTCATTTCTCTTCTTTCAAATTCACCTTCTATAAGGGATTGTTGAAAATAGTTGCATCGTATGCGGAACCTGTAAACGTGCTACTATGTTCTGTATTTTTAATCAGACGGTGGTTGTACAAGATTGATCGTAAGGAAAAAATGCAGAAATCCTAACGCTCAAAAAGTTTGCTCCGAATAACACTGAACCCTCTAACAACTAAAATTATATTGTAGCTGAAAGAAAATGTAGTGTTAGTTATTATAAGTGGAACAGCTGTTTGCTCTCCAAAAGAGTATCATAAATATATATTCAAATATTACACTCAAAAATAACTCAATGATTACGTTCTGATTTTTATATTATCGTTGGATAATACATTCTTATTCAATCGATTTTTGAAAATAACTAAATTCAACCTTTAAAAAATTTTCTTGAAATTTATAAGATATTTGTGTTGTTCGAGAAACAAAAAATAAGTATTCAACATAAGTATATTCAGTTTTAATAGGAATTTAGTAACAGATACTTAGATAATTTATATACAAGTAAGTAGATATTATTTCAAATTAAAAGTTCATGTAATTTTTGTGTCGCTAAATAATCGACTAAAAAACTACAATTCTATTTAGCAAAACTAAATTCAGGCCGGTGGATGGTTTACATGAGCAATGTTTCTATATATAATTAAACAAGAATGGTAATTAATGCTTCATAAAACCTATTTATAATTTAAATTTCTTTGTTACTTTAGATTCAATCAATAAGAGTACTACTGTTAAGTTCTTATTAGGTTACTAAATATACAATTTATATCCTCTGTCTATACATTCGGCAGTATATTGGATTCTTGCGTGGAAAATTATAAATATAAACAAATGCAAAACACGAGCATGATCCAAAAACTGTTTTATAAATTATCTTTAACGAAAATATAGTTTTCCAGTGTAAAGTTTATATACCAGAAGATATAAATTGTATTCAAAAACCAAGGCATAAAAATAAGTAGTGTGTAATGACTAGTAAAAATTTTATTTCACGGGTTTCTTTGTCACAAGTATGTCAATCACTCAGTTATCAAAATTCCCCAATAGAATTAATAACGCTTTCTTGTACGGTAACACTACTAATATACTGAGTCTTTTTTCTGTCATTGAATTTTTTAAAAATGTATGTACATGTTTAATATTTGCTGGAAGTTGTATAATACAATGTAATATATTACTCAAAGATCACATAAATTACATACAATTGAATATTCTTCAGTACGTAACCGCAAACATGTCCGTAGGGTACTCTTTCTGATGCAGTATTATAAAACAAATTGTGTGGATTTAGGCGTCTGGGATCGCACTTTTCTTCTGATGCAAAATAATCACGTTAGTGTAAACAAATCTTTGTTCGGTGTAGGATTGGGTATGTCTTTGTAAATAAACCATTTGTAATGCACTACAGCCACATCTGATTTTGCCTGAATTACAGGTATGTAACTTTTATTCGGGGCTTGCTACG